>JAOTQQ010000017.1:1356552-1374322 GCA_026546715.1 Gallinago undulata | reverse complement strand
GGGGGGGGGGGGGGGGGGCACAGTGGGGGTCCTGTATCCCCCTCCCCTGGGGGCTTTTGTACTGCGCTGGCGCACTCGCCGTTCACCAATACAGAGACTTTTTGCAGTGGAGTGTGGCTGTGGTTCGGGGGGGGGGGACACAGAGCCCGGTGGGGATGGGCTGGCTGGGGAGTGGGGACATCTGCCCTGGGGGGTCCCATGGGGCAGCTGCCCCATCTGCCCTCCCGCTGGCTGGCCACGCTCCAGCCAGAAAGGCCTCGGGGTGGCCGCTTGTCACCTTGTGTGGGCTCCCAGGGACCCCCACCCCGGCCTCCCACTGGCCCTCGGTGCCGTGGGCCATGTCCCAGCTCCGTGGGGCCCCGGCCAGGCCCTTCCTGCCCCGTTTCCTCCGGCAGCCGGGAAGGAAGCCGCTCCCACCGCGAGCCCTTCCGCCTGCAGGGACGGGGGGCCTGCGGAGAGCGGGGTGGGCACTGAGGTCTCCCCCTGCCCTGTTGCCCCCAAGGCTCACTGGGGGGAGCATCCAGAGGCCTCCAGAGACACAGAGTCCCTGCTGTGCCCCCCCCCCCCTCCCCACTGCTGCAGTGAGCACCCGAGGGGGTGGCCTTGCACAAGGATTCCCTTGCACAAGTGCATTTGTGAGGACTGAGAGCCCTCTGCTGCGGGCTCCGTGCCTCAGTTTCCCCTCCGACTTTGCCCATTTCTGGCCAGGCCATTGCATGTTTGGGGAGCCCCGGGGACCCCCGGCTCTGAGCTCTTGCACCCCGCAGTGTATCTGTCCGTGGCCCAGGGGGCTGCGCTATGCTGCAGTGCACGCGTGTGCTGCCGGGCTGTGTGTGCACACGCGTGTGCCTGCGTGTGCGGTGGGGCTGCGGGGGCGTGCGTGGGGGTGTGCGTGCCAGCTCCCCACCAGCCCTCCTGCCTTGTCCCTTGTTCCCAGGACAGCTCCGCGCTTGGACATTTATGGTCTGGCTCCCAGGGCCGCACTCACGGCGCCCGCCCGCGCACTGCCAGTGTCGGGGCACCCTGTCCTCGTCACGGGACACCCCCCTCGGCGGCAGCTGCCACCCCACGCAGAGCTTTTTTTAGCCCCGGCCTGGTGCTGCATGTGCCTGGTGCCGGACACTGGGTCACGCGTGGCACCGGCTGAGCTGGGCAGCGCCGGCGGGGCTGTGGGTGTGGGGCACGGCCCGGGACCGCCCCGCAGCCGCCTGTCCTTACTGACAAATATAGGCCAGGGGCAGGGAGCCAGCACCGGCCGTGGGCACCCTGCGACCCCCCGACACCCACCCGGCCTGTGGGCACCCTGTGGTCCCCTGACACCCACCCCAACCCCGGCCACGCAGGTCCTGGGGGCGGTGGGAAGGGTTGGCTGGTGGCCACCGCGTCCTCAGCGGGATGTAGAGGTGGATCCGGCGCCCCCGGGGCTGGCACGAGCCAGGGCTCCCCCTGCACGTCCCCGTGGCCTTGCCAGGGTGACGATCTCAGATTTCCTCCCCCGAAGTTGGGGTACAGCTAATCCCAGGTGCGGGGGCCGCCAGCGTCACCCTCCCGCCACCATCAGTGCCACCACTAGCTCAGCCACCAAGCTATGGCCAGCCACGCTCTGCAGCCCCACTGGCTTCAGACCCCCTGGCCTGGGGGCCCCTGCCCGGCCCCCCGGGCTCGCACCAGCTCTGCCCCCCGCTTTCCACGGGGCCGACGCCAGCTGGGTCCAGCAGTAGCTCCCGGTTTGCGCCGCTCCATGTCCCGGTACCAGCGACGCCACCGGGGTGGCAGGGTGCGGGGACGGTGGCGGCGGGTCCGGGGCCGAGCACGGGGGATCCCCGCGGGGGCGGCCCCGGTGATGCCGCGGGATCCCGGGGACGTCAGCGGCCAGGTGTGACGTCATGGGGCCCCCGGTGGGGCGGGCGGCGCGCGGGGCTGCGCGGCAGCAGAAGCCGGGGCCGCGGCGAGGGAACGGGCGGCGGGAGGAGGTGGCGACGGCTCCCGGCACCGTGTCCTTCCCGGTCCCCGCCGGGGCCGGGCTCCCCACCTCGCCGCTCCTCGCCGGGGCCGGGGGGGGGGTCCCTTGAAGCCGGGCAGAGTCTCGGCAGCTTCTCCCCGGGCCCGACCCCGCCGAGCCGCCCCGACGCCCCGGCGATGGGCCGGTGCCCGACACGGGCGCTAAGGGAGTGGGACTAACGGGGGTGGCAGTAACAGGGGGGACATTGCTTGTGCCCCCCCCTGTGGCGCTGCAAAGGGCTGGCACTAGCGGGGGTGGCATCACCGAAGGCTGGGGTCGCCGGTTGCACAAACGATGTGGCGCTAACGGGGGGGGGGGGGACGTTGCTGGTGGGGGGTGGCACAAACGGAGGGGACATCGCTGGCGACATCGCTGGCGGCGTCGCACAGGGCTGTCACTAACGGAGGTGGCATCGCTGGTGGCACTAAGGAGGGTGACACTTGCGGGGGTGGCACTAAGGGGGTTCTCCCGCCCCGGACGACGAGGCTGCGTCCTCGAGAACCTTGGGTTCGCCTCCGGGAGCGGGTACCGAAGGGTACCGGGTCTCTCCCCGCCCAGCCCTCGCCCTCCCGCCGGCCCCTCACGGGCTGAGCTCATCTTTCCAGCCCGCGGGCGCCGTTCCCGGCGCTGGGTCCCCGCCAGCGGCCGCCGCTCTTTCCATCGCCCCGGCCAGCGTCTCCCCGCGGGGAGCGGGAGGGGGGGGACGGACACGGGACCCCGAATGTCCCGCACCCGGGCACCGAGCGGGAGGAGAGCGGGCGTACCTGGGGCGCCGAGCACCTAAGATACCGGCATTGCGGAACCGGGGATACGGGAGAGCACCGATGATACCAGCACCGGGGATGGGGGGGGGTGTCCAGGGATGCCAGCGCCGAGGGGGCATCGGGGATAACGGCATCGAGGGGACACCGGGGATGAGGGTACCAGAGCTATGGGCACCAAGGGGACACCGGGGGGACAGCGGGGATAACGGCATCGGAGATACTGGCACCGAGAGAGCAGCGGGGATGGGGACACCGGAGATACCCGCACAGAAGGGACACTGGGGATGGGGGCGCCGAGGGGGCACCGGAGATACCGGCACAGAGGGCGTACCGGGAATGAGGGTATCAGAGGTATGGGCACCAAGGGGACACCGGGGATAACGGCACCGGCGATACCCGCACCGAGGGGGCATCGGCGATGAGGGCACCGGGGATATCGGCACCGAGGGGGCGCCGGGTATAACGGCACCGGAGGTACGGGCACTGGGAACGGCAGCGGCGAAGGGGCAACGGGGATCCCGGCCCCCGGACGTCCCCCAGGTCGGCGCTCGCCGTTCCTCCCGGTGCCGCCACCGGGGCCTCCCTCCCTCCCTCCCTCCCGTCCCTCGCTCCCGCCGGCGGCCCCGGGAGCCCCGGGGAGGGGGGAGGGGGGGAACGGGGGGCGCCCGCGCTATTTTTAGCCGGGGCCGCGCGGGTATTTTTAGCGCGGGCGCCGCGGTTGCGTCAATGGAACCCCGCGTGCGTCACGGCCGCGCCCCCGCCGGAACCGCCCCCCCGCGCCTTCTACGGCGCCGCCGTGCGTCACCGGCCCGCGCGCCGCCCCGCGCGTCACCGAGCGCTTAAGAGAAAGTAGTGGCGGGGCTGGAGCCCGGTGGAGCGGGGAGCGGAGCGGGGACCGAGCACCGGCCGCGCCGGCACCCGGGTATGGGCGGCAGCGGGGGGCGCGGGGAACGGGCGACGGGGGCGGGATGTCCCGGCGTTGCGCGCACCGGGAGGGGCACGGGGTCGGGCGTCCCGGGTGGCGGCGGGGCGAGCCCGGTGGGGTGGCCCGATGACAGCGGGAGTAAATCGATTCGGGTGTCCCGGGTACCGTCGTGGAGCTGGGGTGCGCGCACCGGGAGGGGCACGGGGTCGGGCGTCTCGGGTGGCACCGGGGCGTGTCGGTTCAGGTGTCTCGGGGAAACCGGGAGCGAGTGGCGGCGGGCGTCCCGCAAGATGCGCGAGCCCCCGTGCCAGCGGGGAGAGTCGGGGGTCCCGGCGGAAGGGACCGGGCGGCGTGCAGCGGGAGGGATTAGCCCTCGGGGGCTACCCGGGGGCACCGGAGAGAACCGGGGAGGGGACGCGCACCGCGTGGGCCGGTGGAGCGAAGGGTCCCGATCCCGGGGGTCTCGGAGCGAGCCCCGTGCCGGGCTCCGGGAGGAGCCGCACTGGACCGGGAGCTGTTTCTCGGGGCTGCACCCGGCCGGTGCTGGGCTGCCGAGGCCGAGCTGGTCGCCCCCCCCCTCCCCCCCGGGACTCGGGCTGCAGCTGAGGAGAGCCCCGAACCCTGGGGACTGGGCGGGGGGGGGAGGGGGGGGCAGAACCAACCCAAACGGGCCATCGCCCCCGGGGTCCCGAGCAGGGCAGAGGGGCTGCGGAGCCGGAGCAGGCAGAGAAGTGCCGGCAGCAGCGGGGGCACAGCCCTTCTCACGCGGGCAAGAAAGAGCAGGCAACCCCCCCCTCACCCCCCCGCTGCCCACACAGGGCTGCGTTTTGGCAGGGCAGGGCAGGGCAGCAGGTGCCGGCAGGGAGGTGGGCAGCCTTAACACCCCCTCCCCAATGCTGCCGGCTGCTCTCGCCCACCCGCGGCACAGGGTCCGGTGCCAGGGGCTGCCACCAGCCCACACGGGCGTCAGCCTCCAGGCCCGGGCACGGGCAGCTGCCCGCACTCCCAAAATGAGGAATCCGCAATTAACTGCCCCTGGGCAGTGCGGGGGTGGCCGCGGGAATTTGTGCCCCGTCCTCCGAGGGGTGGTTTATGGCAGGGGGGGACCCAAAACGCCACCAGCGAGGGGGCAAGAGCAAAAAAGCATTTATTTGAATAAGGAAGGGGCAGCGGTGCTGGGTGCTGCCCGCTGCTGCCGGACAAACCTGTGCCGGGACCACGGGACGGGTCAAGGCTTTGCATAGCCCAGAGGGCAATTTGCGGCCGGGATTTGCATGCCAGCGAGGAAAGCTGCTGCCGGCAGAGCCCGTGTCCTCTGCTGCCGTGTCCCCAGCACGGCCTCACCCCCCCTGGGCCATATACACGGACGGGAGGCAGCCAGAGGGTCAGTGTCCCCTCTGAACATGGGGGACATGGTTTAGTGATGGGCTTTTTTGTCGGATTTAGGTTGATGGTTGGACTAGATGATCTTAAAGGCCCCTTCCAACCTAGATGATTCTATGATTCCGTGATCCTGAACCCTCTGAGCCTGGCACAGCCCTGGATGGGCGCAAACTCCACCGGGGCACCAAGAGTGGGCTGGGGGCTGGTGCCACCCTGTGAGTGCCAAGGCTAGAGACCCACGCTGGGTATTTTTAAACCCAGCTCCCCGGGTGGGTATCAGCTTTCTGGGCATCGGTAAGAGCTGCCCAGACTTGGCCGGGGGAAGCCTCTGTCCGGCAGGAGAGCTGGCAGCGGTGCCGTGCCGGGGCTGCAGCGGCTGGGGGCCAGGAGCAGCGTGACCTTTAAAGGTCTGCGAGATGAATTACATTATCATCTTGCCATCAGGGTGACTCCTGCCTTGGCTTTCAGCTGGACCTGGGACTCCTGTTACGTTTTACACCGGGGCCAGATCCGTGCTGTGGGGCTGGGGGGCTGCAGGGCCCAGGGGGTGGGCTCCTCTTCCCCTTCAGCAGCCAAGCCCGGCTGCCTTTGCTTTTCCAAAAGGCCCTGACATGGGTCACAGGGGGAGCGGGACCCTCGAGCCTCTGGCTTCCCCCGGACAGCTCCAGGGCTCGGGAATCCACCGGCCACATTCCTCCCTCCTTCCTTTTCGGTGGCTTTGCTAAGCCAGCGTTTTGGGCAATGTCCTTTGCGGCCATTGGCTGCGGCGTGACCTTTCCCGGGGATGGCAGCGGCTGCCACCGGACAGCCAGCGTCTTGGGGGGGGGTGTCTGGCTCTGGCACAAGGACGGGGGGGATTCTGGGGAAGCCCCCACAGTCCTCGCCCTCTCTCCATCCTCTGGAGGGGCTGGGGGTGGCAGGCGGGGTCCCTGCTGACACCCGGCTCTCCCCACAGAGATGCCCTGCATCCAGGCGCAGTACGGCACGGCGGGTGCTGGTCCCTGCGAGCGCTGCCCAGCCGAGCTGCTGAGCCCCGAGGGCGGCCGCTTCCCCATGGAGGTGGCCGGAGCAGACCTGGCAGCGGCGGCTCCCGCCCTCCCCAGCTTCAGCACCTTCATGGAGGGCTACGCCGGTGAGTTCGACGCCTTCCTCTACCAGCTGCCAGCCGGCAGCCAGCCCGCCACCACCGCCGCCTTCAAGCTGGAGGACTTCCAGGTGTATGGCTGCTACCCCGGTGCCTTCGGCGGGCAGACAGATGAGACCCTCTCCTCCAGCGGCTCGGACTGTTACGGCAGCCCCTGCTCCGTCCCCTCGCCCGCCACACCGGGCTTCCAGCCGCCCCAGGCGCCGGGCTGGGAGAGCTCCTTTGGGGCCTACTCGCCCCCACCGAACTATGACGGCGGGCGGCCCTGGGCTGAGCCAGCCAAGGGCGGTGGGTCACAGCCCCCCTACTTCGCCTTTGGCCCCCCGGCACCCAGCCCCAGCGGGTCCCCTGGGACCCTTAAGGGGCAGCCAGGCCTCTCGCCCCGCCTGGACCCACGGCTGCTGGACACGGATGCCTTCACCCTGGCCCAGGGCTCTCCTGGGGGCTTTGCCGGGCTCCCCCTGCCCCCCGCCTCGCCGCTGCTGGAGGGGCCGGCACTGACCCCCACCAAGGCTCGGAGCCCCGGGGCGGGCGAGGGCCGCTGTGCCGTCTGCGGGGACAACGCTTCCTGCCAGCACTACGGCGTGCGCACCTGCGAGGGCTGCAAGGGCTTCTTCAAGGTAAGGGGTCCCCCCAAGAGCCACTGCTGGGATGTTCCCACAATGCTTTGCAGCAGCAGGAGGATGCTGCGGGTCACCCCGGGGAGGGATGGGGCAGGGAGCGCAGCACCGGGAGCCCTCCCCGCAGACGCGGAGCCGGATGCCGGGCTGGAGCAGGAGGCAGGGGAGGACAGAAGGGCTTTTGTTCAGCGGCCGGGCGCCCTGGGCTGAGCTCAGGCCGCTCCTTCTCCCCCGCAGCGCACAGTGCAGAAGAACGCCAAGTACATCTGCTTGGCCAACAAGGACTGCCCCGTGGACAAGCGGCGGAGGAACCGCTGCCAGTTCTGCCGCTTCCAGAAGTGCCTGGCCGTCGGCATGGTCAAAGAAGGTACCAGGTTCCCATCCTAGGGTCGGGGGGGGGGTCCTGCTCCACAGACCACCTGGCTGCGCTGAGGATAGATGCACTCATTGCATGTCCCTTGCCACAGTGGTCCGGACCGACAGCCTGAAGGGGCGACGGGGCCGGCTGCCCTCCAAGCCCAAGCAACCTCCGGATGCGTCCCCCGTCAGCCTCATCACCTCCTTGGTGCGGGCGCACATCGAATCCATCCCCAGTGCCACCAAGCTTGACTACTCCAAGGTAGGGCCGGTACCACCCCAAACCCTCCCCCAGGCCATGCTGGGGCCTGATCCTGACCCTTTCCCCATGCCAGTTCCAGGAGTCAGCACCGTGCCAGTTTGAGAAGGAGGATTCAGTGGACGTGCAGCAGTTTTATGACCTGCTCACTGGCTCCATGGACGTCATCCGCAAGTGGGCTGAGAAGATCCAGGGCTTTGCTGAGCTGCCTAAAGAGGACCAGGACCTGCTGCTGGAGTCTGCCTTCCTCGAGCTCTTCATCCTGCGCCTGGCGTACCGGTGAGCCCCGGCATGGCACGGTGCAGCATCCAAGGAAAGCCCTGGGCTGTGCTGGGGCAGGGGGGGGTGACACGTGGTTGTCCCTGCAGCTCCAAGCCAGAGGAAGGGAAACTCATCTTCTGCAATGGGGTGGTGCTACACCGCTTGCAGTGTGTTCGTGGCTTTGGCGAGTGGATCGACGCCATCCTTGAGTTCTCCCAGAGCCTGCACCGCATGAGCGTCGACGTCCCCTCCTTTTCCTGCCTTGCCGCCCTCGTCATCATCACAGGTGAGACCCCCACGGTGCCGCTGGCCCCTTCCCCCACCCTGTGGCCATCACCTTGGCCTCATGCCTCCGTGTGTCCCCCTCAGACCGCCACGGGCTGAAGGAGCCGAAGCGGGTGGAGGAGCTGCAGAACCGCATCGTGGGGTGCCTGAAGGACCATGTGGCGTCGGCGGGGGCCGAGCCGGGCCGCCCTGGCTGCCTCTCCAAGCTGCTGGGCAAACTTCCCGAGCTGCGCAGCCTCTGCACCCAGGGCCTCCAGCGCATCTTCTACCTGAAGCTGGAGGACCTGGTGCCACCACCCCCCATCGTCGACAAGATCTTCATGGACACGCTGCCCTTCTGAGTCCCCCATGGGAACTTCTGCCACCCCTGTGGATGCCTGGGATCCCTCCCCCAGGGACACCTGGGACACACACACCCCCCACCCAGGAATGACTGGGTCCTCCCTCAGATACCTTGGGGACCTCCAGGTCCCCCCATGTGCCTTCACTGGGCGCAGACGCACAGCAGCCCCGGTGCCTTTTACCGCGCCCCCGGGGGGGGCATTGCCGGCGTGGTGCCCCCCCTTCTCCCCTGTAAAAACACCCCTGATGTAAATAGCAAGCAGCTGGATCCTGTACAGAGTAGGGGGGCGCAGAGACAGGGAGGGGGGCCCAGCCCCTCCCCCCCCCAGCCTCATCCCCCTCCCCTTTATATCTTTTTCTTTTTTTTTTTTTTTTTCTCTCTTTTGGCCCTTTTTCTGTATATAAACTTGTACGTATATTGAGAGCCACTGAAAGGGGCTGTTTCTCTCGTGTGTCTCCCCCGGGTAATATCATCTCTATTTAATAGATGGTGATCTGGAAGGGGGGGGTGTGGGGGTGGCTGGGGACAGCCAGGGTGCTGGAGCCGCACGTTGCCCACGCCGCTGCCCTTGAACCGTCACTCACCTCCCGGCGGCGGCTGCCGCGGCCCCGCACCTGTCGCCCGCCTGATTTATCCTCCCCAAAATAACCGGGAAGCGTGACCAAGCCAACCCCCCACCCCCCACCCCCCTCCCCGGTGTCCCCAGGGACGTGGCCACCAGCAGGGCCATCCCCCAGCGGGGTGGGGGGGTAGGGGACACGGTATTTGGGGTCCCTGTCCTAGCTCTTAGGGCTCTTAGGGTCCCAGTGCATGGGGGGGACGTGCCGGGCTGGTGCAGTCCCCTGGCTTGTCCCCTTCCTCCTGCTGGGGACAGCCTGGCCCCGGAGCAAATGTTAATGGGGACACCAAGGGCCGGTGCTGAACAAGAGGCACATTGAGGCGCTGGGCCGGGGGGGCCCTGTGGCAGCGCACAACAAGGGCCCCTCTGTCCCCCCCCCCCCCCCCCCCCTGCCCACCCCCGCCATGGGGAGAGCACTGACGCACAGCAGGGCCGTGCCTGGGGGCTGGGAGAGCCACGGGGATGGGGGTGCACGGGGAGGGGGGGTGGTTACCAGCACGGCTCTGCTCTGGCTGCGGGGCAGGAGCAACTGCACCATGTTGTGGGGCAGGAATGGCCGTGCCCTGCTATGCCATGCCGTGGGGCAGGAATGCCATGGGGCAGAAATAGCTGTGCCGTGGGGCAGGAACGGCTGTCCCATCATCCATTGTGGTGCCGACCCACACCCTAAAGCCACCAGGGAGGGCACCCCCCGGCATCCTGAGGCCACCGTCTGGGCCAGAACGGGGTGTCAGGTCCCTGTCCCCCCCCTGCAGCGCGGGACTGGCCTCTGCCCACCCTGTCCCCAGCCCCATCCCCTTGGCAGGGGCTGCTGCAGGAGGGCCAGGGATGATGGTGCCAGCAGGACCAGGTAAAAATAGCCCCATGGCTGATGCTGGCCACACCGGTTGCCCCAGGGCTCCGTGGCACAGACACATGTCACGGCGCATGCCTGGCCCTCCGCCTGGTGACAGGCCACTGCCTCAGCCCTCCCTGCTGTTTACACCAGGACACATCCCCACCACGGCACAGGTGGCCTGACAGCAGTGCCCCAAATCCTTGTCACCAAGCCCCTGTGCTCCCCATGTCCACCCATTCCCATGTCTCCTGTGTACCTGTGCCCTGTGTCCCCATATCCCTGTGTGCCTTGTGTCCGTTTGTCCCCTTGTCCCTCCTTTCCTTATGTCCCCGTGTCCCCCGTGTTGCCATGGTCGCATGTCCCTGCTTTTCCCATGTCCCCATAGCAGTGGCCCCTATGTCCCTGTGGCCCCATGTCCCCATGGACATCCCCGTGCTCTCTCCTCCTCCTCTGTGGCCGTGGCCCCCCCGGCACCGCGGGGGTCACCGGACTCCCCCCAGTCCCCCGCAGTGCCGCCGCGGAGCCTCCAGCCCAGGGGGCGCTGTGCGCTGTGCAGCGCCAGGCGGAAGTGAGCCGCTCTGCGCCGTGGGAGGGCCAGCTCTATCATCCCCACCCCGGAACGAACCAAGCGGGCGGCGGAGCGGGGGGGTGGCGAGTCGCGGAGCGGGGGTTGGAATTCTGCTCCCGTGGCTGCACCGCCCTTTGGATCGGCATCGTTGGACGCGAAGTTCAGGGAGAGAGGTGTAGGTTGAGGAAACACGTCTGCTACACCGGAAAGGCGCCGTCCGTTCGGTAGATGGTGTATCCCGACCTCCCCTACCTAGGTGGGCTGTCCCACTTCCCTCCTCCGCGCCTTCAGATGGTCGGGCCCGGGCGGTGAGTGCGGCCGGGCTGGGGTTGAGGGGGGCCGAGGCCGGGAGCGGGACCGAGGTGAGGAGGGCCGCGGGGGGGACCGGGCTGGGGGTAAGGGGGGCCGGCACCCGGGGGAGGGGGGCCGGCACCCGGGGGGAGCGAGGGAGAGCCTTTGAGAGGGAGGGGGATGTGGAGAGGCCTGGTCTGGGATTTCTGGGCCCCTGCGAGAGGGGATGGGGGGGAGGGGAGGGCACACCGGGACGCCTGGGGCCCTGTGGCGTTGAGGGGGCCCGACTCGGCCGCGTGGGTCCCTGTGGGGTGTAAAGGGGCTGGACTGGGATGCCTGAACCCCTGTGGGATGGGGAGGGCACATGCTGTGTCACCAGGGTCCCCAGGGGGCTGTTATCCCAGCAGGGTCCCAACTAAAACCCCCCACGCCCTTCTTTCCCCGCAGGACCCACCATTGTGCCCCCCCTGCAGACGCTCCTGCCATGAACTGCCGCGCGGAGGTGCTGGAGGTGTCAGTGGAGGGTCGGCAGGTGGAGGAGGCCATGCTGGCGGTGCTCCACACCATCCTGCTGCACCGTAGCACTGGCAAGTTCCACTACAAGAAGGAGGGCACCTACTCCATCGGCACCGTGGGCACCCAGGACGTGGATTGCGACTTCATCGACTTCGCCTATGTCCGCGTCTCCTCTGACGAGCTGGATCGGGCCCTTCGCAAGGCTGTCGGAGAGTTCAAGGTAAGGGACCCCCATGGAAACCCAGCAGGGCCAAAAGTGGGTGTTTAAAAACCCGTGGGCTGTGTGCTGTCTCGGCAGGACGCTCTGCGTAACTCGGGCAGTGACGGGATGGGGCAGATCTCCCTGGAGTTCTACCAGAAGAAGAAGTCGCGCTGGCCCTTCTCGGACGAGTGCATCCCCTGGGAGCTGTGGACTATCAAGGTGAATGTGGTGAACCTGGCTAACGAGCAGGAGCGGCAGATCTGCCGGGAGAAGGTGGGCGAGAAGCTCTGCGAGAAGATCATCAACATCGTGGAGGTGATGAACCGCCACGAGTACCTGCCCAAGATGCCCACCCAGTCGGAGGTGGACAACGTCTTTGACACCAGCCTGAAGGATGTGCAGCCCTACCTGTACAAGATCTCCTACCAGATCACGGACTCCCTGGGCACCTCAGTTACCACCACCATGCGCCGGCTCATTAAGGACACTCTGGCTCTGTAGGGCTGGGTGGCACCGAAGCAGGTTCACCCCGGGTGGTGGCACCTCTCTGGCACAGTGTCGTGGCTCTATTGGGACAGTGTCTTGGCATGGTTCCTTCCTCTCTACCTCCAAAAAGCCTCTGTGGGGAGCTGGACTCGGCCTGGCCTTTAATTGGGGGTTGCTGCTGGTTTGGTTTGCACCGCGGGTGCTCGCCTGGCTCGGAGAACTGGCTGGGCAGCTCCCAGGTTGGCAGAGGGGTTGTGAGTCCTCGGGGACAGAGCTGTGGGCCTGTTGGCCCAGCACAGCAATGTTGGGGTCAGCATAGAGGGGACATGGCATCTGAACCCTGTCTGGCCCTGCCTGCAGCTGCTCTCCAGCTCTGCGTGGCACGGTCAGCACCAGCCTTGTCCCTTGTCACTGTGTGTCCCCCACAGTGGCACCCCTGTCTCTGGGACTGTGCTGCTTCCGTGGAGGGCCTGGAGCAGAGCTCCCTGCCCTCCTCTGGGGCAAAAAGAAAGTGTTTCTGCTTTCAGGTGGAGTCTGGTCTGGTTCTGTCTGCTGATGGGGCCAATGTCCATGGGATGGGAGAGAAACAGGAGCCAAGGCTGAGCTGGGGGACCCCATCACATCCCGGTGCCGTGGAGAGAGGTGGGGATGGGCAGTGGGACTGGGGGGGCTGATATCCCCAGGCTGGGTCACTGCTGCCCACCCCCTGGGAGCAATATCCCAAGTGGGGCACCCCTCAAGTGGTGCAGGACTCTGCACCCCTCCACAGCACCAACAAGGGGGCAAAGCTGCTTCCCCTGCCTGGGGGGTGGGGGGAGCATCCAGCTTCTGGGCAAGAGTGAGGTGGGGCCATGTGGGTGGCTCAGACAGTCCCTGACATCACTTAAACCCTCCCCGTCTGTCACCGACCCACCACTGCCCTGCACGCCCACATTCTGCTTCTGGGAGGAAGAGGAGGAGGAGGAGGAGATGAATGCCAGCACGCAGGCCGGGGCCTGGGGCGACCTGCGGGTGGCCGAGGCTGCCCAAGTCGCCATCGTCCTGGTGCTCTGCCTCACCGTCACCTTCACCATCTTCTTCCTCGGCTGCAACCTGCTGCTGCAGGCAGAGAGCCTGGCGGCCCCCCCAGCACAGGAGCAGCAGCTCTCCCGGGAGGCCGAGGGGGCTACTGAGAGGGTGTAGGGACCGGCCCCAGCCCAGCGGAGGGAGAGACAGACGGATGGATGGACAGCAGCCTCTTTGCCTGCAGCATCTTCGGTGGCACTTGGGGACAGAGCAGGAAGGAGCTGGGGACTGCGGTCTCCCCGGTTTGTATGGAGGGATTAAAAGGCGACGGGGCCAGTGGAGCTGTGGTGGGGGCCGGTGCGGGGGCTGGATGCGGCCCTGGGTGTGGCAGTGCTGGCAAATCCTCTGGAGACGATTAGGGCAACTTTTTATTCCCTGTTCCAGGGCTAATCCCGGGGCAGGTGTGGGGAGGGAGCCCAGAGATCCGCCTCACTCGGGGGCGGGGGGGGGAGGGCTGCATCCTGCCCCACTGTGCCATGGCTGGTGGTGGTGGTGGGGGGGCGTCTGGGGCCACTCCCTGCCCCTCGTACCCCAAAAAGAGAGGCCAGACCTGCATTGTGCCTCCCCCAACCCTTCCTGCCCTTCCCTCGGGACGGGCTGAATGCACCCTGCTCCCCGCCAGCCCCACTGGCAGAGATACACTAGCTGCCCCCATGGGAGGGGGGGGGGGGGGGCGGGCTTCCACCCCCCACAGTGCCCCCCCTCCTTAATCCTGCAGGTTTAATAATGCCACTGCAATGTCCTGCTTAAGGGTCTAGTCCCTGCATATGGGTGCCTCCCCCCACCCCCCCAGCAAATCATGGAATTGTCAGAGCTGGAAGGGACCTTCTCGAGCCCACCCGGTCCCACTCCCTGGCCACCGCAGGGTTGCCCAGAGCACATCACTCGGGAGCATCCAGAGATCTCCAGAGAAGGGGACCCTCCACCCTTGGCATGGGAGAGGTGGGGGGCATGGGGTGGTCCCCTCTCATCTGACACCCCCCCCGCCTCCCCCCCCACGGCAGGCAGTGGTGATGTAAAAGTCTCCATATATTTCACATGTACAAAAAGTCACTGGGGGGTCGGGGCAGGGGACACCATCCAGCCACCCCCCACCCCAGCCTGGCTTTGGTCCCTTTTTTTTTGGCAATTAGTGTTCACATCAGTGGTCAAAGTGACGAGCGCGGGGTTTGGGGGGAGGGGGAGGGAGCCCCGTGGCCTCTGCGGTGGGACAGTGACACCCCATGGGGACCCCAATGGGGAGGGGATACCCTGTGGGTCAGCCACAGCCACTGGGCCCTCACCGCAGGGTTTGGTTTCTGCTGTGGGCAGACTGGCAGAGAGGGGGGGCCAGGCCACGTGCCTCCCCACCCCCTCCCCGCCCCGGGTTGGGGGACGGGGACCCGTGAGCCCAGGCGAGGACGGTGGCACGGGATGTCCCCGCACAGTGCTGGGGGCAGGAGAGCACCCTCCCCTTGGACCTGTGGGGCAGAGTGGGGCGAGAAGGGGAAACTGAGGCAGCCAGGCCCCTGCTGACTGCCCCCTCCCCAAGCCGTGGTCCTTACCCTCACTTGGCTACAGGCGGATCCCCCTGCGGGCTGTGGGATGGAAGGGACAGTGTCAGGGCATCACCTGGGCCTGGGGAGGGTCCTGGGTGACCCCAGCAGGGCTGAGGCAGCTCGGGGCCAGAGCTCCAGGCACCGGGTTGGAATGCAGCCCCAGACTGGGATCCCAGACTGGGATCCAGTAGTGCACTGGGATCGCATGCTGGGATCAACTAGTGCACTGGGACCCTGCCCTGGGACCCAGTAATGTACCAGGATCCCATGCTGGGATCCGCTGTTGCACTGGGATCCCACACTGCACCAAAGACCCCCCCTAGTGCCCAGTCTTGCACCAGGACCCTCACTGGGATCCACCCTCACATTGGGATTCTGTGCTGGGATCCAGTCACGCACTGGGACCCTGCCCGACATCAGAAACCTCATGCTGGAAACCCAGCCTTCCACCAGGATCCTGTGCCGGGACTCTGCTCCGCTCTGAGGGGCTGGGGGGTGCTGGGCACCCCAGGGTGATGGCATGCGGGGAGGGAGCATGCAGAAGGGGGCATGCAGGGCTGAGGAGGATCTGGGGGTCCCGGCATGCAGGAGGTACCTGGGGGCTAACAGTTGGACTCGTCATGGTGGGACGGGTCGCAGAAGAAGCGCGAGCCCCGCTTGGCAGTGCGGGCCGTGAAGGGGACACTCTTCAGTGCTGCAGGGGGGCACCGGTGGGGGGGGGATGACAGGGAGATGTCATTCCCCGCACAGGGGCAGGACCCAGGGGTCAGGGCTGGGGCGGGTCAGGGGCCATACCGGTGATGATGTCCTCGATGGTGCCGTCCTTGCCCTCGTAGACGGGACGATGGTCCTTGGCTTGGCGCCGCCGCAGCTCCGCGATCAGTTCCTGCTGCTGCCACTTGTTCCGCTGCAAGGGAGGCATTGGGGACACAGGTTGGGGACATGGGTGTCCCCTCTGTGTCATTTCTCCCTCCACCCCCTCAAGCCTTTGCCCAAGCATGTGCCCACCTTCTCCTGCTTCTTCGCCTCCTGCGCCAGCATCTTCTCCCGCATCACTTCCTCCTGCTTCTTCCGCATCTCATTCTCCTGCTCTGCATCCTGCCGGGGCAGTGGGAACCATTGCTGTCACCCCACCCCGTTTGTCACTGGTGTCACCACCCCCCCCTGCCTGCCCCCTTACGGCCCCACCTCACCTTGTAGGAGCGGATGAACCGGACAAAGACCGGGAAGAAGACGGACGGAGGGGTGGTCTTGGGGCTCTCACCAAAATACCGCACCACGGTGTTGTAGGCGTCCTGCGACAAGGGACGGGGCTGTCACCCACGGGCTGTGCTTCCTGCGCCCCCCCCGCATAAGGGGTGTGCGAGGCAAGGTGCGCACGAGGAACACGCAAAGCAAGGCACGATGTGCAGGGGAGTGTGCAAAGCAAGACTTGCACAAGGGCTGTGCAAAACACGGCGTGCACGAGGAGCATGCAGAACAAGGCCCAGGCAAGGAGCTTACAAAGTAAGGTGTGTGTGACAAGACATACACAAGGACCGTGCAAATCAAGGCACGCACATAGAGCATGCAAAGCAAGACAGGTGTGTTTGAGGAGTGTGCAAAGCAAGGGCTGTGAAAAGCAAAGCATGCAGAAGGAATGTGAGAAGTAAGGTGTGCGTGACAAGGCGTGTATGAGGACTGTGCAAAGCAAGGCACACGCATGGAGCATGGAAAGCAAGACAGGCGTGCACAACGAACGTGCAAAGCAAGGTGTGGGTGAGGGCTGTGCAAGGGAAGGCATGCACAAGGAGCATGCAAAGCAAGCCACGTGTGCCCTGCTCTTCACAAGGGCCACGCAGAGCAAGGCATGCACAAGGGCCGTGAAAAGCAAGGCACGCACAAGCAGCGTGCTAAGAAGGTGTGCCCGAGAGCCGCCCGAAGCCAGGCGTGCACGCCGCGGGGGGTGCGGGGGCCGTGCGAGGCGCAGCCACCCCGCAGCCCTCACCTCCGCCGTCCGCGCGTCCTTCTGCAGCCGCTCCAGCTTCCCCTCGCTGCCAGCCAGGAAGGCACGCAGGACGCTGCTCTCGTGCAGCCCACACTCCCGCCGCAGCAGCTCCATCCCCCGGCCCAGCTCCTTTACATCCAGCAGCACGTTCTCCAGGGACACTGTGGGGATGGGGACGGGATGGGACAGGGTTGGGGGGGACAGGTCAGGGGACCCACAGCCCCAGGGAAGGCTGAGATGGGGGTGCGGGCACAGGGAGGGCACCTGCGGCTGCCTTCTCCACGAAGTGCAGCTCCTGCCAGAAGGTTGCCAGCTCAGGGTACTTCTCCCGCACCGTCAGCGCGATGAAATGCAGCAGCGTCATCTTTCTGTCCGTTGACTTGGTGTCCAGGAGCTGCAGAAGGATTTTGGGGGTGGGGGGTGTGTGAGGGAATCAGGGCTGTGGGATGGGACCCTTGGGATCCCACGCGGTCCCGGGGAGATGCGCAGGGGATCTGGGGCTGCCCCCACCAGGTCCAGGCTCTGCAGTTTGAAGCCATAGACAGCGCCGCGTTTGCTGCTGTTCATGTAGTTGCCCAGCGCCAAGATGATCTGCAGAGGGAAAGCACCGGGGGATTGGACGGAGTTGGGGGTCAGGGAGGAATGAGATTTCCCCACAGGACCCCGCCTGCCCCCCCTGCACTGAGGACAGAGGGCAGGACTCCAGCTCAGCTTGTCCCCACGCCCCGGCACTCACCTCCAACATGCGCTTCAGCTTCTGGGAAGACTTGACAGAGGCCGAGGCTGCAATGATGGCGTTGAGCTGCTGCAGGGGGACAGGACAGGGAGGCGGGGGGGGCGCTCAGCTGGGGCACAGGGTCCGGCCACCCTTGCTTGGGTGTATCCCCCTCTTGCCCCTGGCTCCGTACCGGCGTCAGCATCTGGAGGTTCTCAGCGAAGTTGCCGAGGAAGGCCATGATGGCCATGCGCTGGGGCAGCCGCTCCACCTTGCTGAACTGCAGCATGAAGCGGTCCTCGTCCGCCAGCTCCTCCAGCGGCTTGCGCTCCCGCTCGTACTGCCGCAGCGCCTTCGCCTCCGCCTCCGTGGGCAGGAACCGCATCAGGCACTCCACGAAATCCACCGGCAACGTCGCCAGGTCGAACCTGCCCCGCGCCAGCACCATTGGGGACTGGCTGCGCCCCGGCCAGACACCACACCCCCCCCCCGTGGTGCCGAAGCTTGCCTGGACCTCTGAACCCTGCCCGGGGTCTCTGCACCCCAAACACCCTCAACTGCACCCCGGACCCACCAAACCCCAAACACAACCCCCCCCCGCC
>JAOTQQ010000017.1:1336205-1350003 GCA_026546715.1 Gallinago undulata | reverse complement strand
CTGTTTTTTTTTTTTTTTTTTCACGAGTGAGAGGAGTCATTCGGAGCGTTGCTTTTTACCTTTGAGGGAACGCCTGAGCGCCGTTAAGCGGGGCGAGAGGCGGGGACCCAACACCACCGTGGCTTTCCGGGGAGGTGCAGGGGATGTGCGTGGAGGGGGGTGCACAAGGAGAGGGACTGTTGGCACAGGCGGGGGGGCGCACGAGGGGGGTGCGCTTGCACTGGGGAGGGGGTGTGAGCAGGAAGGGGGCAGTGTGCATGGAGGCAGGGGGGTGCACCCACAAGTACTGTGAGCGCAGGGGGGGGGGTGTACACAGCCGAGGGGTCCCTGCCCGTGCCCCTGCCCGGTCTGGGGGCGGTGCGTCAGGCAGCAGGAGCCGGGGCGGGGGGGCCACGGCCATCCTTTTCCTGTCGCCGCCAGCCCCTCGCCCCAACCCGTTTCCTGTCTCCGGCTGCTGCTATTTTCAGGCCTCGGGCAGGGAAGAGCCGAACGGCGCGGCCGCGGTGGGGCCGGCGGCGGGGAACGGCCTGGCACGTGCACAGGACGCCCCCAGCACGCGGGCACGACCGCACCACTGGGCGCCCACTGGTGACATCCCCGTCATCCCCGGTAACACCCCACGGTCCCTCCAGCCACCCTTGCGCAGCTCCGGAGCATCCCCCCGATGCCAGAGGGGATGAGCCGCCGGTGCCACCAGCTCGGGGACAGTGCTGAGCCTCCCCGGTGCCAGGCGGGATCCGGCCACGCTGCCTCATGCGGGGCGTCATTGCCGGCCCATCCGCCCGCGGCATCCGCCCCCGGGACCTGCCTGTGCCAGCCCCGGCCCCCGGCACGGCCAGGGCAGGAACCGGCCCAGTTCCTGCAGCACCTCCGACTTCCCCTGCAGCTGCGATAGGGCTGGTCCCGAGACCTTGTGCCCCCCGCCCCCCCCCCCGGACTCCACAACCTCCCCCAGGAACCCGCACCCCGCCAGGATGCTGTGCTCACCCGATGTGGTTCGTCCTCAGGCTGATCTCCAGCTCTCGCAGGACTTTGGTCGACTCCTGCACCCTCCTCCTGAACTTCTGGGGGCAGAGCAAAGCTGAGCCATGCTCCCCCCGAGACCCCCAGTCTCCCTCCTGGACCCCCTGTCTCCCCCGACCCCTCTCAGCCCCTCACCTTCCGCGTGACGCCTGGCTCCAGGAAGCCGCGCAGCTTCTGGATGTAGGTGTGGGGGGGGCTCTTCACCTGGAACCGCTCCTGGGAGGGGACGGAGCAGTCGGTGACACCAGCACGGCAGCACAGCCCCCTGCCAGGACCCCTCCATGGCACCTCAAGCCCCTCACCTGGTCACAGATGAGGTCCCACTTCTTCTCGTTGTCATACTGGCGCAGGAGCCGGGCTTTGTCCGGAGGCAGGTTCATAGAGCTCTGTGGGCAGATGGGGGGGGGGGTCTCACCCTGAGGGACATGGGGACACTGCTCCCCGTAGAGCACCCAGTCCCACAGGGCACCCAGCCCTACGGCACGGCCAGCATCCCCAGCACTGGGAAGCACTAGGAAGGACAAGGGGCCACGCGTGTGGCACCGGGACCTCAGTGCCATGTGCCAGCACCAAATCTCTCCCGTCCCGGGGCGTCCTTCCTGTCTGCGCCCGCTTCCTCCCCAGCAAACCGCAGCCTCCGCTCCGCAGCCGCAGCACGAAGCCCGGCTCACCGGGGCACTGGGCATCGTTGGGGGAACCCCGGGGGCAAGGATGCAGCCTGGGTGGGATGCCCCGGTGGAAACTAGGGATATAGGATGGTCACAGGCTTGGGGCTGCCCTGGCAGGTGACGTCACCCCAGTGGGTGATGCCACCCCAGCGGGCAGCACCGTCAGCAGGATCCAGCCACCGCTGCAGCTGAGAGGTGCCGACATTCCACCCGCCCCACGGAAGCTGAAATTATCCCTCCCCTGGTCACCCCAGCCCCGCAGAGCCACAGGAAACCGGGGCAGAGCCTGGGCGAGGTCGCGCACCCCCCGGGGTGGGGAGGCAGACACAGTCCCACGGGAGCGGGGATGTCACCACCAGGATGGGGAACACCCAAAATTGCCCTGGGGACGGGGACGGTGCCTCCCTCCCCACGGGGCCAGGATTATTTGGACACCATGGCCAACGGCAAAATCACGGGGACACCCCCGGGACAGAGGTGGCATGGGTGGGGTTGGGGGAGACACAGGGAGGCCCCAGGAAGGGCTGGGGGGCACCGGGGGGCTTTGAAGTGCAGCCGCCGTTGCCGGCGTTCCCGCCGCTCGGCTTCCTGCCTTTGTGGCGGGAGCGGAGCCGCTCCTGGGCCGGCACTTCCTCCGCTACCGCCCCCCACCAGGGACCACCCCCCCAAGCTGGCCCAGAACTAAGACACCCCCCCCCCCTAGGAAGCAGGGGCTACCAGGGGGTTGGGGGACACCTGGGGACCGATTCTGCCCCCTGCCACTGGCACCACAGCCCCATCCCGTGATGAAACATTTCCCTCCACGGCAGTAGCCAGGATGGCACCAGGCAACGCCGACACCAGGGTGGGGGGGGGGGGGGGGGGGAGGGAACAGATTTTGGGGGTGGCAGCATCGGAGGAACCTCGGGTGCCATCACCCCCAAAATCCACCCCCTCACCCAGCGTTGGCCGGCAGGATGCATCCCCCACCGCCACCGGCCCTGTGGGGACCAGCTGCCACATCCGCCCTGCGTGGGCTGTGGGGACAGGCAACAGCCCTGCTGGCGGGTGCCACTCGTCACCGGTGGGGCAGTCCCTCACTGGAGGTCCTGGTGTCCCCCAGTGCCCCTCGGTTCTGGCTCCCAGAGCCCCACGGGACCACGCTTGGCATTTCCTGCCAGACGCAGCTTCCGCTGGCTACGGCCACCCCCGGGACAGCGGGGGCCGTGTGCCCTGGTGTCACAGTCTGCGGTGTGTACCGTGGTGTCCCCAGAGAAAGGCAGCCCCGTGCCACCACTGCGGAGGGGCCGAGAGGTGGGACATGGTGGCCCTGTGGCATCAGCAGTCCCCGCGGGCACGGGGACGACGGCGTGGGTACGGGGTCACTGCTGAGCCTTGGCCACAGGACAGCATGGAACCCTTGGCCAGTGGCCACTGCGGGAAGGCCACCGCCCTGGCTGTGATGGCAGGGAACGCGCCGGGCACCCACACCCGCGGGGGTCCCGCGCCCACGGAGGAGTCACGGTGCCCCCCCCGCTGGGACTTTCCCAGGTCAAAAAGTCCCGGTGGCACCGAGAGTGGCGTCATCCCCGGAGGTTGTCCCAGGACGGCCATCCCCCGGGGCTGCCCCCAGCCCCGCAGCCACTCTTCGGCCCCCCGGGCGCCGGTGCCGTCCCCGCCGGTGCCGGGGCGCCGGGAGAGGAGCGCGGCGAGAGGACGCGTCCGGCCCGGGAGGGGTATTGGACAGCGACGGACCGGGGGGGCGCAGCGGGACTCAGAGGAGGGGCGGCTGGAGGAGTGACGGAGCACGGGGGAAGCGCACCGAGGGGCGCACCGGGAACCGGAGGGGAGCAACGGCAGACAGGCAGGGGCGCGGAGGGCGGGCGGGGGCGCGGCGGGGGTCGGTCTCTCACCAGCACGAGGGCGAAGCGCTCCTCCAGCTCTAAGGGCTCCGGCATCGGCATCTTGCCCGGCCCGAGCAGCCCGGGACCCCCCGGGGCCGCCACCGCCGCCGTGCCCGGGCCCCGGGGCAGCGCCTCCCCGTCCGCGCTCTCGACGTTCCCCATCCCCGGCCCAGGCACCGGGGGGCGGCGGGGAAGGCTCAGCCCGGCGCGTCCGGCCGCCGCCGCCACCACCTCCCGGTCCCTCCCGGTCCCTCCCGGTCCCGCCCCGCCCCGCCCCGCCCCGCCCCGTCGGGAGCCGCCAGGGGGCGCCAACGGGTAACGGGCGGCGGCGGCGCCACCCGGGGGCGCCCGAGGGCAGGAAACGAGCGGGAAGCGCCCATTGGCCTGACCCGAGCTACAGCGGCCAATGAGCGTCGCGCTTCTATGCGGGGGAGGGAGCGCCTGGCCAACCCCACCTCGCCCCGCCCCGCCCGAGCGATGGTTCCAGACCAATAGGAAGAGCCTGGGGGTGGGCCTGCGCGGCACGCTCACCAATGAGGGCTGGAGGGCGGGGCGCAGTGGGGACCGGCGGCGGCCTGGCACGGACGGCGGAGCGCCGCGCAGGTGAGGGACGGGGGGCGCGGCGGGGGGGGGGGGGGGAGAGGGGGCGTCGGCTGCGCCGCGCTCTGCCGCACCCCGCGGCCCTCGCGGCGGCTGCGGGGCCCAGGCAGCCCCCGCCACCCCCGTAGGCCTCGCTCTGGGGGCCCCTGTCGGCTCCTGCCCCCCCAGCAGGCCTCACTCCGGGGCGGGCCGATCGCTCTTGTACCCCTACGAGGCCTTACTCGCGAGGGGGATGGGCCCTGCTCCCCAGCAGGCCTTGCTGGCGGTGGGGGTTACAGGCGGGTCCGGCCCCCCGTGGTGGCATCGTCTGGTTGCAGGGGAGGGGGATCCGAAGGGAGCCCCCTCGGAGGCACCCACGGGGGAAGGGGCGGTTGCCGGTGGCCCCAGAGGCAGCGCTGGGCCCGGGGCTGGGCGCAGGCGCCAGTGAGTAAAGGTCGCCCAACAGCCACAGTCCCGGTTATCCATTGACGACAGCCACCCTCAGGCCACCAACCAGGGACGTCACCAGTGAAACCGAAACGGCTCCGGCTCCGTCTCAGCCCCTCGCAATGGTGGAAGGGCTGCTGTCCCGATTCTCTGGCCCTGGAGGCCCGGGTCCCTCTGCTGTCCCAGGAGCCGTGACCCACCCGCTGTCCCCGCGAGGAGCACGGGCCCTGCCTGACAAAACTCACTGTCACCGCCGCCGCTGTCACCTCTGCAGCCTCCGCACCCCACGCAGAGGCAGTTTCCCTGTGGCCTTGCGCAACCCTCAGCGAGGCCGTGGGGCGGCAACCGCCATTTTGGACCCACCGTGAGCTGTGGGGCCGAGCCAGGAGGTCCCTATTGGCATGGTGGCACCAGTCCAGTGACAATCAGTCTCATGCTGTCCCAGTGCTGGGACAAAACCAGTGCAGCCCTGGATAAAGGCAGTGGGCACAGGGGTCTGTGCCGGTGGGGCAGGAGGAGACTCCAGCCTGATGAGTCCCCCTCTGCCCCCCAGGGACAGGTGGCTCGTGCCATTTGCTGGGCTGGTTGGGTGCCCAACCCAACCAGACTGGGGACTGGTGGAGGGGCCAGAGCAGGAAGGGGCAAAGAGGAGGAGGCCCTCCCCTGCAGGGAGCTTCACGCTGCGGAGCCTCCTCTGGGGACGTCATTACGGGCACTAATAGTAGCCTGGCACAAAGACGCTTTCCAGCTGCCAGCAGTGCTCCCATGGGGTCGGGACCTCCCTGGGGCCAGTCCCCAGTCTCGCAACAGCCTGCAACACTTGCACCAGCTGGGCGAGGAGGCTCCGTGTGCCTGGCACAGAGCACAGCAGAAACCGAGCAGCTCGCTGCTCCTGCTGCTCACTCTGTGCAGTTCAGGCAGGTTCTTGGCTCCTGCTCAGCTCCTGCACTGTGTGACAGGAGCTTTGGGAGCTCGTAAGGGCTTTGGCGTCCCCCTTACAACCCCCTCTCCTCTTGCAGCTTGATCCTCTGTGAAGTGGCCAGTGGGCCCACTCCAAGCCCGGCACCATGAACGTCTTTGACCGAAATATCAACTTTGACGCCCTCTTCAAGTTCTCCCACATGTGAGTAACACCTTGAGGAGGCCAAGCTTGAGTTGGGGGTTCATGGGGGGCTGCATCAGCCTCACCACCCCCCTCCTCGTGCGCAGCTCGGCCTCTACCCAGGAACACCTGAAGAGGGTCTATGCCAGCTTCGCCCTCTGCATGTTCGTGGCGGCCGTGGGAGCCTACATCAATGTGGTGACCCACCTCTTCCAGGTGAGTCTTTGGGGTGTCATGGCTGGCCCCCCTACTCACATCTGTCTCCCTGCGCTGCCCTGACAAGGTGTTGCTGGGTGCCCACCTCCCTGTTGCCCCACAGTTCAGCCTTCTGACCGGCCTGGGTGCCCTGGGGCTGATGGTCTGGCTGACAGCCACCCCGCACAGCCGGGAGACAGAGCAGAAGAGGCTGGGGATGCTGGCTGGCTTCGCCTTCCTGACAGGTAGGCGGGCACCGGGGACCCTTCTGCGTCCTGTGGGGTCCTGAGCCCTGGGGAGGTAGGGGACAAGGGCCCCAACACAGCTCCGACCGGCTCTGACACCCTGTTCTGTCCTTCCAGGCACCAACCTGGGGCCCCTCCTGGAAATATGCATCTCCATCAACCCCAGGTAGAAGTGTTCCCCCCCCAGCAGCTGCCCCCCGCTGCCCCCCTGGCCCCATTCACCCCCTCTCCTCTCTCCTAGCATCATCCCCACCGCCTTCCTCGGCACTGCCACCATCTTCGCCTGCTTCTCGCTGAGCGCCCTATATGCCCGGCGCCGCAGCTTCCTCTACCTGGGAGGTGAGGGGGGCTGGGGGGGATCCATGGGGGGCTGGGGGCTCCCTGCATGGGGCGGGAGGCACCCTATGGGGGGGGCTAGGCCTCACTCCCTACCCTCCCCCTGCAGGTTTCCTGCTCTCCGGCCTCACCCTGATGCTTCTCTCCTCTGTGGTTAATGCCTTTATGGGATCCACTTGGCTCTTCACGGTGAGTCCCCTCCCATCTGCTGGGACCCTGCGGAGGACGGACAGAGGGATGGACAGACGGATGTCAGCTTGCATCAGTGATGCTAACACGGGGCTGTCCCCATCTAATGTCCCCTCTACCTCCTGCAGGCCAACCTCTACCTGGGGCTGATGATCATGTGTGGCTTCGTGCTCTTTGACACACAGCTCATCATCGAGAAGGCAGAGAGTGGGGACAAGGATTACATCTGGTGGGTGCTGGGGACAGGGGACTGGTGACGGGGGGGACATGGGCTGGGCCCCCCCCTGAGCGCATCCCTCCCTCCCCACAGGCATTGCGTCGATCTCTTCATTGACTTTGCCAACATCTTCCGGAAGCTTCTGCTGATCCTGGGCATGACCGAGGTGGGTGATGATCCCCCCAGCACAGCCTGGGGTGGGGGACAAACCTGCCCCTCGGCTGGTGGGAGGGTGGGGGCCACAGACCTGGCAGTGCCTGGCCACTTCTTGTCTTGCAGAACAAGAAGAAGGAGAAGAAGTGAAGCAGCTCAAGGCCAAGGTGGAGCTGTCCCCGTCCAGTCTCTGTCCCCACCCTGTCCCCGTCCCTCCTCTGGTTCATTAAAGGGGTTGCGCTTTGCTGCTGATGACAAGCAGCCCAGAAGCTTTCATACCTTGTGGGCTTTTTTTTCTCATTTAGCTTTTTTGTTTTTTGTTTTTTATTAGAAACCAACCGATTTGCAGGTCCTGCTGGCGTTTGGCCCCACACACCCCCCTCCCTGACTTCGCTCCCCAGCCCAGCTCCCCCCTGAGCCTTCCTCCCTTGGGGTTGCCACCAACACCTGAGCTTTCTGTAGAGGTTTCTCCCCACTGCAGCCCAGTGCAGGCAACTGGGGCCTTATTCCCCCCCCCCAGCCCAGAGCAGCCATCAGCCCCACCCCCCACCCCACCAGCCCATGGTGGGGGGAAGCCAAACCCAGTGGTGGAGCCTCCACTTCTTGCACCAGTGCCAAGAAATAACAGCAAATAAAGAAAACAAGGAGTTCAGCAAAGCCATCCAGCAGGGCCAACAAGTTTTGATTCTGAATTCTCCCCATCCCGCCTCTTTGTACGCCAGGGCCATTCAATAAAGTGTTCAGAATTGAACCCCTTTCCCACCCCCCCGACCCCCTCCCTCCCGTGCAGGATGCGGCCAAGGCAGAGAGGACAGCAGCTGCACAATGACATATAAATAAACTAGGGGAGGGGGGGGCTTTATTCAGTTAAAAACCCAGGGGTGGGGGCTGTACACTGTGATAGCACCATTGGAGAGAGCCAGGCACAGGGCGGGAAGGGAAGGGGGAGACGGGGCACCGGGACCCCCTGGCCCCAGGCAGCACCCCCGGACCAGGATCAGGGAATGGAGGGCAGCAGGGCTGGGGGTTCGGGGGGGGGGGGAATGGAAGACGTGCGAGTGTGATGGGGGGGTGGGGGGGCTCAGCCCTGGCTGCCGCAGGAGGAGAGGCTGTCGTAGAGGGAGTCACTGAGTGACTCCGAGTGCTCCAGCCCGGGGGGGCCATGCCCCCCATCCCGCGACTGGGCCTCTGTGCTGCCCTCGTCCCCCACGTCCGAGGCACTGGGGGTTCGGCTGCTGCTGGCGCTCAATGTGGGGGGCAGTGGCGGGGGGGCCTCTGGGGATGCCCCTCGATGCCCTGCGGGGCTGCACATGGGTTCCTGGGGAGGGACAAGGTGATGGGAGGGGGGCTTGCTGTGCCCCCCCCGCTCCCTGCCAGTGCCAATTATGCCCCAGAGCTAGTGGTGGGAGGGGGTGGGTGGGGTGTGTTCCACAGACACACCCCCCCACCCCACCCCGTCCCCCATCCCCCACCTTACCAGTGCTGGACGATGCAGCCCCTCCAGCCCCGTGGTGGGGCAGAGGAAGGGGTCAGCGGCACTGCAGGCTTTGGCATTGGGGAAGGTCCAATTCTTGCTCTGTTGGATGCGCCAAGGCTTCCCCGCATCATCCCCTGCATCTACAGGGAAAACTTCAGGGGGGGGGGCGGGGGGGGGAGAGGCGAGTGCCACCTCTTGGCCCCACCACCAGGTGCCAACCCCCAGTGCACCTTGCAGGGGTGCAGGGACCTGGCATGCAGCAGGGTGAGACACCCACCTTGGGGACTGGCGCGGGGGCTGGGGGGGGGCAGCGGGCGGCATGTCGGGGCACTGTGGTGTTTGCTGGCCACCAGCAGCTCCTCGGCACTGGGCACCTCCCGTTCCAGCGTCCGGGCCTTGCGCGGCACTTTGGTGATGGCGGGTGGCCGCACCAGTGCAGCCCCGGGCAGCAGCTCAGGGCGGCCCCGTGGTTTGGGGGTGCTTTTGGCTGGCACCCCTCCATAGTCGGGGGGCGGGAAGGTCCCAATCCCACTGTCCAGCGTGCGTGTCAGTGACCCACAGGCTGCGGGCACAAGCGGGGGGGGGGGTTGGGGGGTGTCAGCACCAGGAGCCACCCTGGTGCCCCTCCCAATATTTCCTCCCCCCAGCACCCCCTCACTGGCAAAGTGCTGCGCCGTCCCCGTCTCAGACAAACTCTCGTCCAACGGCAGCTCCTCCTGGAGTCCCACGTCAGGCACCTGCAGTGGTGGGGGGGTGGGGAGGGCGAGTGGCCACGGAGTATCCCCCTGCCCTGGAGAAGGCACCCAGCAGTGATGGGGGAAGGGGGGGGGTCCTCACCTTGTCGGGGGGCTCCTGCAGGTGCCCCACAATGCCGTTGCGGGGTGGGCAGCAGAGATGGGGGTCTTTGGTGTCAGGGGGGGCCCGCCGGAGGTCACACAGCTCCCGCTTGTGCTCCAGGCGGCTCTCGTAGGGCACATCCTTCCCGTCCACCCTGGGGACAAGGACGTGTCAGGGCAGGCTGGGGGAGGGTACTCACCGCCTTCCGACGTCCCCCCCCCCCATGGCCACCGCTGACCTGTCGAGCAGCTGCTGCATGAAGGTCTCAGCTGTCACCTCCTGGTACATCACTGGGAGGTGGCCAGAGCCACGGGTGGTCCCGCGGGGACGCCCCTTCTCCAGCGCCAGCCCCTGCAGGAAGGCGTGTTCCTCCCGCAGCGCCTTCCGCAGGTCCTCTGCTTTCTCCATCAGCTTCGAGATGTTGAGGCTCTCGGCTTCCAGCTTGCGGGCAGCCAACTTGACCTCCCGCCGCAGGGGAGCCGGCGTCCCGGCCCACTCCCGGCCGCGGCCACCGTCACCACGACGGCTCAGAGCCGGCAACTTGCTGCGGCGCAGCCCGAACCAGCTGGCCAAGCCACCGGCCGCCTTCCCCTTGGCTTCGCCACCCGGCACCCGCTCTTGCCCCTGCAGCCGCAGCACGTTCTCCTCGATGCCTTTCATCACCTTCTCCTCAATGGCCGAATGCCCGGCGGCACCCGGTGGTGTCCCTGTGCCAGGGGGCTCGGTGGCCGGTGGGGCTTTGCGGGGAACCCCCGCAGCCTTGGCGCCAGCCAGCTCCTCGCCCCGCGGCGTCCCAGCTTTGCCAGCACCTGCCTTGGTGGGCAGCTTGGTGGGGCTGCCGTGGGGGCTGCGGGCAGCCTTGGCGGAGGGGCCCAAGGGAGCCCGTGAGGGGGTCCTGCCGCTGGCAGGGCGCCCCTTGCCCCCCGCCTTGCCAGGCTCGCCCATGGAGCCGGAGGAGTAGCACCGGGCCAGGGGCTCCCCGCCATGTGCTGGCTCAGGGTGCTTCAGGCTGCCCCCCAAACACCCCCGGGGAGGGGGCCGTGGCTCAGCCCCATGACCTCGCTCGGGCTGCCCTGGGCCAGGGGGCTCACGGCTCTCAGCCCCCCGCAGCTTGCCCAGGGCAGCCAGTCGCTCCTTGAAGGGCAGGTAGCCCGGCTCGGGGGGCTTCTTGCTGGGGCGGCGGGAGGGGGCTGAGCTGCCTGTGCTGCGGCGGGTGCTGGGGGGGGAGGTGGCCACCCGCTCGCCACTGCTGGGGGTTCCGAGCGGACCGGGGGGCTGCTCAGCCGCCTCGTAGGTGCATGGTGTGGGGAAGGTGGGGGGCTCAGGGGAGCCAGGTTCCGGGGGGGCGTCAGGGGAGGAGCGGCGGCTGAGTGCCAGCGAGGCCTCAGGGTTGCCGCCGCGGCAGGGTATCTTGGAGGCGCGGGTGAGCTGGGGGCTGAGGTGCAGCCCCCCGGGGTGGGGAGGCAGCTTGGGCCCCTTGGGGGGTGAGGGCAGGGGGTTGGTGCCCGCCCCGGGTGAGAGCGGAGTGAATTTCCCCTCGAGGTTCTCCTCGCCCAGGGCGTAGAGCCCCAGGAGAGCAGGGTGCTCGCCGTGCCGCTGACGGGGGGGCCCACCGGGGGCTTCGCCATTGCGCCGGCAGCAGCCCCCCTCACCTCGCAGCAGCCGCTCGGCCAAGGCGCTGAGCAGGGCCCCCCGCGGCGGCACAGCCTCCTCTGGCGAGGAGCAGGGACTGCCCTCGGCCCCCCGACACCCCCCGGCAGCCCCTGGCCCCCGCAGCGGGAAGGGGGGCCAGCCTGGGGCGGTGCAGGGCTCCGGGGAGCCAGGGGAGGCCGGGAGGGGCCCCAGCAGAGGGTCTGTCTCCTCCAGCTTGCGCAGCACCTCCAGGATCTGGGCTTTTTTCTTGAAGAAGGGGGAGAGGGCATCCAGGGGGGGGCCACCGGGGCTGAGCCCAGCGCTGCCCGACAGCACTGATGGGGTCACCTGCAGGGACCGGGTGCTGTCACCCCATGGTCACCCCCCAGGGTGGTGGGGCTGGGAGAGGGGGATGCCCTGGGGACACTATGGGTGGAGGGGTGCAAGGGGAGGGGCACAATGGGGTCGGGGATGGGGACACCAGGGGCAAAGGGATTTGGAGCCGGGGACGTCACAGGCAGAGGGGGTCAGAGCGAGGGACCCAGAGAAGGGGACAACCACAGTCTCAGGGACAGGGATACCACGGGCAGTTGGGTTTGGAAAGGGTGATGCCACAGGCTCAGGGACGGGGACACCACGGACGCAGGAAAGGGGACAGAGGGGAGGAAACCACAAGCCCGGGAAGAGGGGTACCGCAGGCTCGGGGACACCGCAGGCTTGGAAAAGGCAATAGCACAATCTTGGGCAGGGGGATGCCACAGCCCGGGGAGGGAGACAGCGGGGCAGGGGGGTTTGGAGACACTGGTACCCACCTCTGGGGGAGGGATGCAGCGGGCAGAGGGCAGCGGGGGGGGCGGCTGCTCAGCGGAGCCCGCCGGGGGGCTGGCCAGAGCATCCGGGGGCACCAGCACCGGGTGCAGCGGCAGCTGGAGAGATGGAGACGCAGGGTTAAGCTCTGGCGGAGGGCTCTGCTCCATGCCTCTCCCCCCAGCACCCAGTGCCCCCCACCCTGCACCTGGGGCAGGGACCCCGCCGAGAGCTGCAGCTTCTGCTGGAAGAGGTCACTCAGCGCCTGGTTCTGGCGTTCCAGGTCGAAGACCCGTTTCTTCAGCTTGATGCACTCCTCACGCAGGTCCTGGCCA
The DNA here is from genome assembly GCA_026546715.1 of Gallinago undulata. Taxonomy (NCBI): domain Eukaryota; kingdom Metazoa; phylum Chordata; class Aves; order Charadriiformes; family Scolopacidae; genus Gallinago; species Gallinago undulata. The sequence continues at coordinate 1,337,878 of JAOTQQ010000017.1, read as the reverse complement.
GGGCAGGAGGCGGGGGCGTCAGCTAGGACCCCCCCAGCCCCCCACCGCCCCCATCAGCCCCCCTCAACACCCACCTTCTGGTTGAGCAGCGCCTGCACCACGTGATTGGCGACCTGGAGAGCAGAGGGGGAACCTGGGTGGGGTGCAAGGGCACGCACGGACCTGTGCCCTGGCACAAGCGTGTGAACCCATGTCACACGCATCACACACACCCCACACCCCCCTCCCTGTCACCTCATCCAGGCAGCGCTCGTACGTCTCCCGCTGGTTCTCGTTGGCCTGGGCCAGGGCCGAGTTCTCCGCCTGGGGACAGAGCGGCGATGGCTCAGGGGACGTGGTGGAGGACCCCAAGTACCTGGAACCTCCCCATGGCACCCAGGGGACCCCTCCTCTGGCTGGTGAGACCCTGGGCCACACATGGAGGGACAGGGCTGCCCCAGGAGTGGTGGCACACGAGGGTCGTGGAAAGCAGGAAAGTGCTGGTCCCAGTGTGGTGTCTGGGCTGCTGGCTCCATGGCGCTGCCCGTGGCCACCTCTTAGCACTGGCTGCACGGTGCCAGTGGCCACAGCAACAAAGTGGCCATGACTGCATGGTGGCACTGACCGCCACTGCCCAAAGGCAACGGTCGTGGATGCCTGGTGGCACCAGCCACAGCTGCACAGTGATAGTAGCTGCATGGTGGCAGTGGCTACAAGTGCCCAAAAGCAATGGCCACAACTGCCCAGTAGCCACAGCTGCCCTGTTGGCCCTAGTTTCTGGCTGCCCGGTGGCCCCAGTCACTGCTGCCCAGTTATCCCAGCTTTTGGTGGCCCTGGCTCGTACCTCCAGCTCCCGCAGCCGCTGCAGGAGCTCACGGCTGGTGCCCATCTCACCGAGTGCCACGGGGCTCCCATCTCCTGCCGCCTTGGCCACGCTCTCCGACATCGCTGGGCCAGGGTCCCCACTAGTCTCCGGCTGGTGTCCCTCTGGCCTGCGGCACTGCCAGACCCTGGGGCAGCCTGGTCCCCCCTCACCTCGGTCGGGATGTCCCCAGCCCCGTCCGTCCCTCCACAGTGTCACCTGCCGGGAAAAACGGGACTGAGGGGGGGGGGACAGAGCCTCGGTGGATCCCTGGGGCCGAGCCCCAACCCCACCGGCACCTGGAGGCACGGGGACACCCCCCCTGCAGCCCAGCCACCCCCGCCGCCTCCCTGGGGGTGCAGGGACCCTAGGACCGGCACCGGGACGCACAGCACCCCCGGCACCGGGATGGGCCTCGGCCCTGGGGTACCCGGACGCACAGCACCCCCGGGGCTGGCACCGGCCTCGGGGCACAGGGATGTGCGAGACCCCCGGGGTGCAGACGGGCTCCCCCCACCACCCGGGGCCGCACACCCCGCTTCCCCCACGGGTCCCCCCGCCGCCCGGTGCCTCCCCGCGCCGCTCGCCCCGGAGCGGGGGCCGGCCCCGAGCACCAGCACCGGCCCGGCCCCCCCCCGGCCACCCTCCCCCCCCCACCCCCGGCCCCGCCGCGCACTCACGCCCGGGGGTCCCAGCGGCGCCGCCCGGCCCCGCTCAGCGCGGCCCCGGGACCGATCCCGGCGGCGTCGGCTCCATCCCGGCCCGACCCGGCCGCGCTATTGTTGGGAGGCGGCGGGGGCCCCGCGCCGCCGGCCCCCCCCGGCCCGGGCGG
>JAOTQQ010000017.1:1309698-1336105 GCA_026546715.1 Gallinago undulata | reverse complement strand
GCCCCGGGGGCCGCCCCCGCCGCCGTCCTCGGTGTGCGGCTCCGCCAGCGCCAGCCCCGGGGCTGGGAGCACCGGGGAGCCGGCACGGGGATTCTGGGGCAGCGGGACCCCCGGGGGGAGGAATCACCGGGCATCCCCCCTGTGGCACCGGGCACCCCCGGGGATACAGGGCACCCCACGAAGGGGGACCCCCCGGGGCACCCGGCACCCTTTGGAGAGGGACTCCCCAGAGACTTCGGGGAGGCCCCCGGGATTCCAGGCACCGAGCGGTGCTGTGGGCCCAGGCCGTGGCCTCCACACTGCACCCCACGAACTGGGCAGGGTTGGGGTTCATGTGGGGCCCACGTGGCCCTGGCATACCCAGACCCCCCGGCGGCGATGTCCCGTGTCCTGGCAAGGGAGTTCAGGGGAACCACGGGGGGACAAGGGGAAGGGTCTGGGGGTGACGGAGGGGGCTGGAAGCAGGTGAGGTTGGGGTGCGTGCAGGGCTCGTGACAGCTCTGTCCCTCCCCAGGGACCCACATGGCTGCACCGTGGGTGGGAGGGAGCGCTCTCCCACCCAATGCAACGAGAGCGGCAAAAATAACCGGAGCGCCGGTATCCACAGCCCTGCTTGGCGCCGTGGGGATAACCACGGAGAGGGGCTCTGGGACGCTCCCCACATCCCCACCAAGCCCCCATCCGCCCACCCCCCAACCCAATGGGCTACATGACCTTGGCCATGCACCCCAGGACCCTGGTGGCACTGGGCACAGCAGCACCGTGCGCTCTCATCGGCACGCCGGACCTCACACGTGTGCTGTCCCTGTCCCCCGGCAGCCCCCGGCGCCGCCAGCCCGTGGGTGCATGGGCCCCCCTCACGCTGCCCCCGGCGCAGGAAGCGGCCCCGGGGCTGGTGGCTCCGGCTGCGTCACGGGGGGAAGTGAGGCTCCGTCTGAAGGGGAAGAGCAGCCCGCGGCCCCCACAGGCCCTGCCGTGCGGGGGGGGCCCCGACAGATGGATGGCGCAACCATCCCCTCCCCCAGCGCCGGGCCCCACAGGGGCAGCGCGAGGGTCCCTGTGGGGAAGGGGACACGGCTCCAGCAGAGCCAGGGACACTCGGAGTTTGTGTCCCCCTCCCCAGCCCCCCCAGTTACTTGTACCCGCCATCCCAGGCACCGCAGGGACACAGCACATGCCCAGACCACGCAGCTGTGGTCACGCCAGCGCGGCAGGGAACGGTCCCTATGGGGGTCTTTTCCTGCCCCACACCAGGGTCCCCACCCTCAGCCCAGGTACATGGGGTGACAGCCCCCCAGTGTCCCCAGCCCTGCTGGGCTGCAGGGTTTGGGCTGCTCTTGGGTCAGCCAGGACATGCTGGGGACAGTGGGGACAGCCCAGCGACAGCAAGGATGCTCTGGGGACAGTGGGGACACCCTGGGGACAGCCAGGATGCACTGGGTACAAATGGGATGTGCTGGAGAAACAGCCTTGGGGTAGCAGGGACATATCGAGGACACCTGGGATTCACTAGGGACACACCAGGGACAGCCAGGATGCAGTGGGGACACTGGGGACAGCCAAGGTGCAGCAGGGACACACGAGGGACAACTGGGATGCAGTGGGGACAGCAGGGACCCGCGGGGAGGACAGTGGGGGACACGCAGGGAGAACCTGGATGTAGCAGGGGGCGGTGGGGACACACCGGGGACAGGCGGGATGTGCTGGGGGCACACGGGGTGATCTGGGGACAACAGCGCGGGGACAGCAGGGACGTGCGGAGGCGACAGCCAGGATGCACCGGGGGGCACTGGGGACATGCCGTGAGCCGCCGGGAGGCAACGGGGACCGGGGGGGACACACACGCACACATACCCGGCGGGACACCCCGCGCCGCTTTCCCCAGGGCACCCTGCCGCCCCGTGTCCCCCGCCCCCTCCCGGCGGCAGCAGGGACCCCCCCCTCGGCACCGCGGGGCTGGAGGCGCCCCCGAGCCGCGGCCCGACTCTCCCGGCGCCGTTCCCCACCCCTCTCCCGCCGCGGTGGGGCCGGACTCACCGGGGGCTACGGCGGGGCAGCAGCCGCGGCGCGGGCCGGTATGGCCATGGCCGGGCCCACGACCGGGGCCGGGCCAGCGGCGGCGGTGATGTCATGGCTCCACCGGGCCGGCTCCGCCCTGCGCCCCCGCCGCCGCCAATCCGCGCCCGGGGCCGGTGGGAGTCGGGGGGGGGGCGTCCCGGGGCAGCGGCTATCCCGATGCTGCCGCTGCAGCCCCTTACCCGGGGCCGTAATCACCACCCCCCCCCCACCCGAATCCCCGGCACCTCCTTCCGCCTACGGCGATCCCCGGGGCTGCACGAGGGACCGGGTGCCCCCAGCCCCCCTCCAGCACCGGGCGCCCGTGCTGCCCCCAGCCCCAGGCTGGGACTGGTCCCCGGGGCCACCCCTGCTGCAGCCACCAGGCACTCGTGCAAACCCTAAAACTGGGGGGCCCTTCCCCACAGCCTGGCCCGAGGCTCGGAAGCAGAAGGGGGTCCCTGCTCCCCCCCCCATCCTGGGCTGCCCCGAGCATCCTCCCAGCAGAGACCCGGCTGCTCCATCCTTCAGTTCTTCCAGCGCCGTCCCCAAACCGCACGGACACCAGTCACCCATCTCCATCGCTTTATTGAAGGGGTCACCCATGGGAGGAACCCTCCTTCCTGGACCACGAGGTTACAGACCCCCAGAGCTCCCCCCTAGGGACCCACCACAGCACGCGGGGCACAACCCCACGGCAAAAGGCTCCAGAGCACGGAGAGCCCACCCTGTCTGGCCCTGAGCCACCCCACATATCCCCAAGTCCTCCTGTGGCTTCTTCTCCAGCCCCGCAGCGATGGGCAGAGCCGGAGGCAGGAGAGGGGCTGGGAGTGTCAGCCCCAGCACTCGGGTGGGTGCTGGGCAAGGGCAGTGGCACCCGCAGGACCCCAGTGTGTCCCCAGAGCTGGGGGGTCAGCAGGGACCGACGGGGAGAAGCTGCCACGCTCAGCTCACAGAGGCTGGCTCCAGGCTCCCGTTGGTGGCCGTGCCGCGGGCAGAGGAGGGGGCTTCATCCGGGCACCTCTCTTCCCTGGGTGCCGGGTGGCACACTGCCATCAGCAGGTGGCTCTGTTGGGGACAGAAAAGTGGTGGTGGGCTGGCTGCTGTGCGACCTGCTCGGGGGAGGTGAGGGCAAGGCCTGTGTCGCTCCCACACGAACTGGCTGCTCCACAGGGACAGGAGCACCAACAGACCGGGAGCCATTTCCTCTGGGCTCCTGCTTGAAACCAGCAGCTACAGCAAACCGGTGGCCTTCATCCAGGGCCTGGGGGCAGGCGCTGCAGGGTTGGGACACCCCCCCCCCACCCCAACACGAGGCTCGCAGAAGGGCAGAGGTGCAGTGAGGACTCCCCAGCTGCAGGGAGGGGTGACGGGGGACGCAGGACAAGGCGTCTGAGGACATCGCCAAAGATGACACCCTGCAGGCACGTCCCAAGCCACAGGCTGTAGGCGGGACACAAGGAGCAAGTTGCAAGCGAAAAATGAGACTCAAAAGGAGGAGAAAGCAGAAGTCCCGTGCCTGGAGGATGACAGCTCCCCTTAAAGTCCTCAGACGGGAGGAAACGGGCTTCCCACAGTGGGCCACCCCCTGCCTAGGCCAGACAGCCCCTGCAACACCTGTCTCACGCACAGGAGGAGGGTGGCACCAAGCCACCCACGGATAAGAGGCGACTGCTGGGGCCGAACTGGGCTCCATTGGAGAGCAAACCCCTCAGGGCCCAGCTGTGCAGCAGGAGAGCAAACAGGGGCTTCTGTCTCCAGGAAGACACCGTAGAGCCCCAGGAGCCCCAGGGAGCAGGAGCTGGGCTACCACTGCAAGTCCCCGGTGCTCCTTGGCCATACCTGCGCAGGCGGCTCAGCCAGAGGCTCAGCTGCCGGGGAGAAGACGTGGGCAGAGGAGCCTCCTCTGTCAGTCGGCACTGGCTGCGGAGGGAGGCCAGGGTGGGGGAGCTCCTCCAGCGCCAGAATGTCTATGGGGGCCACCTCTTTGAGGGACTGATTGAGGGCCACAGAAGGATCGAAGAGCAAAGGGGATGGGGGACACTGCATGCCATCGCCCACCACGTCCAAGTCCTAGGAGAGAAAACACCAGGAGCGGCTCATCAGCAGGAGGATCCCCATGGGGGAAAGAAGCACGAGCCCTTGCAACCTTCCCCCACAAGTGCAGGGCAGGAGCAGGCAGCCCCTGGGCCCCCCAGACTCAGCAGCTGGGAATGTAAGTACAGGGGCCACCTCCTCCTCCCAAAAGGGCTGCTCTGGGCTGGCAGTGCTGCACTCCCACTGGAAACAAGGTGTGGGACGCAAGCTTTGGAGCCCAGCCTGACACGCTGCCCTAGCAGCATCCCTGCAGCAGCCAGGGCTGTGGCAGGGTCCCATCCTGTCCCCCTTGGGGCACCTGGAGCAGTTGCCCCCTCCCAGGATTTCACACAACCCCTTGGAGTGGACGACGTCTGGCTTATCCCTCCGTCTCCTGGGCCTGCCGTCATCTGCTGTGTGCGTGGATAACCCTGCTGATGCACGGGGTCAGGATTCCCACAAGGCTGTTGTTAGAGGATGGGATTTGTTTTGGCTCTAAAGGGTGTTTGAAATCAAGGCGAGATGCCTGCGACGTGCGAGTGGCACTCCACCAGCCCAGCGCAACGCGAGATAAAACACAGATGCCTCACGCAGCCGCCTGCTGCCGCAGCTCCGAATCCCTCCCAGCCGAGGACCGGGGCTCTCGCAGGGTGTCTGGGGCGTGTGCCCACACATGGCACAGGGTATGGGAAGCCCAGGGTCCTGCCTGAAGCACTTGAAACCCCCCAGGGGTCAGGGGACCATCTCAAAGGATGGGGTGGGGAAGAAACAGTTGCACTTTTGATTTCTGACCTGAACCAACCCCACCTCCTGCAAAGGCCGTTTCCCAGTGCAACATGCCGGCTCTACCCCATGGTGAGGGGGCTGGTTCCACGCCCAGCAGAGGTGGCAGGAACATCCCCCCAATCCCCTGGGGTGCAGGGCCCAGCCTGGCTCCCCCACACAGCAGCACCCGCTCTCCCATGTCATTGCCACTGTCCCCAGGACTCCCTAGCTGCTGACAACCCCTCCTCCATCAACAAACTCAGAACTGGTGATAAGATTCACCTCCTCAAAGCGCTCAAGAATCTCAGGGGCGTTCAAATACTAAAGCAAGTGACACCTCGCTCAGAGGAGCAGCTCCAAATGACCACGGTATTTTTTTCTCTCTAAACAAATTTTAGAGGATTTTAAGCATGTAGGCTTAACATAAATGCAGGACATAAGAATAATCTGGGGATTAAAATCCTCATGGATTCCTCATGGGAGAGAAGGGGAGGGGGGGAAATCCTCTTTTTTTAAAAGCCCCTAAACATGGATTTAAATGAGAACACAGCCCTTCTAAAGGAGCAGTCACTAAACCTAGAGAAAAAAATATCACCCAAACCTTTCATGTTCCTACAGATTTTTCAAAAGATTCTTCTTCCCCAAGAATAAAAAAAATTCTCCACTATCTGCGCTGGGGAGGCAGTGCTTTCCATGATGCCCACATGTGGTCCAAACGGAGAGCATCAGGAGCAGCCCACTCCACGAGAACTTCAGTGGGACTTCACGGCACGTAATGAAACTAGCAATATTCAGGGGATGCTTCTCTGCTACCCACGTTGCTTGCACACCCCACACTGCAGAACTTACGTCACTGAACTCCAGGGGCAAGCTCTCCGTGGGCTGGAGCTCAGCAGCGCTCAAGTACAGGTCAGTGGGGGCAGCTTCCAGCTCCTCAGGGACAGCCAGGACCTGCTCAGGCACGTACATCTGTGGGGGCAGCCGGAGGTGGAGCGGGCAGCATGGCTCCTCTGAGAGGCTGACGGGAACCGGCTTGTTGCAGGGCACATCCTCGGAGCCTTGACAGGGTTTAAAGAGAGTCTGATTCACGTCCTGACAGATGTCTGGACAGATGTGGTCAAGGGAAAGCCACACAGCAGACAAGCTACAGACAGACATCCAAACGCACAAATGTTCCCCACTCACCCCCCGCCCTCCAGCAAATGGTGTAAAGCCCCCCCCCCCCCCCCCCCTTCAAGATCAGGAGTCCAGACCCCAGAGTTGCACCCCGACCACCCGGTGACACGGGTGACATTATTGGCATGATGGAAAACGGGGACAACAGCGACAGGCTCCCAGTGGGGGCTGGGAAACGTAGCTGGATCCCTGTAAAGTACTTGCAGATCCTCAGATGGAAGATATTACAAATGCAGAGGCTTACTTTTATTTGCAGACATCCATTTAAGAGGCATCTGCACAAACCTCAACATCTAACATGCAGCACAGATATAAGCACACACAATGCTTTTTCCACAGCCAGGAGTTTAGTTCCGGTATTTCTATCTTCCCAGTGCATTTTCCTTCCCAATGGGAAACCTATTCCTGCCAGAGGTGTAAATGGGATTTCCTGCCTTTAATCACAAACAGAAAGTCTGTTCCAATTGCATGGCGCTTGCAGAGCAATCCACCAGCAGAGAGTAGCTCCACACCAAGTCCCATCCTCTTCCAAGAGCCCTGTGAATCTCCAGACAGACCCACCGCTGAGGCCACAGAAGGGTCTGCACAAACAGTGCTTTACTGACCGCCGTGGAGTTTCTGTGTACAGCAAGGAACAGCTGAGACTGTCACCTGTGCAGAGACTGTGCCTCACTCTGCTCCCTTGGTGACACGATCTGGAGCTGGGGCAAAGGCAGATTTCAGGTGCAGATCATGTTTTTCAGGTCAGATACCTTGATATCAAACCCCCCCAAATAACCGTTCTCCATGTTTGTGGGGTTCACACCGCCATTTCTTCACACAGCATAGCATGGGAGTGGACAAAAATATCCCAAGCTTCCAAACCCACACAAACTGGCAAAAGACACCAATCTTAACCCAACTTCTTATGTCCGTCTAGGTTTCAGATTTACCCTTTCCTCCTCTCCTCCCTGCACTGAGGCAGCAGTAAAGGTGCTGATATGACTCCCGGCAGGCTGCGGGAGACCCTCATCTGTGCAAGCAGCAACCATTCGGAGCCCAGCCCAGAGGAGCCAGATCTTTGACACTTGAGGGCAGATCTGGTGAGGCAAAGTGTCTCTGTATGAACAGCAGGGTGGGGAAGGCAGATTTTAATCTCTCTGCATGACTCCCAGATCAAGCACTGACTTTACTGGTAGCCAAAAGGCAGGGATTGCCAAAATGACAAAAATCACATGCTCCACCTGGAGCCCAAAAGCCCAGCTGGGTTCGGTGTCTTTAATGCATTGTCACAAACAATCCAGCTCCTGAAAAGCAAACAAAGCCCAAGAGCCTCGACGATGCACAAAGCTGAGCAGACTGCAGATGTTATCAGCTCAGCAGGGCCAACCAAAGTAAAATCTTGTTTGTGTCAGTGAAAGTCAGCTGACAGCTCCAACGTAAGGAAATCAAACCTCACTTTTTCCACTCCCTTCTCAGCCTACCCTGCTCAAAGTGTGCCAGCTGCAAACAGCAACTCGCTCTAACTCTTTTATAGGTATTTATCCTGTCTTTATTTTGAAGTAGATGGTCAGTAAAGAGAAACAAAGGCAGCTTCCTGCTCCCTGGGCTGCTCCTTGCGCATAGCTGGAGTCGAGTCTGCCAACTTCAGTAACAAAACCAAGAGCTCAAACAAAACAAATAGCTCATCCTCCTCCTGGCTGCCAGCGCTGCTCTGGGACCCAGCGCCACAGCTCCTCCTGACTCATACCACAGCGGCAGCGAATGCAGGTCCCACACGATCCAAACCCGCTCCTGAACACATCCACCCAACCCCACATGCACATGAGCTCCGCAGGCGCACCCAGGGCAACTTTTGGCTCATGGGTCCCACGTTGGGGTGGTGACACTCAAGGTGGGGGGACACCAGGGGAAATGTCAGCACTGGCTCTCAAAAAGCCAAGGCTGTTTTGGGAAACTAGCTGTTTGCACACATGAGCAAGCCTTTCAAGTGGGCAAAGGAGTCTGAACTGATCCATGGCAGCCACAAACAGGCTAGAAGCTACTCCCCTCATTCAAGTCCTCCCAAAAATCACTAAGCACATGTTTCAGCAGTCAGACACCCCTTCCTGTGCCCACCCCTCACAGCAGGACTTGTATCAAGAGCTCACAGACCCTTCTCAGCTTGGCTGTTAGCACCCAGCACCCGTAGCCAAGCAGAGAGCAGATTTGCTTCTACCATCCTTCAATACAACAAAAAACCAGGTTGTGTCTCCCTGAAGCTTCACAAGGTTCCCTTGTCTCCTCCAAGGGAACTGGCCATCCTGTTTGGACACTCTATTTCAGCCAATGTACCACAGAAAGGCTGCAACGGGACCTGCAAGGGGAAAGCCCAACCTTCTGTCGCTCCCACACGAATTGGCCGTTCCATGGGGACAGGAGTGCCAACAGACCGGGAGACGTTTCCTCTGGGCTCCTGTTTGAAACCAACGGCTACAACAAACCGATGGCCTTGATTTAGGGCCAAAGAGGGGAAAAAAAAAAAAAAGAAGAAAGAGGATCAGACACACTTCAAACTGCCAGCACACAGTGAGGAGCGCAGCCTAAGGCAATCTGGGCAGATCAAAGGATACGAGTAAGGCAGTGCCTGGTCATCGGCAGGGACTGGTTAGAGCATCGGACGTCGTCAACGAAGGCCAAGCATCTCTGGCTGGAGCGCGTGGTGTGGGCCTGCGAGGCCAAAGGAAGAGCTCAGAGCTGTGCTGGAGCTGTCCGGCTCTGCTCCGGAGAAACTCCCTTGGCTCTACAACACTCGTGTCCCACTTTCAAAACATGCCAAGACCAAACTCTCAGTTCCACTCCAGCAGGGCCACCCTCCTCATTACGTCCTTCCCATTCAAGCTGTTATTAAACAGAGCTGAGATAATAAGGCACAACTCGCCTGCAATAGGAAGAACTTCACCTCTGAAGTCTGTCTCCAAGAATGAGGTTTCTCAGACTTATCTTTTCAACTTTCAGAAGTCAGTTAAAGGAATTCTTGGAATTTTAAAATGATTACAAGCAAATAGCCGCACACAGCTTCAAACTTAGTTTTGTGTGTCATGCAAGGACCCATGCCTTTGGGTCCCCCCAGGTCCACGAAGAGTCTCAGTTTCACCATTATAAGGAATATTTTCCCCACATTTTGCAGGGATGAAAGTCAGGCTACCTTGTACTGAGCCCTCCCTTTCAAAAGGGAAAATTCTCCAACCTCACGCTTTTAACTCTTGCAGTTTTGGTGCCCCTTTAAAAATAGCTCTAGGAACCCCTAAGTGTTTCAGCCAACATGTGGATACCGAGGGTGCTGCCCCTTCATTATGCTCTTGCAGAAAGGGGTGACAAGGGACAATCTGTCCAGGGCAGAGCAGACCTGGCTCAGAATTATTCCCAGGAAGGGACAAGGAGAGTCACTCCAGCTGGACCCACCTGCTGGGCCGCGCCATCAGTGGCCAGTGTCCTGCGCTCCTTCAGCTGCCGGTGCAGCAGGGCCTCCACGCCGTAGCGCTGCCGGTACCGGCGCAAGCACTTCAGCCGCTTCAGGTTCTCCCGCTCCTTGGCCATCAGACCCTCCGGGCCTGTCAGGAGGCTGCTGCCTGTGGGGAGTGAGGGAGGAGTCAGAAACTACCCCACCTCCCCCCTTCTTCCAGGATTTTTTGGTACCCAGCGCCAGAATCAGCTGTCGAGAGCTCCAACAGCTGACTAACACCACAGATGTCACCACGGAGCGAACGAGCAGCAACAGTTGTGTGTATAAACAGGAAGCACATCTTTTGGTTACACAAGGAGATGACAAAGCAGATTCCATCTTGAAATTTATCCCAATTTCTCTGTGAACATGAGGAGCACTTGGGATGACAGAATACTTTTCAAACTTCTTTTAAAATAATTTTGATGCTCAAAAGTCTATTGTGATTTCTGCAGGCAGAATAGAAGTTTGTCAAATTTCAGCTTGCTCCTGTGCATGTTCTGGAAGCTTCCCGTAAGCCCTCCCAGCTGTAATTACAGGGCACTGCTCAGGATATGCTTTTCTATTACTAGTTTGCTGAAAAGAGTTCTACAAAATTGTTACGTACCGAACTTCCAGTTATTTTTACTTGGGACCGAGCTGTATTATGTCATTTTCCTGAACGAGCTATTCTAAGATTGTGCTAGAGAAAGCACTCTGTGCCCTGCAGTACCTGCAACTAACTACCTGGTTCTGCCTCTGCTGAACTACCAACTCCTGCCTCCAAGAGCATGTTCTGTGCAGGCAGAATTCCAACCCAGGCAGAAGTGCTTTTGCAAGGGAAAGTTGCATCTGTGCTAAGGAGGAATACACCATTACAGAATTAACTACCGAAACAAACTTCTGCCGATACAGACAGGACCTAACAGATGAATAAATTTGTTTCTAAAACCAAAAACAGGAAATCCCATACAAAAAACCCCAAAAAAACCTTTTGTCTCAGAAGTAACTTTGTAGTCTCGTTTCCTGACAAAACTGCAAACTTTGAAGAGCAAAGAAACCCGGCAGCCTTTCTAACCCAAACGATACCAATCTCTGGGCATGACGCCAGAGACAGAAATACCTTCTCTGACTGAGTTTCAGTCCTACAGTAATTTTCATCCTTACTGAGGCAGCACTGCTCGGAAATCTGCTTCTACAAAGGGCAAAAACCACCTCTTTTTTTAATCTGTAATTCTGTGTATATTTGAGAGAAGTGCTGTGCCCTTGACCAGACGAACATGGATCAGTGACTACCTGTCCCAGTACTTGCCTATGGCTTCATGCTCTCCCTTGCGGCTGTGCAGGTATCGGCGCTTCTTCTCCTTCAGAAGATGCTGGAGCCGTTTGAATTGGTCAATGTAGAGAGACTGCAGGCGGATCAGCTTCTCTCGCATGATCAAAGCCACCTCCTCAGCTGTGTATACACCAGCATGCCTGAAAAACAGCCGCGCAGGGACCCTTCAGGGCTGTTCTGACCAAATGACAGAGACATTATCAGAAACATGGGCTGAACAAGGCTGGATCATACAGATCAATGGGCAATAAGCAGAAATACTAAATCTGGGGGGGGGTTAAGTTAAGAGATCACCCAGAGGCTGCCTGCTGAATAGACCACTCCACACTGAAAAAGGATGACCGTCCAATGCTTCCCACCAGGTCCAACACTTGCAAACACCCACACCTAACAACTCAGCAAGGCACAGAGTCCAACTGCAACACCACTAGCATCATCACCTTCTACGTAACTGCTGTCTCTCCCACTGTCACACCGAGCTCAGAACCCTCTGCACACTACTTGCGTACAAGCAGCCAGCAGCCACCAGTGTCCAACTCACTTTAAGGGATCCTCCTGGTCGCTGTCAATGCTGTCGGCCTCGCTGTCTGGGTCCCCTCGCCACGTCTGGTCCACTGGGATAGGGTCCTGCTCACCATCGCTCCAGCTGTCCTCATCTGAAAGGACAAGTTGCCCTGAGCAATAGGACACTGTCCTACGTCACAGCACTGACTGCTCCGACAGCCAGAGACCCTGAGGACTCAGCTCCACAGCCACACAGAGGTGAATTTGCCAAGAGAGGCTTCTCCTCCCCAGTACAGCGTGATCAAGGGACATGGAACAGCAGGAAACCCACCAGCTCGGTGCAGCCAAAACACACAGCTCCCATGGAACATCACTCTTGACTACACCCAGGAACCACAAATTGCTGCTGGTCCCACCAAGCGACCCGGTAAGCCAGGAAGCTCAGCACTGAGCGAGCATTTGATAGACACCACTAGAGACTAATACACCAAAGAGGGAAGGTAGCTAACATTTCTGCTCTACAAGCACAAGGGAAAAAAACGTGCAGGATTTTGGTCTGGCAGGAAAACTTGTCTACAGTCAGTGGCAGGAGAAACACCCCAGGGTTTGCAGAACACAATCTTTTTTACCCAGACCCCAGGTCCTTTTTTTTTTTTTAACAGGATTTAAGAAGTGACATTCTTGGCATTTTCACACAAAAGCTGAGAAGTCCAGGTCCTCTCACATCAGTTTTTGTTTTCAATTCTTACCTAGGATCCGACTGGCTTCGCTGCGGCTGCTCTCTGCAGTCTGGGAGCCCAGCTCTGTTTTGGCGTAAGAGCTGAGCTGGCACAGGAGAGTCTCGCTTACAGGCCCAGGACTGGACTTTTTCATCTGTGCTTGGAGTGCCAGAGTGTTCCTACGGGCATGCTCTGCACAAAACGACGCACTGCAGGAATAAATCACAAGCTCGTTGCAACTCCAAGCCCTCAGACAGCAAAATGAACAAGCAATGCAGTGAGAAATGCCCTCTGGCACCTGGAAAGCACATCCCCTCCACAGCCCTCAAACAGAGTGCTGCTGGCTGCAGGGACAGCTTGGAAATCCAGGGAGCCCTGGCAGGTCACAGGCCACACACCACCACTGAAACACCACCACTGGCACTGGAGCCAGCAGCCACATGGCACAGCAGCAGGGAGAGAAAAGAGCTTTTTACTTAAAGCCACTGACATGAGCTATTCTGCTGCCAAGTCCACTTACAGTGGACTTTCAGTTTCCACGCAGAGCACACACTGGCCCACAGCAGGTGGATCCTTTTTATCACAGAGGGACCAAGGGTAGAATGGTGACTACACCAGTGCCTGCACCCCCACAACCCCAGAGAATGAAATGGGGTCAATGCTCCCGTCAGGGAATCTGTGCTGCTGTGCCCACTGAACATCGATAACTGTTCTCGGTCCTTCCATCCACGGCAATCAGAACGTTTCACATGCATCAGAGGACAAGAAGCACAACCAGGTCATCAACTCCACATAATACACGCTCAGAGTCTCTGTGCTAAGGATGATCCACAAGTTAAATCTGCTGGACTGAGCAGAAGAATGGCACTGTGTGGGTGCACCAAAAGCTCCTCCAAAGAACCTGGGTCACTGCAGCCACCTCCTGATGGCAGAGGGCAGAACACAACAGTCCTGCAGGACACGCAGTGTCCAGCACTCACAGTCTCTTTCTAGCTTGAAAACACTTCAGAAACAAGCCACTTGTATGGGGTAATGTAAGTGCAGCAGCTGACTCAGAAAGGCCTTGTTCTGCCCATTATAATTCTATACGGTACAGAACCGGAGAACTAGGAGACAGAGGTACTCACCCATCCTTCTTCTCAGGTTTGGGCGCAGCATTGGGACACCGCTTTCCATTCTTTGTTGAAACGTAGCTGCACTGCTTGAAAGGGGCACTCCTGTCTTCAAGAATGTGCTTGATACAAAACTCCTGCCCCTCCAGCCGCGGCTGGGAACACTGGCGGTGGGTGAAGGCACACTCCTGCGGCCGTGGCACAGGAGTAAGACGTCCTCGGCTTGATGGCAAAACATGGATCCGAATTCTGTTCATGCCAACACCTGCTTGAGAGATGCAAGTGTTGAGAAAAGAAACGGAACAAACTATTGACAGAAAGAAAGATGAGCAGCAGCATCTGCTAATGCATGGAACTGATATTGTTTAACATTTTTATCAATGATATAGACAGAGGGATTAAATGCAACATCAGCAAGTTTGCAGACTTGCAGACCCCAAGCTATGTGGTGTTGTCAATACACCTGAGGGATGGGATGTCATCCAGAGGGACCTGGACAGGCTGGAGAGGTGGGCACAGGTGAACCTCATGAGGTTCAACAAGAGCAAGTGCAAGGTTCTGCACCTGGGCCAGAACAATCCTCACCATCAGTACAGACTAGGGGATGAGTATTAGAAAGCATCCCTGAAGAAAGGGACTTGGGGGTGCTGGTGGATGAGAAGCTGGCCCTCAGCAGGCAGTGGGCACTTGCAGCCCAGAAGGCCAATCACATCCTGGGCTGCATCAAAAGATGCATTGGTAGCAGATCCAGAGAGGTGATTCTTACACATTACTCTGCTCTGGTGAGACCTCACATGGAGCACTGTGTACAGGTCTGGAGCCCTCAATATAGGAAAGACATGGACCTGATGGAGCAGGTCCAGAGGAGGGCCACAAAAATGATCAGGGGGTTGGAGCACCTCTGCTACGAGGACAGGCTGAGGGAGCTGGGGTTGTTCAGCCTGGAGAAGAGGAGGCTCCGGGGAGACCTAACAGCAGCCTTCCAGTACCTGAGAGGGGCCTACAGAAAGGCTGGGGAGAGCCTGTTTACAAGGGCCTGTAGCAACAGGATGAGGGGCAATGGCTTTAAACTGGAGGGGAGCAGATTTAGATGGGAGATTGGGAGAAAGTCTTTACTGTGAGGGTGGTGGAGCATTGGAACAGGTTGCCCAGGGAGGCAGCTGAAGCCCCTTCCCTGGAGACAATCAAGGTGAGGCTCGATGAGGCCCCAGGCAACCTGGTCTAGTTGGGGGTGTCCCTGCTGACTATGGGGAGGTCAGTCTAGATGAACTTTGGAGGTCCCTTCTGGCCTGGACGATCCTATGATCTGAATAAACCTCTTTGACCCCCCTGAGCAGGCAGGATATGAAGTTGCTCTTATAGAGACAGGTTCTCCCAATGTCTGAAGAAGCTTTTAGCTTTGTAGCAACCCATTTTCTGCACAGAATTAACTACATCTTGCTCACCTGAGCTACCATCCATGCCAAGATGTGGGTATAATAAGTACTAACTGCCAGCCAGCATTACAGCTGAGGAGGGGGAGACATGCACCAGAGATACCCCTCCGTCCCTTTCCTCCCAGCGCAGGAATCCCACAGCTCCACACCCTCCCAGGGCACGTTGCTCCCTTCCATACGCAGCCCACCAACGCCACGATACCCCACACAAACCCCCACCTCTTCAAAGCATCATCCGCCCCCCCAGTCCCGTCCTCCCCCTCAGTGGGCACCAGCTTCCAGCCCTGCACCCCCCACGCTTCCCACAGCCCCAGCACTCACGCACTTCACAGCGCCCAGTACCGAGTTCCTGCCGCCCTGTGCAGCACCGGTGCAGGGTCCCCTCTTCCCAGGACATCCCCCCCTGTGCAGCTCCTCAGTGCGTAGCCCCTGCTCCCGGTATCCATCCCTTGCTCCCGGTGCATGGTACATCCCGGTGCGGACCCCGCTGCCCCCGCGCACATGCTCCACCACCCGCCCCGCGCCCATGCCCCGCGCATGCGCAACCCCACCGCCCGGCTGCCCCAGCGCCGCCATTTTGTCCGCGGGCGGCGAGCGTGAGGAACGCTCCCGAGGGGGGCCCAGGCACCGCCGCCGGAGCGGAGGGAGAACCAGCCCCCCGGCCGGGGCGAGGCGGAAAGGCCCGGGCAAAGCACCCAGGCGTCGCAGCAAAGAGCTGTGTACGCCCCACTTGGGCGGGCGGCTCCGCCGCCATCTTACCTCGCTGCCACCGCGGCCTCCCTGCTGCCTCACCGCGCACCCGCCCCACCGCCTGACTGGCCCGCCCGGGCGCCAGTCCACGGTGGGCGCGGGGGTGGTGCCGCGCGCGATTGGCCGAGCTCACCGTCACTCCGCAGGCACTGGCTCCGCCCCCTTAGGAGTCACATGAGGGCGGTGCGGCGGGAAGGCGGCACGTGGAGGCGGCGGGGCCGGGCTGGCGGGAACTCTCAGCAGCCCCGGGGTCACCGGTTCAGTCCGCCCCCCCCCCCCCAGCTCGACCCTATCCCCTCCCGGTTTCTCGGGACAGCTGAAGGCCGACATCACTCCCAGCTGATTAACAGAAAGGGCAGTAACAAGGGAGTCACTGCAGAGCCCGGCAGCCTGGGAGCTGCCAGCGCCAAAAGCCTGCCCAGGGACCCTGAAACCTTCAATCCGTACCCAAACCCCCCGGGGAGGGGAGAGGGGTGTCGGTGACGGAGAGGGATAGTGCCACTGATTGCGCTTCAAACCAAGGCAGATGCAGAACAAGAGTTTCACAAGTTTCACAAAACCTTGCGGAGACAGTACGTTTATTGAAAGTTGGAAAAGTGAAAACAAAGGAAATAGTTGGTTGGGTTTTTTTTTTTTGCCAAAACGTTCAACCCAAAGCCAGGTGGCTGCCCCGGCCCAGGGTTGCAGGATAAGCTGTGTCCAGCTGGGCTGCTCTGCTGGGCACAGGGACCCTTCTGCCTGGCACAGCCTTGTCCTACCTCCCGGCCAGCAATTCACCCCGCAGCTCCTGTGGGGAGCATCCCCCGCCTTCCCGGCCTGTGCCTGGATCCACACACACCAACGCCAGGGCCACCATGCCCTAGGATGGGCACCCTCAGGCACAACCAGACCCAACAGTCTCAGCCACACTAGCCCCTATCAGCCATGGGCAGCTCCTCCAATTGCTCTCCCCCAAACAAGGAGCTGGGGGAGAGGGGCAAGACAAGCCCTGCAAGCCCTGGGCCAAAAGCCCCCAGCCAGCCCAAAATGCCACCAAAAGCCACCCCGCAACCCCAAGACCCCTCCTCCCCCCCCCGCCACAGTAACCAGGAGTAGGTGGGATGGAGACAGGATCCCAAATCCAGAGCGGCTTCTGGAGCGAGGAATCCCAACCCACAGCAGGTAGAAGAGCCCCCGTCGCTCCGACCTCATGCCCCTTCCTCCCCTCCCTCCCCAAAAAGCTCCTGAACCTGCTTTTTGTCACCAAGAGTTTAAGTGGAACTGCCCGACAAACCCCCCCAAACCCTCACCCGGGTCCCCCACAGCACCACAAAATTCAAATAAACAAAACACTAGGATATAATTAAGTTACTGCTTAAATTATTTGTAAAACATCTTAAATTTTCTGTGACATATTTTAAATACCCCTCAAGGCCCCCCCCACAATGTGTGTTCCCCGGAGGGGGCTTCAGTTCTAGCAGGTACAGAGCCCACCACTAACTGGAAGTCGATGGGGGAAGGAGCGAGGAAGAGAGAAAGGGTTTCTTATCCTTTCACAGCTTCAACAACTCCGCGCTCTAAATATCAATAATAAAAGTTATAATAAAATAGTTCTTCGTGAGGCAGTGGAGATCGAACAAGCCCTTTCACGCCCCTGTGGGGGCAAGCCCAGGTTTGGGCTTGGGCTCAGTAGTAAAAAGAGGGGTTTATTTGGGGAGAGGGGGCAGTGGGGGGGGCGGTTCTGAGGGCAGGGGGGGTGGTCGGGGCTTGTCCGTGCTGGCAGGGGCTCTGGAGCTGGTGGAAGCCCGGGGGTTGAGGAGCTCACTGTATGAGTGGTAGTCAAACGCTGGGGGCTGGGCAGGCTGCATGCCCTGCGCGCTCAGCAGCGAGTGCAGCATGTTGACCGTATCCTGGTAGTCACTGGCCTGGCTGGCGTTGTGCCCGTTGGCCCCTGTGGGACCCTTGTCCGATTTGCCGTGGGTGCCCCGGGCTTTGGTGGCCTGGGGTAAAGGGAGGCTGCCCGTATCAGAGCTGTGGCTGGGGAGGTGGGTGGCCCCGGGGAGGTGGGTGGCTCCGGGGAGGTGGGGGTAGGGGAAGGGCATGGCAGGGCCTTTGGAGACTTTGCTGACTTTGGGCTGGTGCTCGTGGGCCGCGGCAGTGGCCGTGGCCATGGTTGATGCCTCCTCTGGCAGTGGCCTCTTGCGGGAGGAGGTGAGGAGACCATAGCTCTTGTGGGGCACAGTGCCAGGCTGGCCGCTGTGTTTAGAGTCTCCGGGGCGCTTGTTGGCCACAGTGCTGGGGCCAGCACCAAGCTGGGTGTGTAAGTGTTTGTGAGAGTGGTGGTTGTGGTGGTGGTGGTGGTTAGAAGAGTGGCCCTTGTGTTTCTCCTTGTACTCGCGGTTCTTGGCAGCGCTCTCATCTGCAGAGCCATGCCTCTCTGCAGCGGTCGGCACCTTGATCCGCATTTTGATATCTTCCGGCTTGGACACGGGTGGCCTCTCCCCACTTCCACCTGCCATCGGGATCCTCAGCTTCAGAGCTGAGGCTTTGTCACTCTTTTCAGGGGCGGGAGGACGCTCGAGGTTCTCTGAGCCTCCGATGGGGATTTTCAGGATGAGGGAAGAAGGGTTGCTGTCCTGCTGGACTTCTCTCTCCCGCTGGACTTCTCTCTCCCGCTGCTGCTGTACGAGGAGGTTCTGGGCAGCATAGGCATACTGAGACCGCACGTTGGCCTCCATGTTCTCCAGCTGCCGCTTCTGAGCTGCCAGCTCCTCGGCGTGCTTGGCCCGGTACTCCTTGAGTGACACTTTGGCTGCCGGGCCACTCTTGACGCTCTGCTTCTGATAACCAGCGCCATCTTGCTGCAAAGGATGCTCAGCAGCCGATGAGCTTTCGTTAGTCCTGTGACTCTGGCCGATTTCCAGCTTGGCCGGAGGATGCCAGTGCTCAGGCTGGGACACAGCGGCTCCACTCTGGTCGCTGGGTGAGTCCACCGTGGCCTGCAGAGACGGCCCAGCGGTGGAGGATGTTGACATGCTCATTAACCCAGCAATGTTCATGTCCGAACTATTGTTCCTGGAAATCATGTTGAGGATTGTCTGCTCCGACAGGCTCTCATCTTCACCATGGTCATCAACCTTTGACTTCTTGGCTGCTTGAGAGGCCTGGAATAAAAGCAGTGATGAGACACTTACTTTGGGCTGTCACCAGAGCTGGTTTGGTGCAAGCAGCTCACCTGCAATAGCACAAACTCTCATTTAAAGACAAGATCCACCTTGTCCCCAATCCCACCTTGTGGGAAAAGACCCAACCACTGGAAGCGGGCTTCCCAGTGCGACTGGAAATCTGGTCTCTACAGAGTTAACTCTCTGTAGAGAACTGACAGATTCTCTACAGAGAACTGACAAACTTGAGCTCACAAATGCAGAGCGTTCACATTTCACACACACACACACGTGCCGTTCAGACACTGTCTCACATTGTCACAGCAGAGATGCCACACAGGAAAAATCAGACCCTGTGTTCTCCTGCAAGCACTCGCAGTCCAAAGCAGATCCTTACCCGCCAGTTCCGAATGCGTTTAAGCCGGTTGGGAGTTTTCTCAAGAATCTGCAGGAATTCGTGAGTCAGTTCTGCAGAGGAGACACAAACCCAAGCAAGAGAGTCAGAGGCAGGCAGACCAGCACTATCCATCAGGGCAACCCCCCCTCCTTACTGATGGAGCTACTGATGAGATGGAGCTACTCCAGGAGGGGAAATACTGAGAACTCCTATCACTGACCACATTTAAACTCATCGCACTGTACGCTTTTTGCCATCTCTTTTGTGCTATAGAAGCTGCTGCTGCACTGGAAACCTTGGCAAGACCTGAAGTCCTGGAGTCCATGAACTGGCTGGTGGCCGCATTTGAATGGCAGATCCAGGAACAGAGATGCCAAAATGTAAGAGCCTTTGGGGGGGAGGGGGAAAACCTCGCTCCAAAACTTACCATCTAAGAGCTCCAGAGTTACAGTGCCATCAACGTATTCCCACCAGTGCTTCCCGTCCGTGGAGACTGGGATCTCCCAGTTGGACCACTTACAAGCCAGGTGGATACAGACGCAGGCCACAACGGGAGGGGTGTACTGCAGGCTGAAGGTGGTCAGGTGCAGGCTGAGTCACCAGCAGGGAGAGAGAAACAGAAAGCCATGAACTCCCAAGCTTGAACTTCAGCACTCACAATCGCCCACTGAACAGACGCTGCAGAAGAGATGGATGTGGTGGGGAAGTCCCTGCCATTCCTCCCCCAGTACAACCCTACTGTTACGGGAGTCTCTATCCTGCTCCACCGACTGGTATGTTCCTTCCCCTATGCTGCTGCAGGCCATTTGGGTCCAGACAATTCTGTCAGCTCAAGGCTCTGCTGCCACTCAAGTCTCCTCCGAGGGAGAAGGCCAAGCGCTGGGGTCCCCGCCAGCCCCCACCTCTGCTGTGGGCTCTGCTCCATCTGAGAAGAAACTCAAGACACTTCCAAATGCAGCTCCTGGGATGGCATTCAAGGAGCAAACTGGCCCTCCCTGGCTTTTCGGAAGGGACTGGTCTTTCCCAAATGATTTTTAGGAAAAGCACTGAAGATTTGGCCGTGAATAGCACCATATGCTGGAGTGACTCAGGAGCACCTACAAGGAAGCCTGACTACCTCTTAAGCATTTTCATTAGTACATTAATTTGCCATGTGACAGCTCAGATGTCGTTGCTGGGAGGTCGAGGTAGCACTGAGAACAAGAGAACCAATGCACACTGCTCTCCACCTGTGGAACACCAGCTCCACTAAGCCTTAGAAATAGAGACAGCGAGTGGAGCGCAGTCTCGCCCACTGTCAGGCCCCTGAACCAGCCCTTCCAAAGAGCGCTCGATGGAAATGGTGCCATTGAGCACCTACACGCAGCCACAGGATGGCATTGTCTGCATTTCTTCACCATGCTCAGCTTATTAAACATTTTTCCCCCTCCATGCAATGCAGAGAGGCAGAGATATGCATTTACAGCCAGAAAAGTCTGAAGCCACTTCACGGACACGGAATTTACCCAAACACCAAGAAGTCAAACCCAGGAAATTCAGAGCCTTTAACCAGTCTGCCAAGGTCAGAAGTGAAGGTGCACAAAGAGCCTTAACTCTGCTCCATAATGAATTCTAGAAGGAAACTGAAGCCAAACTATAGGTTTGCCTGATAAAGTCTATAGGTAAGCCTGATAAACCTAGTTCATCACTTAAGCACCTCAATCAAGCGTTTCCTGGCATCACTTTAAGGCAAAATTGAGGCTGCCTGGCTGAATTTCTTACTTTCTAGCTGGATTTCTTTCAAGCATAACCTTAACTCATAATTCCTTGGTTTTCCAATTATTGCTGCAGGGATAAAACACATTTCAAGGATGCATTTACCACCACGTTACTAACTTCACCTTCCCTTTATGCCACTTATTGCAGAAAACCCACACAGTGGCCTTTGGAGCTGGAGAGCACCTTCCACAAACAGTTCTGCTAGCCCATGTGGCTGTGAGCGGCTAACACCTCTCACGGCAGAGAAGAGAGAAAACCACTCACCCAAGACCAAACACATCCACTGCTTGGCCAAGGCTCAGGAGCATTCCCTGACTCCGCTGCTTCACCTCTGCTAGCACCTAAAACCATCTTTTTCTCCCACCCTTTCACTTCTGCGAGCTCTCTCACAAAACCACAAGATTTTCTGTCCACAACTTGATCCATTGTTTGGACATTAATTCCATGATCTGCCTTAAACTGGTACTCCAGGAAATTAAATTTAAAACCCCAAAAAGTCATTAAGTCCCAATACAAGGGCTGATATCAGCCTTGCAGCGAAAAATCTAGTGACAAAACTACCCAGACCTCTCAAGGTGAAAAAAAAGAGGCTTTTTTCCTTTCCAACACTCTACTTACAGGATGGTCTCTCCAATCACACAGGCCAGATGAGGTTATCATTTTCTCCTGCAACGCCTCATGCCTGCATGCAACTACCCTTTTTTCTCTCTTTATACTCCAGATCAGCCTTCTTTGGGGTACAGACTGCATTTGTTGACAATTTGCACGGCATCTAATTCAGTGAAAACTCTCTGACACCTGGGTACTAAGCAAGTAAAAATATATCTGTTTCAAGTCTACCTTTTTGTTTTAACTTTCACAACTAATCCCCAAAAAAAGAAAGCAGCGAAGCTCCTGAGCATCCCATCTGCCTCACTTATCTGGCCGATTTTGCAGCTGGTAGCAGGAGAAAGGGGTCCTGCTCTCTCTGAACCAAACCGAGTAATTCCCGGTTCTCGCAGGCTGAACGATGCCCCAAGGGTCACCAGCAGCACGTCTCCACCAGACCCTCTGTCAAATATGAATCAATTGTAAAATAATAACCTGTTGGTAGCCATGAAATAGGAAGTTTGTGCCAAGTCCTTGCTGGCTGAAAGAGAAAAGGAAAAAGCAGGACATCAGTCTGTAGAACCTGACAAATATCACTGTATTTTAACGTAAGAAAACCATGGGCCTCTCGCCACCACACACAAAATGAGACACGCAGCCCAGTTCAACTGACTACACCACAGCTAGAAGGATTTCAGAAACTGCTGTACACAGAGAGCTTCGTGTGGTTCAGCAGAGCCACAACATTGCGCCAATCATTTGAGACTGCCTCTATTCTGACATTTGTTATGGTTATAAAGGAGACTGACTGCAGGCCAGTTCTTGGGCAGTCCCAGCTGAACACTACAGTGTATTTTCCCGGCCCATCTCTATCAAGCTGAGGTTACATGGAGAAGAAGCTGCAAATGCCTGATGTCTGGCACCACTTACCTCGCACTAGCTGTGTGCACTTCACCACGTGGGTGTGGGGGTGGTCAATAGTGATTTCAAAACCTGGAAGAACACAGACATATGACCATCACAAAACCAGCAGCACACCCCCACAGATCTACGAACCTCACGTTTCCTGCTCCTGGGGGACAAGACCTTCTCTCCCCTTCCCTCCTACAGCTCCAGCTCTCCGCTCGGAGGCAAGCAGGAATAGAGGAACCCATTTTCCTGTATCCAGAAGACTCAAGTTCTCCAGTCACAAAACCCGAAGGTCACGGCTGCTGCCAGACCTCCAAGCAGCTAAATGACTTCTGTGCTTGAAAGACCTCACTGAAAACAAAACAACTATTAAGGATTTTAAAAATAGCAGGACAAAGCCTCTTACAGCAGCTGGGAGGAAGAAGAAGACAATGGCATCTGCTCAAAGGAATTTCTGTCACCCAAAAAGCTAAGAGGAAGCAGACATTTTCCCCTTTGAAGAAGCCTACAGCACTACAGACAACTGAACTTAATCCTCGCTTCAGTTTCCTATTCAGTTTGGGCATTATGTTTTAAAGAAAAAGAAAAAAAAAGCAAACAACAAAAACCAGAAGAATTCAAATTGGTCCATGTGTGCAACAGATTTGGTTCTTCCCATGCAGAACATTCTAGAAGAACTGAGACATTAAAAAAGGCAACTGGAGAACCGAGTTGCTGCAGAACTGGGGTCACAGTTTAGCCACTAGCTTGCCAGGCCAGTGTGTACAACCCACTGAGAACATTGCCCCTCCTGTCCCCGGCCAACGAGGAACTAGTGGCATCTACTCTGAACCAAGTCAGAAACAACAACATCCTACTGAGTGTTTTGGAGTGGAACACTACCTACAAACCACCTCTGAAATGCAATAGATGTTAGTAAAAACAAGTTTTAGCAGTACATTTTAGAAAGGAACAGGATACCAGATCCAACAGCCACAGCCCTAGATGTAGGGTCCAGCTTCTACTTTCAAAAAAACCCCCTAAAACTGTCACTGGTTGGTTTTTGGGTTGTTTGTTGTTGGTTTGTTGTTTGGTTGGGTTTTTTTCCCCCAAATTCAGCTATCTGATCAAAATATTAACTTTCAACCCAGGTTTTGTCAGACATCTCTCAGTGCAAACTCCTTCCTGGTCACAGGACTAGAGCATTATTGAGTTCAACAGCACAACGGAGGACAGCAACCAGTGTCCAAGCAGTACAAAACCTGTTGTGGGGGAAAAGAAGAGATGAGCCACACTTCCACGCTTTAATTGCTCTGAGCATTGAACCTGCCACAAGTTACACCTGAAAAAACTGATGTTAAAAGGAAAACAGAAGGAGTGGGTGTGAAAAATAGAGTTTTTTGCCTGGACTCTTGCTCTCCCACGGGTACATCTGCCCTCCAGCTGTGGAGAAGACTGTGCAGTTAGGCTCTCCGCTCTGCGGAACACTCCTGGGTCTGGGATTCGTGTGGCAGCCCGTCCGCTTTGAAAAACTTACCCAGGGTCTGCAGTATTATGCTCTCTAGAATGACCAGGTCTTGGGCTTGTTGCAGGTAAGCCTGGGGTTGAGAGGACAGGCAAGTTACTCACGATGAGGCACTCCGTATAAAGCCTGCACATTTCTAACACCCTTTTCTCAGGGAGGCAAAAATAGCAAAGGGGAATCTTTATGCCGATCTGCACTGGGGGAACTGGCACAGATTCCCTGCCAGAAAAGAGAAAGCAGAGCGCTGGGGCGGACCCACTCCCCTGCTAGTGCTTCTGCTAGGGGATGGCTGCTTCAGGATCCACAGCGGCCCTCTCAGTCCTGGTCCCTTCGCACTGCACAGGGCAACTATATGAGCAATACAGGAAAGGAGTTAATGGCCTTTTTTTTTTTTTCCTGTAAGCCTTCCTGGATAAAGCTGCCCCTTTTCAGCAGGGTTGGCTGCTCAGTTCCAGGTAAGACAGGCTGTCTCAAGAGATGGGGAATCGGCAACTTTTTTAATAAACCCACTATTAAACACACGGGGACAGAACAGAACCAAACTGCGCACACCACCTTCTGCTCTGCCACAGGCACTACTCAATCGCAGCAGCCAACATCCATGCCCTCCTCAGCAGCTTTTCACGCAGACACTGTTACACAGCACATTTGAGTCACATTTGCAGTAGCACAGCAGAAGAGAAGAGAGGTTGCCACAGAGCAGGAAAGAAAAGCCTTCTGCTGTACAGAAGCCAAAAAGCTCTCAGTAGCGTTAAGAGCAGTCAAATTGGAAAGGTGTCACTGACCATCCTAGGACCCAGTTGCTCGCTTAGAGAGTGGGCGCTGCTGAACCCGATTTAATGAGACGCTGTAGCCACACGATTCAGAATGTAGCACTGCCATTCCCATTCCTCGTGCCTCTGCTCCTCACACCAAAGCCCAGTTCTCCGATCTCAACACTTACCTCACTCTTGGTGTCTAGAGGAGGTTCCTGGGGATGTAGACAGGCATGTGCTACCTTGATAACGTAATCCAGCTTGCGAGGCTGCTCCTCCACCTTGGCTGCCAAGAACAGAGCTGCTGGTACCACCGACTTCAGAGAAAATAAACATTATTTTTTTAAAAAAGTTAATAAGTTCAAGATTAAAGCAAATAAGTTAATTCTCAAGTCTAAAACATATATTGCTTTAGGAAACAAAGCCTGTGCAAGTCCCAACACCACCAGGAGGGAAAAGGGTCTCTGGTGACAACCAGCAGCTACAAACCACCCTTCCTGGATCAGAGACTCCTCCCCAGGGGCAGTCCCACCGTGCCACCCCCCAGCCCACCAGACCCCAGCACACTTACATTCCTGTGGAACTGGGTGAAGGACTGCACCATATAGAAGCGGTGCATATAAACGATGGCTGTATTGATGGTGAGTTGGGAGCTGATGGAGCAGTTAAGGAAACACACTGCCCCAGTGACGATCCCTGAGCAATACCCTCAACTCCCCTACATCCCACCATCACCAGGCCCGACCTTGCTCTCCCTACTCCTAAAATGTACTTGGCTCAGCTCTCCCTGCACCCAGGCTGGACGTGGTCCACTCTACATGCCAGCGTAGCTCTACCTGCACACGGGCCCGGTCTAGCTTTCCCCACACCGGAGCATAATCAATCCCTGCTCCCGGGGCGGACCTGGCTCTCCCTGCTCCCGAAACGGGCCTGGCCTGCCCCTGCACCCCGGCATAACCATCCCGGCTGCTGGGGTGGACCCAGCTCTCCCCGCTCCCAAAACCCGCAGCCAGGCCCGAGTCTCCCCGGTCCTAAAACGGGCCCAGCTTGGCCTTCCCCGTGCGCCGGTGTAACCGTCCCCGGTTCCAAAACGCGCTCGGCTCTCCCCACTCTCAGGCCGGGTGCGACCTTCCCTGCAGCCCGGTATAACCGTCCCCTCTCCCGAAACTGGTCTGGATCTCCCCGCTGCCGGGCCCGGCTCTCCCCGGTCCGAAAAACGGGCTCGGGCCTTCCCCATTCCCGAAACGGGTCCGGCTCTCCCCAGTCCCAAAACACTAAGCCGAGCGCTGTCCCGGCTCCCCGGCAGGGCCTTTCCCCGCAGTCCGGCACAACCGTCCCCGCTCCCGAAAATGGAGTCCTGCTCTCCCCGCGGCCCTCCCCGCAGCCGGGCTTAGCTCTCTCGCGGCGGCCAGGCCCATCCTGTCCCGCGGCGGCAGTACCCGAGCGCAGGCCGCGCGGCCTAGCAGGGCCGGATACACGTTGAGACGCTGCCCCATGTCCTGCAGCAGGTTGGCCGCCTGCTGCCGGTACGAAAGCTCCTTGTCGGGGTCGAGCCCAGCGCGCCGGGAGGGGCTGCGGTCCAGCTGCTCGCGGGTGAAGTACCAGCGCCGCCCAACCGCGCCGCCGGCACCGCCGCCCGCCGAGGCCTCCATGGCGATCTGCGCCCGCGCGCGCACGCACGCACCAACGGACGCCAACGACGCGCTGTCGTCACAAGGGCGGCAGCGCGCGCGCACCGCGGCGTCTCCGGGCGGGGCAGGGGGAAGCAGCAGAGGGAGACCTGCGCCTGCGCGTCCTGACGCACGAGCGTTGCTAGGGGGCGTGGCCAGGGATACCACGCCCAGGAGGCGGGGCCATGAGATTATCGTGTCCGCGTGGGGCGTGGCCATCGTGTGCCACGCCCCTCTCCCCAGTCTCTTCCCGTCAGCCCCTGCGGTGCTACCGACCGAAGGCGGAGGATGCTCCTCACGGAGCGCCCCCCC
>JAOTQQ010000017.1:1298012-1309598 GCA_026546715.1 Gallinago undulata | reverse complement strand
GGGGACATTTTGTGGGGACAGCGATGGGACACGAAGGGGACATTTTGGGGGGGGTGCGGAGATAAGGGGGGGGGTGCGTCCATTCACCGGGGAGTCGGGGGTGCCGCCGGGGGGCCGGTCCGCGGCGTCGGGTCCGTCCCCGTTTCGGGGGGGGGGTCCGTCCCGTGCCCCCCCCGCCAGGCGCAGGCGGCGGGCGGCCTCGTCGCGCTCCCCCCGCAGCCGCTCCACCAGGGCCCGGGCCTGCGCCGCCCTCCCCCGCAGCACCTCCCGCTCCCGCCCCCAGCGCCCCCGCAGCCCCCGCCCCACACGCCAGTCCACAGATCGTATCGAAAGTGAGTTTTATATATAATTTATCTGTACACACGAAGGACAAAGTACCTCAGGTCTCTGCGCTGGGGGGGGGGCAATCCACCACTCCACCCTCCCGGCGCTGAGCCCTCCCCCCGGCCCCAAAACTGCTTCAATAAAAAGAAAAAGAAAAAAAGTCACTTTTCTTTTTTTTTTTTTTGCATTTAAAAGGGGGGGAGCTGCCCCCCCCTCACCCACCAGCAGCCCTTTAGGAGGGAGTGGGACCCAGGGGGAGGCTGGAGGGGCCGCGGAGGTGCTTTGCCTGCCTCCCCCCAGGCAGGTGGTACTCCGATTTGGCACATGGAGGGGGCTGGGGAGACCTCCGCCCCCAACCCCCCCACCTCTGGCCCCAGCCCCTTCCCTGGGGGGGGGGCATCTCCGCTCTTTGGCACATGGGGGATTTCAGCAAAGGGGGAGGGAGGGCTGCACCCTGACACCCCCCACCTCACCACCACCACCCACAAACACCCTGGTGTGGGGCTGGGAAACACCCCCAGCTCTGGGGGTGAGGGAGGGGGACCTACACGCACACCCAGCCACCTCCCTTGTGTCCGCTTTTCCCTTTTACCTCTTTTTTTTTTTCCTTTTTTTTAAATATATTTGGGGATTTTTCCTTTTTTTGCCTAACCCCAAGGCAGGCTAGGGGGCCCCAGCCCTAATTCCCCCGGGGCCAGCGTTGAGGAAGTAGGTGGTCATCTCCCCCTTGCCCTTGACCTTGACCAGCCCCCGGCACTCCAGCACGTAACCCTTGGCTGCCAGCACCTGGTACAGGTCCGTTGTCACCTGGTGGAGTGGGACATAGGGGTGAGAAGGAGTCCTGGGGCGGGGGGGACACACCCTGTTCCCCCCTTTTTCCCGTCCCCGGCTGACCTGGATGCGGTCGGGGACGCCGGTGCTGTCCATGCGGCTGGAGACGTTGACAGTGTTGCCCCAGATGTCGTACTGCGGCTTGCGTGCCCCGATCACCCCCGCCACCACCGGGCCCATGTTCAGGCCTGGAGGGGGACACACACACACACAGTGTCACACACACCCCCCCCGCACCCCCCCCCCAACTGCCACAGGGGTGAGGATATGGGGGGGAGGGGGGGAAAAGAGGGGCACAGAGGGGGAGGGGGCAAAGGAGAGGGGATGGGCACGAGGGTTTTCATGAGTAAAAGGGGTGTGCAAAGGGGTGTGTGAAGGCCTGGGTGTTCGAGGGCTAAAGGGGTGTGCAACAGCCCCTGTGCAAAGGGGTGTGTGATGGCTGTGTGTGCAAAAAGGAAGGGGTATGTAAAGAGGTGTGTGAGGGCTAAGGGGGGGCAGGAAGGGGAGGGGGTGTGTAAAGGGGTAAGGGGGGGCAGGAAGGGGAAGGGGTGTGTAAAGGGCTTGCATGTGCCAAGGGGTGTGCAAGGGGTAAGGGGGATGTGGGCAAGGGTTTGTGTGTGCAGAGGTGTGTATGAGGGCTTGCGTGTGCAAGGGCTACAGGGGTGCGCAAATAAATGTGTGAAGGCACAGGAGCGTGCAAAGGGGTGTGCAAGGAGGGGGGTACAGGGGAAGAGCTATGCAAGGTTTTGTGTGCGCAGAGGAGTGTGCGAAGGCAAAGGGGGTGTGCAAGGGGTGTGCACGGGCTGTGCTGGCGGCAGGAGGGGGGCGTGCGAGGCTCTGGGGGCGCAGGGGGCTGCGTGTGGGGCCCGGGGCGGGGGGTGCAGGGAGGTTGGGGTGGGGCACTCACCGATCTTCATCTGGAAGTTGTTGAAGGAGTGCTCGTTGATGTACTTCATCTGCTCCATCAGGTGCATGGCGTAGTCGGCCAGGGCCGCAATGTGGCTCCGGCCCTCCCGGTCGTAGGTGGAGGCGTTCAGCCCCGAGGCTGCCATGTAGGTGCTGCCGATCGTCTTGATCTTCTCCAGCTGGCGGTACTTCTGATCGCTGATGATCTGGGAGGGGGCGTGGGGGGGGGGCGGTGCGTGGCATCATCCCCACCCTAACACCTCTCTAGGCCCCCCCCCCCCCATGTGCCCCATCTTCCTGCACCCCATCCCGTAGTCTCCTTATTCCCACACAGAAGAGGCTGCTCCATGGCCTCTCCAGCGTCCTGTGCACTCCATCTTCTTGCACCCCACACCCCATCCTTGTGCAGGCACCCCACGGACAGTGCTCCATAGCCTCTCTGGGGTCCCACACACCCCATCTCCTGCATCCCATCACCATACAACCCATCCCACGCCTCCATGAATACTGTTCTATTGCCTCTCCAGTATCCCGTGCACCCCATCTTCTTGCGCCCCATCTTTGTGCGGGCACCCCACGGACAGTGCTCCACAGCCTCTTTGGGGCCCCCGTGCACTCCATGTCCTGCACCCCATCCCACGGCTCCATGCATGCTGCTCCATGGCCCCTTCAGTACCCCATCCCCCGGCACCCGGTTCTCACACATATTACTCTGTGGCCCCTCCAGCATCCTGTGCACCCTATGTTCTTGCACTCTGTCCCTGTGCACCCCAAGCACGCTGTTCCACAGACTCTCTAAGGCCCCACACACCCCATCTCCTGCATCCCATCACCATACAACCCATCCCATGGCTCCACGAACGCTGCTCCATGGCCTCTCCAGTACCCCGTGCACCCCATCCCTGGTCACTTCATCCCCAGGCATCCCATCCTGCAGTCTCCCCGTGTACTGAGCCCCATGGCATCTCCAGCACCCCATGCACCCCATTCCCATACACCCCATCCCCACAGTCCAGTCCATCACATCCCACTCTGCCCTCCAGCACCTCGTCGAAGTCGGCGATGATTTCGTTGAGCAGCCGCAGGCACTCGACGCCCTCGTTGTTGGCCTCCAGCTCGACGTAGAACTCGGAGAAGTTGCTGATGGAGGCGAACATGACGGCCACGCACTCGCAGGACTGGTAGTAGAGCTCATCGTTGCGCCGCTCCCGCGCCAGGAAATGTGCCGCCACGTCCTTGGGCAGGATGTTGTGCAGCAGCCGCCGGTTGTAGGCCTGCAGCTCCTCCATCTCCTCCTTCTCGCCCGTCGCCTGCGTCGCACAGCACCATGTGGGAGCTGCGACAGGGGGGCCCCCGCGTCTGCCCTGGGGTGCGGAGAGGGAGACGGTCCCAGCCCCTCGTCCCCGGGTCCTACCTGCAGCTTCCAGAGGAAGTCGAGGCGGGCGGTGGACTCCACCTGCTGCGCGTGCAGGTACAGCGCCAGCGC
Source organism: Gallinago undulata (assembly GCA_026546715.1). NCBI lineage: Eukaryota > Metazoa > Chordata > Aves > Charadriiformes > Scolopacidae > Gallinago > Gallinago undulata. Next base: position 1,306,051 of record JAOTQQ010000017.1, on the reverse strand, counting down.
GAAGACGGCCAGGATGACGGGGGTGACGTAACGCAGGGCCACCTTCCCCTCCGCCGGGCTATGGGCAGCCCCCCATCTGCTTGAGCTGGGGTGCCTGACGCAGTCCGTGCCCACCCCAGGGACCCCACGACTGCACCCGCCCCGTAAGAGGTACCTACCCCAGGGACCCCAAACCTGGACCCAGACCCCAGAAGATGCACCCACCCAAAGGACCCAACCTAAGGTATCCCCCAAGATGCACCTAACTCGAGGGACCCCAAACCTCTGCCCAACACCAGAAGATGCACCTACCCAAAGGACCCCAAGGCTGCACCCGCCCCAGGGACCCCAAGGCTGCACCCAGCCCCCAAAGCTGCACCACCCTCATAGCACAGACCCCCAAGGGACTCTCCTGCTGCTGCCCACCCTCACCCTGCTGGTCCCAGCTCCCCACTCACCATTCACCCTGGGTCACATTGAAGGAGGGCCTGGGGGTGGGGGGAGAGGAGCCAGGGGTTAGCGGGGTGGGGATGTGGCTCCCAGGATGGGGATCCCCCAGGGAAGGGACAGCGAGCACTCACAGGGCATTGGCCACCACCAGCAGGTCGGCGTTGTCAAAGAGGGCGGCCTGGGGCCCCTCCACCAGCACCAGGTAGGTGGCCTCGATGGCCACCATGAGCAGCAGCTTGCCGATGCTGCTGATGTGCAGGAAGACGGAGCAGGCCAGCAGGCTCAGCACCACGCTGTAGTTGAAGTACTGCGGGAGAGACGCAGCAGGGATGCACCAGCTCCCTGGGGGAAACCCCTGCCGGCACACCGCACCCACAGACACCCCCTTGCCAGCACCCTCAGGGGCTCTGTGCCAGCTCCCATGAAGGATCTTGCACACTTAGGGACCTATGCCAGTGCCCTGTATCTGTGGGCACCCTATGCCAGCATCCTGTCTCCTTAAGGACACTACACCTGCAGCACCCTGTACCCCTGGGGACCCTGTGCCAGCACCACTGGGGACATGGCACCTGCAGAAACCCCGTGCCGGTACCCTATGTCCTTGAGGATGCCATGCCAGCAGCCTGGGGGATATTGTGCTTGCACAGACCCTGTGCTGGCACCCTTGTACCTTCAGGGACCCCATGCCAGCATCATCCGGGACACTGTACCTGCAGGCTCCCCGTGCCAGCACCCTGCATCAGTGCCCATGCAGGACTTTGCACCCGCAGTGACCTATACCAGCACCCTGTGTCCGTGGGACCCGATTCCAGCACCCTGGGGGACGTGGCACCCATCCCTGCCAGCATCTTACATCCTCAGGGATCTTGTGACAGCACCCAAAGAGGACCCTGCACTGACAGGAACCCATACAGCCACCCAGGTAGGGCCCCATCCCCGTGCCCTGCGCCCATCGGGGCTCTGTACCCATGCAGAGCCCATGAGGGACAGGGTGTCCCATGGCCACTCACCTCGGGGAAGTCACAGGCTAGCCCATTGTGGTGGCAGGGGCCTGCTGGGGTCCCCAGGGAGATGTTGAGGGCCCGGAGCTGGCAGGGTCCCACAGCCTCGGGGGTGACGTTGAGCTCGCGGGCAGCACAGTCCCGCAGGGCCACCCGGCTGCAAGCAAACTGGGAGGGGAGAGAGGGATGAGCTGGTGCCCCACAGCCCCCGCCCCGCGCCTGCCTTCCCCACGCCCCTACCATGTTCACAAAAGCGGCGATGAAGACAAGGAGGATGGTGAAGACCCCGATGATGGTGCTGTGGGCGCGGGACTGGACAATCTTCCGTGAGAGCTGCTGCAGGACAGCGGGGAAGAGCTGCGGGTGGAAGGGAGCCCGTCATGCAGGGGTAAGCTCCCCCACGTCCCCCCTCTTCCCCCCACCCATCAGCCCTGTACTCACGGTGATGCAGGAGTAGACAGCACAGACAAAGAGGATGGTGGCAAGGAGAATGAAGATGCCGACATAGACACCGAGCATCAGTGGGGAGCTGGGGAGAGAGGTGGCCATAAGCACCAGGAGGGGCTGGGGGGCTGGGAACCAGGGTTTAGGGAGGGGTACAGCACTCACTGGGGGAACACCACGATCTGAAGGCAGCAGATGAAGCAGAAGACGAGGAGGGTGCAGGCCACGTAGCCAGCGAAGCGGTCATCCACCTTCTTGGAGTACTGCAGGGAGGAGAAGAGTAAGCTGGATGGAAGGGGACAGAGAAGACCCCAGAGGGGTGGGGGAGAGAGGATGGGATGGAGGGCACTCCTGAGGGACAGAGGGGATGGGATGTAGGGGGATAGAGGCGGGGAGGATGGAGGGGCCAGGACAGAGAGCACCACTGAGCAGGACAGAGGAGATCCCACAGGTTAGAGGGGTCAGAGGTGACCCATGGCTGGGATGGAGAAGGTAGGGGTGACCGCAGGGGCTGAAATGGAGGAGACCATGAGGCCAGAACAGAGAAGTCCCAAAGGACGGAAAGTGGATGGAGAGGACCCCAGGAGATGGAGGTAAAATGAAAGGAACAAAGGCGCTGATGGGGTCAGGACAGAGGGGACTTCAGGGGTTGGAGGGGACTGCAGGGCTGGGATGGAGACACCCCCACCTTCTTCTCCAGCTCGGGTGTCTGGAAGGTGAGCAGGAACTTCTTCACGTGGTCCTTACGGAGCTGGTCAATGCTGCGGGCGTCGATGGCCCGGCTCAGGAACTCATCCACCTCATCCTCGGGGTTGAGGGCCTCCTGGGCACTGCGGCTGGGGGCACAGGTGGGTCAGGACCCCTTCAGACCACTGGCTCTGCCCCAGGGAGAGGCTGGCTGTGACACCCCCAGGTTCCCTGACACAGGGAAACTTACTTGTCCTTGCTGGAGTCATCGATGCCCTGAGGAGACACAAGGGAGGTGGGGGGCTGTCAGGGACACTAGTGTGGATAGGGGGGACCCGCAGAGATGACAAGGACATGAGGCATCCCCCAGAGTCACCAAGGATGGTCCCAGGAGTAATCAGGATGGGGTAGGTTCCCAAGGGTTTCCCAAGCCTGGGAAGGATGGGGGGGTCGCAAGGGTCTGCAAAGGGAGGAGGAAGAGGTCTGAGGGCAGGAGGGATGTCTGACACTAGTGAGGATGAGAGACCCCTGGGGGTCCCCAAGGGCTGGAGAGGATGTGGGGTATCCCCAAGGGCTGCTGAGAGATGGGGGTACCCCTGTGGGTCCCCAAGGGCTGGAGAGGAGGGGGGGATCCCCAAGGGCCACTGAGGGATGGGCATACACCTGGAGGTCCTCAAGGGCTGGTGACGATACGGGGGAGCCCTGAGGGCTGGTGAGGATGGGGGGAGCTGGGGGGCTGTGGCAGGCAGGAGGAAGCAGGCAGGGGAAGCCCACGGCAGCCACGGAAAGGCAGTGAGCAGCCGATACCACTGCTGCTCTGTGCCCGACACCCCGCCTTCTCCCCCCCCGAGGCTGCTCACCATCTGCCGGAAGGCCTTGGAGTCCTTGGTGCGGGAGAACGAGCGCTCAGGAACCCAGCGTGGCACCAGCCCCTCAGTCGAGTTGGCACGAGCCCGCTGCAGCTTGGCCAGGATGGCTTTCTCCTCCTTCTACGGGGCAATGCGGCCATGAGAGGGGCAGCCCCGGGGGGGGTGTGTGTCTCCTCCCGTGTCCCCCCCTGCAAATGTGCCCCGACTAACGCGCTTCTGGCTGCATCCGACAATGAGGAAGGTCTCGATGTTGTGCTCCTTGAGGTAGGCATTGCGCTCGCCCCCATGGCCCGGCTCCACCTCGTAGTCGCCGTTCAGGTACTGCAGCGTCGCCCAGGTGATGTGAATGCGCCTGGGGACGGCAGGGAACGGAAGGCGCTGAGCCCCCTTGCCCCACGTCCCGCCTCCCTGGTCCCCAGCCAAGCCCCTTCCCCCCATCCAGGCTCACCCAGCTTTGCCACCCGCTTCCATGTGGTTGGCGAGGGTCACGTCGTTGGACCAGACGTCGAACTGCCACTTGCGCAGCCCCAGGACGCCGCAGTGCACCCGCCCGCTGTGGATGCCCACGCGCATGTTCACGTTCACCCCCGTCACCTCACGCACCAGCCTGTGGATGGCACCGGCACCGCGTCACCCCAAAGCACGCCATCCCCCCAGGCTGGCCAGCGCCGGGGATGGGCACGGTCCCACTTAAGATGCAGAGGCACTGGGGGACGTGCCAGCATCGGCGTCGTGCACAGCCCCTCGGGGCTGAGGTGGCACCAGGGATGTGCCAGCACTGGGGAGGAGAGTGATCCCCGCGCTCTGCCCCACTCACGAGATGGCCTCAATCATGTCCACCCCCATCTCCACACAGCAGTGTGCGTGGTCCCCGCGCGCCTCCGGCAGCCCCGACACGCAGTAGTAGCAGTCCCCCAGGATCTTGATGCGCAGGCAGTGGTTCTCCTGGGGAGAACAGGCAGGTCGGGGGGGGGGGCTCCACTATCCTCCCCCCGCCCCAGTCTCCCCTGGCCCCACCACTCACTGCCGCCAGCTTGTCAAAGCGAGCGAAGAGCTCATTGAGAGTCATCACCAGCTCCTGGGCCGTGCACTGTGAAGCCAGGCTGGTGAAGCCCTCAATGTCTGCGAAGAGGATGCTGCCGGGAGGAAGAGCATGGGCTGGGGAGGGACCACAGGCCACCCCGGACCCTCTCAGCTGGTGACAACTCTGCCCAGACTTCACCTACCCCCCAGCCCACACCCCTGCCCTCACGTTACCTGACATTGTCATGCTTCTGGATATAGATCTTGTGGAACATCATGTCCTCCTTCTTGGTGTTGATGTCCTCCTTCATCTCCATGGCCACATGCTGGGGCAGCACTGAGAGCAGCAGGCGCTCCTAAACCCAGAACCACCTCGTTAGCAGGGGACCACCACCCCACCAGACCCCCCCCAGCCTGGCACAGGAGACCCTGGGGACCCATAGCTCACCTGCTGGCGGTTCTCACGCTGGAGGTGCAGGCGTGCCTGGATGTAGCCGCGGGTCTCCTGGAAGGCCTGGCGCTGTGACACCTCAGCCGGGTAGTGGGTGCAGACCCCCACCACATTGGTACAGAGGAAGATGAGGGCGTTGGCGCTGAGCTGGCGGGGGAGGTGGACTCAGTGCGGCGACCTGGGTACCCCTGGCCCCACGGTGAGACCTGCCCGGCTCTGCCACTCTCCTCTGCACCCGAAAACCCTGGCTCTGGTATGCGGGGGGGGGGGCGGCTACTGTCAACAGGGCTGCAAAGAGGGGTCATGGGGCAGGGACACATGGGCACCTGGGGACCCCAGGGTAGGGGAGCCTGGAGAAGCCCCTGCTTCGTTGGGGACACAAGGGACCAGGGAGAGGGGGGTGTGGGGCACAGAGGGGTAGGGATTGCAGTGACGTGGGGGAGCCTGGAGACCCAGGGCAGATGGACATGGGGCACTCGAAGCTGCAGGAAACGAGGGCACAGAGCATGTAGGGATCAAGAGCCCCAGGGCAGGGTGAACGGGGGGGACCTGGGGACCCAGCACAGGGGGGGACACAGGGACTTGGGACATCAGAAACCAGGGCAGTGGGGATCTGGGGATCCAGGGGGATATGAGGTCGCAGGGACCCGGAGCAGGGGGGGAAGCGGTCAGGCCCTCGACAAGCGGAGGAAGCCCAGGGGGGGCCGGGAAATGGCGATGACTGCAGCAGGAGGGCTGCGGTCTCCCCTCTCCCCGTCCCCCGGGACTGGGGACAGGGCTATTTATAGCACTCTGGCGGGCTGGGAGCAGGGGGCCTGGCACCCAGTGCCTCCCGAGCCACAGGCTGCAGCCCAATTACTCCCACCCTGCAGGGTGGGCACTGCTCAGGGCGGGGGGGCATCCCCCCCCGTGACCTCCCCCAAGCCCCACTGGCCCCAGCCCCTGCCCCCCGGCATTGCATTCTTCACTCTGTGCCCCATGGGGACAACACATGGCCCTGGCCCCAGCCAGGCAGGGTAAGGGTGACGGGTGGCCCAATGCAAGGAGGGGGAGCACAGTGAGGCCCTGCCAGGGGTGGGAACACACTGGGACCCCCCCATCCCTGTGTGTCTGCAGCACCCCACTGGGAGGAACTGCCACACTGGGGGGAGTGAGGGGGGCAGGACAGGGGACACCATCAGGGACCCAGTCCCTCTGGGTGGCAGCCACCTCTCTGTCCTGGCCCTGCATCCCCCCACGGGGGTTTCCACTGGCACCACAACAGGGGCTTTGTGGGTGCCTCCCTCCCCCCCCCCCAGCGCAGCCCACAATGGCAGGTCTGTGCACAGCCCCGCCAGGATGAGGGGGCCCCCTCAACCCCCCGTGCGGGGCTGTGGCAAGGGAGTGACACACACACACCCCCCCCAGCAGCACCCACAGGACCCTGGCATGGGACCAAGGCACCCCTCCTGCATCTAGAATTTTCCATCTGCAAGAAAAGCCTAATTTTACAGACCGGGACCTGGGAGACTGAAATGGCGGGGTGTGTCCCCCCGCTCCCAGGTGAGCGGGACCCCTTCGGCACAGGAGCCCCCCCTGCCCCATGTGCATCTCCCCCAGCCCCTACCTGCTTCCAGAGGAAGGGGTCGGCAGCGTTGCGGTGCCAGGCGATGGCGAGGTGCAGGGCGGAGAGGAGGACGCCAGCCAGCACGGCCGCCCGCATCCGCACTGGCAGCAGCGTGTAGGTGATGTAGATGAAGAAGACGCTCCACCAGACGCCCTCGGCCGCGCTGCGGGGCACGACGGCCACCGTCCCCAGCGCCTGCACCCCGGCCAGCAGCCCCAGCACCACGTAGCTCACCACCCACATGTAGTCCTGGGGGAAGGCGCTGCGGCTGCACAGCACCATCAGGAGCAGGAAAAGAGCCGTGGCGCTCGCCAACGCGGCGGCCGCCGGGACATGCGGGGCGCCGGGCAGGCAGTGGAAGAGCAGCATGACCCCACAGACCAGCACCAGTACCCCCATCAGTACCGTTAGGCTGCTCTGGTTCATCTGGAAGAAGTAGCGCTGGTAAAGCCGCTCCAGTTTGGCTGACTGGAAGCGTTTGGAGCGGAAAACCTGGAGCAGCTGCCGCCAGCATTCACCGGCCGATGGCCGCCCCCCGGCCCCCTTCGGCCCCTTGGCATTGCCATCCTCCAAGCCCAGGTCCACCGATTTGAGCCCCAGGTCACCTGCAGGCCCCTTCTTGCCGTAGTGGTCCTCCTGCCAGGTGCAGCGCAGCCCCCGGGTGGGGGGCGCCCCACCCTGCTCCATCTCAGGGTCCTGCAGGCAGCTCATGTAGCGGGGGCCACAGAGGGCGGCGCGGGGACGGGTGCCCTTCTTGCCGTTGCGCTCCCCCCATGCCGTCTTCCGCTCGTCCACCTTGGGCACCAGGATGCCACTGAACCACGACATGCTGCGGGCGCCGGGAGGGTGTCAGTGCTTAGTCCCCCACCCCGACGCCCCCAGAGAGGATCCCCCCGGGGGTGCAAGGCGGCATTTTTCCCCACTGGCAGTGACGGGCAGCAAAGGACCCTCGCGTCCCACCCCAGGGGACGCAGACCCCAAGCCCCCAACTCTCCCACCAGCCCCACGGCCCCAGCAGGTGCCTGGTGCCGGTGTCCAGGTGCCGATGTCCCGGTCGGTGTTTTGGCCCTGCCGAGGCCAACCTCAGCCCGTCCTTCCCGGCGCAGTGACCTGCGGTAAAGCTGGAACCGTCCCGGCCCTGTTTGTCTTGAACGGTGGCCAACGGGTTGTACCGGGCACCTCGGCCCTGAGGCACCGGGGACCAGACGGGACGTGGCAGCCGGTCCCAGCCCCCCGGGCGAGCGGCGGTACGGGAACGGCCGCCCAGGAATGGCCGGCCCCGGCGGCGGCCGCCTCCCTGCCCGCCCGCTCCAGGCACAGCCCGCGGGGAGCCCCCGCCGACCCCTCACCCGCCAGCGCCCTTCCGCCGCCACCGGGCACCCCCCGGGGGTCCGGCCCGGTCTTTCCCCCCGCCAACTCCGCACCGGGCCCCGCGCAGCGCCCCGGACCCCGTTCCCCCGCTCCCCGCCGCGCCCGGCCGGCCCCGCTCACCTCCGCCGTCGCCGCCCGCGGGGGCCCCGGCGCGGCCC
>JAOTQQ010000017.1:1208011-1252096 GCA_026546715.1 Gallinago undulata | reverse complement strand
TGTAGTATATACACTATAACGTATAAATAGATAAATAACCTTCCCCCACCCCCCTCCCCGTGCCCACAGCGAGTAGGGGGAGGCAGTAGGGGGGCCTCTCCCCTGCTGCCCTGTCCCTCCAGTGCTAAGGGGAATGGATCTGGCCCACCCCACCCCCCGTCCCCACCTCACACCTTGGCACGTCACACAGCTGGAACCCTCCTGGGGCAGGGGACAAGGGTAGGGGATCCCCATGTCCCCCTGCTCCTCTCCCCACAGACCCCCGTGAGGAGAGGCCTTCTGCTGCTGTGTCTGGAGGAGGGGTATAAGGGTGGGGGGAGAATGGGACAGATCCCCAGCTCCGGGAGGGGGAGGCTTTGCCTGGATATGTGGCAGGGGCTCACATTTAAAAACACCACCAAAAAAAAAAAAAAAAAGGGAAAAAAAAAAAGAAAGAAAAATCTTAACACTTAAAATGAGGTAGGTTTGGGTGCAGAAGCTCCTTGTGTCTGTCGGGGGCCCTCGCCGCAGGTGCTCCGGGGTCTCGTGCTCCGGGGTCTCATCCACACGCACAAACAAAACGAGATCAAAGGAACTGAGCGAGCTCTGGCCGCCGCCATGCGACGGGGCAGAGCCCAGATTGTCGAGCTCAAGGAGTCTTGTGTTACCTTGGTAATTAGCGAGCAAATATTATTAGTTTTGTTTCTAAAAAAAAAAAAAAATTAAAAATAAAAATAATCCAGGCCGGCTCCAAACTCGCTCCGGCTCTGCTGGGATCACTCTGCTCCCCCGTGGCTCCCCCACAAGGGAGGTGGGTGGTGAATGGGGGTGGGGGGAGGGGAGCATCTCGGTGGATCCCCCCCCTCTTCCTCGCAGGACGAAGCAAAGAAAACCCTGAGTTGCCAGTTCGTCCGTTCGTTCGTCCATCCCACTTGGGCAAGGCCAGTGGCTCCGCAGCGGCCGCCTTCCCTGCCAGAGCCTCTGTGCCCTGGCCACTGCTGCCTGCCCGGCCACCCTGGCACCTCCCACGGCCCCGGTGGGTCTTGGCGAGGTCTCCGAGGCAGGGGCTGTGGCCCCCAGCCCCTTTTCCCAGTTAGTTCATCCACTTTCGACAGTTCCAGGCTCCACAATGGCAGGGGATCTTGTGCTGATCGTCCTCGAAGTCAAACTGGTAGTCGTAGGTGAGCTGGGGGAAAATGGGGGAGTCACTCAGGGCACGGAGCCTGGCACTGCCACCCCCAGCCCCCCCACAGCCCCCCCACACCCCTGCCTGACCTCCTCCCCCTTGGGGATGCGCCGGCTGGAGATGATGATGATCTTGTCCTCCTTGTCAAAGGTCACGACTTCAGCCACACAGTTTGGGGCACACGAGTGGTTGATGTACCTGGGAAGAAGGGGGAGGACAGGGGCAGAGAGGGGTGGAGATCAGTGCCAACCTGGGAGGCAGGACAGTCACTGCTCATTCTGGGGGGTCCCGCCACACCAAAGCCCTCCATGCTCACCTGGCCGGGCCCCCCGTCAGCGTGGCGTCAATGACGTGCTCATTGTTGATGCGGAACATGTAGATGCCACGATTCTGTGGGTGGAGAAGAGGGTGTCAGTGGTTGCATCCAGCCCCCAATATCCCACCAAGAGCCCCCAGTGTCCACCAGAGACTCACCTGCTCCTCGTAGATCTTCTCCCGCCGATTGGCCACCTCATTGCGGATGATGGTACCAATGTACTCAATGACCATGGTGTGCTTCTCGATGTCCTTGGCTGCGTAGAGCCCCAGTCCCTGGATGCGGGACCGTGCCAGGTAGACGTTGTTCTTCCACTCCGTCTTCAAGCGCCGGTACTGGGAGGACTTGGAGTGCACAAACTGTTTGCTGTAGGGCGTGTTGGTCTCGCCTGTGAAGGTGCTCTGGTAGGCCTTGGACATGCTTGTGCTGTTCAGAGTGTGGGGCCTGCCAGGGTATAGTTAGAAAAGGAGGTCAGCACTGAGGGATCCCCAGGGGATCCCAGCTCTTCCAGTGGATCCCAGACCTGCTTACCGCTTGTAGTGGGTGAGGATCTTGGGCTCGGAGCGGGCGCAGCCGGTGGGGTTGATCATCAGCGGCAGCTCCATCAACGGATGGCGCCCATAGCGAAACAGGTAGTTCTGGCAGCTCTCGACGCCGGGCAGCTGCCGAGGAGGGAGCAGAGGGGGCACAGGTCGAGCAGCAGCACCACGGCCACCACAAGCCCAGCCAGCGTGGCCACTGGCCCCTTTCCCAGTGGGGCTGACCCCCGGTGTGGAGAGAAGACACACACCCCCCCCCCCCACATCCCCAGGACCTACCGACTCGGCAATGCGCAGCACCGCGTGCACCGTGAGGCCGAACAACTCCTCGCCCTTCAGGTATTCAGGGAAGAGTCGCAGCATGTCGGCTTCCTTCCTCATCATCGCCACTGGCTCAATGATGCGGTTCCAGACAGCTGCACGAGGGAAGGGACGGTTGGAGCTGGGGACCCACAACAGGCTGCCCGCTGGTGCAGACCCCGACTCAAGCCACCCTGGGATCTCCCGTTGTCCCACTCTCCCCACCAGCAAGATGAGGAGTGGAGGAGGGCAGTGGGGTAGGCACCTGCAGCTCCCTTACCCTGTGGCGAGGAGTCAGAGAAGACCAGGTCCTCCAGGCCCTGCTCGATGACTTGCACGACAAACTCAGGGCGGCCGTTGTTCTCGCAGATGGTGCAGCGGTAGCAGCAGCGGCGGTTGTTGGTCCGCAGGCTCCAATAGATACGTGTGGCCTCATAGCCCACAGGGTAGAGGGCTGTGACGCTGTGGAAGTCAGCCATCTGGTGTGGCAGGAGCTGCCCGATGGCATGGAAGACCAACCCACCCACACGGAACATGTGGAGCCGCTCGCCACGCTGGATGATGCTGGCGATCTGCTTCACCTCGTCCCGTTCAATGTAGACGCGCCGGAAGACAGTGAAGCTGCTCAGCTCCTGCTCACAGGGGCCCTTCAGCTTGTGCAAGGGGCAGAGCATGGTCTTGTCCTTGAAGAACATGCACTTGGCGCGGATGGCGCAGGCAAAGTGGTAGACGCTGGGGCAGCGGATGCGGTTGCAGCTGTTGGTGGCCCCAGTTTTCTGGCACAGGGAGCACTTGGTGAGCAGCCCACGGTGCAGGGCCACCTCCACATTGATCAGGGCCCCGCCCTGCGTCTCGTAGACCTCCGTGGACCACAGAGCACAGTTCAGGTGGACCCAGAGGTCAAGGTCGAGGTTGAGCAGGCGGGCTGGCCCGTCTGTGGCCCCATCACCTTCCTCATGGCAGAAACAGCACTTGCGCAGGTCCCGTGGTACCTTTTTGGGGCGCAGGGTGGTGCCCAGCTTGTCAATGAACTCTGCAATCTCCTTGTCACCATCCCGCTTGGCCCCTCCTTTCTGGATGGTAACAAGGAAGCGCAGCCGTTTCCACCGTACCCCCTTCCACTTCTTCAGCCGAGGCCGTGCTTCGTCCCCGTCCTCTGACGGTCGCGAGCGTGGCTTGAAGCGGGGCGGCGAATAGGGGGCTGCAGCCCCTTCCTCCTGGGGGGCTGGCGAGGGGGCTGGTGGCAGGGGTGACGGGGGGACTGGGGCTGTCTCGTGAGCTGCCTCAGCATCAGGGACCCTGGCAGCCTCAGTGGGACTGGATGGGGAGGGGACAGAGGGGGACAGAGGGGGGGAGGGCTCCTGGGGCATGATGGAGAGCTGCCGCACGTCCAAGTTGGAGACGTTGTTGACGTAGCAGTGGTGTAGGGTCTTCTCTGGCACAGGGCTCTCCTGTGGCATGAGGAGAGGGGCATGAGTCAGACAGTCCCAGGGATGGGGACCCCCAATCTCCCTGTGCATCATGGCGAGGGCTCCTTGGCCCTACAGAGACCCCACAGCCCCGCAAGGGCCTCCCCAACCCCTTCCACACTATCCTGGGAGACTCAGCCCCCCTCTACAGGAGAGCCCAGCCCCTCAGGGAATCCCCTGCACCACACTGCAGTCATGGGGGACCTATAGGTGGGGACCCCACACCTCTCTACATGGTCACAATTGGTCACAATTGGTCCCAAAGAGCCCCCTCCTGCACCCCTACATTGCCACAACCTTACAGGTACCCCTGTGCCCCTCTCTCAGGGTCACAGCCCTGTGGGGACCCCACACCCCACTGACCTGTCTGAGCAGTGTCAGGAGGTCCAGCTCGCCCTTGAGGCTGTACCCTGGCAGCACCGCGTCAAACTGCTTCAGCCACTCGGAGCTGCTGTCCGGCACCTTCCCGGTCAGCACCACCTTCTCCTTGCCACCGAGTACCCCTGCAAGAGAGAGAGTGAGCTTGTCACAGGGTGCCCTGCCTGGGGACACAGGGGAGGGGATGCGGCAAACACTCACCAGCCATGTCTGTCTCCACCTTCTTGGCCTCGACCACAGCCGCTCGCATGGGGCTGTCTGGGAACAGCACCTCATAGGAGCTTGGGATCTTCATGCTCAGCAGCTCGGCCATGGCCACCATCACGCCGTTGAGGTTCTGGACAAGAAGACAATAGGATGGTTCCAAGGTTGCAGATGCCACCACATGGGGTCACCACTGAGACTCCAAGAGTCTCATCTCCCCATCCCCTCGCTCACCTTGGCGGCTGCTGCAGACACCGTCAGCATGACGGAGACCTCGCTGCTCTTGCCCTTCTCCCATGGCGTACCTGGGCCTGCTGCACCCACCTTTTCGGGGGGAGCCCCAAAGGGCTGCATGGCCTCGTAGGGCTTTGTGTCGGGGAACACTGGTGTGGGGAGAAGGGGGTCAGAACTGCACAGGCCTGCCTCCACCAACAGCCATCCATAAGCCCACTCAGCCACCCCTAATCCCTGTAGAAACATTACTGGGAATCCATTGCCTCATGTGGGAGAGAGACTGGTGTGCAGTTATGGGGACACAGCACTGACAGGAAACCCTTGGGGAGTGGCTGGGGGACCCTCGCGAACAGCCTGACACAAAGGCCACGCTCAAGGCTCCAATACCCATGTGCAGTACGCCCCACAGACCCCTTCCCCATCGCCCACAGTCCCCACACCACAGACCCCTCCTGCCCCGCTCTGCTCCTGGCCTGGTCCATATGCTCCCCCAGCATGGCCCAGCCCACCTGGGATACTGGCTCGGGGGATGATGGGGATGATGGGGGACAGCACACGCTCCTCCAGGTCCGGCTTGGCCTCGCTGAGCAGGGGAAAGCGGAGCAGCTCCTCGCCCAGCACGCTCTCCGGGGATGAGGCAGGGACGATGCTGTCGGGGGAGTCGCTCTCATCATCGCTCTCCATTCTGTGGGGCAGGAAGTGTGATGGGCCATGGAGGTCAGCATGGGCCACTGTGGGGGGGGGGGCGGTCACTGCAGCCAGTGGCTCACCTGACGTCCTCGGTCTGGTTGTGTGGAGGGGTGGGCAGAGCTGCCAGCAGGTCCAGGCTCTTAACCTCCACAGCTGGTGTGTCTGTATAGGCACAAGATGGGTGTCACGGGAGGGTGACAGATGGCAGCAGGGACTCTACACCACCCTTCATGAAATCACAGAATTGTCAGAGTTGGAAGGGACCTCTGGAGATCATCCAGTCCAACTCCCCTGCCAATGCAGGGTTGACCAGAGCACATCACTCAGGACGGCATCCAGATGGGTCTTGAAGATCTCCAGAGAAGGGGACTCCACACCCTCCCTGGGCAGCCTCTGCCAGGGCTCTGGCACCCTCACCAGAAAGAAGTTCTTCCTCATATTTGAGTGCAACTTCCCATGTTCCAGCTTGTGCTCGTTGCCCCTCGTCCTCTCACTGGGAACCACTGAAAAGAATCTGGCTCCATCCTCCTTCAACCCACCCTTTAGATACTTGTAAACATTGATGAGGTCTCCCCTCAGCCTTCTCTTTTCCAGGCTGAAGAGTCCCAGCTCTTTGAGCATTTCTTCATAAGGGAGGTGCTCCAATCCTTTAATCATCTCTGTTGCCCTATGTTGGACTCTCTCCAGTAGTTCCCTGTCTCAGAACTGTACACAATATTCCAGTTGTGGCCTCACCAGTGAGGAGTAGAAGGTGAGAATGACCTCCCTCCACCTGCTGGCCACACTCTTCCTTAGGCAGCCCAGGATTCCATTGGCCCTTTTGGCCACAAGGGCACATTGCTGGCTCATGGAGTTTCCTATCCTCTAGGACTCCCAGATCCTTCTCCTCAGTAGTGCATTCCAGAAGATCCACCCCTAATCTCTATGTTCTTCCTCCCCACCCTTGTGCCAGCCACACTCACCTTTCTGGCCATGAGGCTCGGGGACTGCGTCGGGGTCCTTGGGCTGCTCACCCAGCTCCTCGGGGGCTGTGACGCCATTCACCATCTTCTGCTGCACGGAGGGGGGAGGCGTGGGAGGCAGTGAGGAGGGCGGCGTGGGTGGGTTGCTGAGGTTGTTCTGGGGGAAGACAGTGGAGTGAGGACAGTGGGGTGGGTCAGGACCTTCAGAGGGTGGGGGACACACACGCAAGGGAAAAAGACCTCCTCACCTTAGTGAGCAGCTGGGAGTAGTAGTCAGGCATGCTGTCAAGCATGGCGCTGCCGAAGGTGCCCCGCAGCTGGCTCTTCCCGTTGATGGGGCTGCTGCCGAAGGGTGCAAAAAGGCTGAAGTTGGCCGTGATGGTCGGTTCCGCCAGCGGCAGCAGCGACAGCTCCTGTGGGCAGAGCGGTGAGGAAGGGACGTGGGGTGGCAGGCAGCCCCCCAACATGCCCTCTGGCCCGTGGCCATACCTGTTTCAGCTGTTTCATGAGGGCCTCGCCAGGACGCACCCCCTCGTCCTTCCGCAGCTTTTTGCGGGATGCTGGGACCCGCTCATTGCCTTTCTGCACTCGCTTGGGCTTGGTGGCCACTGGCTTCCTGGCAACAGAGGAGTCCTGCAGAAGGGGAGTGAGAGCCATGCTGAGCATGGCCCAGCAGCAATTGCCCACCATCCTGCCCCACAGCCCCTCACTCACCTCTCGACCCAGCAGCACTGGCTGTAGCCGCGGCTCCATGCCAGCGCCCCGGCTCTCCGTGTGCCCATTGAGCTCGCCCGGGCTCTGTGCCGAGAGCTGCACATTCTTGGCTCGCAGCAGCTTCTGCAGCAGGAGATGCCCAGCCTCAGAGCGGCCGCCTGGTACCAGCAGGCTGTTGGCTTGGTCCGTCCTAGAGTCCTCGTTGGCCTCCGGCTTTGCCGCCTCTTCCCCATCCAGCTCACACTGTGCTGCTGCTGCTGCCACCACCTCCTCCTTCGGCTCCTGCTTCACCAACACCCCGGGGGCCTCCCTGGACACAGGGCCCCCCTCCAGCACAGCCCCATTGACGTGGGTCTCACCAGGGTCAGCTGGGTCTGCACTGGGTGCCTCCAGGTCCCAGGGGCCGTGCCCTGAGTCAGGGAGGGTGCTGCTCGGTGTGGGCATCAGCCCCTGCTCCGCTGGTGCTGCAGGGCTGGGGGCTGATGCTGGGACCCCTAGCGACATCTTCTTTGGCTCTTGGGGGCTCTGCTTGGGGCTAGCCAGGTGCTGGGGTGCACAGCCCAGAGGTGAGGGGGTCAATGGTGCAGGGAGCCGGACGAGGCCAGGCTGGGGTCCACGGGCAGCCAGGGCTGCCTGCACCAGCTCAGCCAGGGGCTGCTGCGGGGGGGGCTGCCCTGCCAGCACCCGCCCCTGCTCGGCAGCAAAGCCGCTCTGCGGCTCTGCTGGGGCACCCAGCCGTGGCTGGAAGAGGGGCCCAAGCGGGCAAGGGGGCTGGCGGGCAGATGGGGCGCCATGGTCTGGGGCCTGCCCGGGGAAGGGGCCAGGGGGGCGCAGCCCCTGGCTCTGCTGCAGCAAGCTCTGCTGGTGCCGCTGCACCAGGAGGGCCTGGAGCTGCTGCTGCTGCTGCGGGGTCAGGTGTCGCAGCTGCGGGTTCTTGGCCAGGACACCCTGGAGCTGCGCCCGGATCTGGCCCATCACCGGCCCCGGCACCTGCCCCAGGAGCCCCGGGGGAAGCGCAGCCATGCCCGGCGATGGCACCGCTGGCCCAGCTTTGTGCTGCCCAGGGCTCTGGAGCCGAGGGGGCTGGGGCTGGCCCTGCAGGGAGCCCAACGGCCCCTTGCCTGGCTGCTCCGAGGGCCGCGGTGCCTGTGGCATCTCCGTGCCCTGCGCCTGGCCTGTCCCACAGCCCAAGGATGGCTCTGCCATCGCAGCACCATCACCATGCTGCTGGGACAGCTCGGGGCAAGTGGCCCCTGGGCTCTGCAGTGGTGGGGCAAGCAGGGTACCCGGCTGCATGGGGGCTGCCCGCAGCACCGGCTGTGAGCCCAGGACGCCTGGCTGGGGGGAGGCCAAGAGAAGCTGTTGGCCCTGCCCCAGCTCAGCCTGGTGCTTGGGGCCTGGGGGCTCTGGGCCACAGAGGCTGGGAGGGTTGAGGGCTCCCTGCTGTTCCTGGGGGGCCCCATGCAGCTGCCCTCCACCCTCACTGCCCTCAGCTGGCAGGGTGCTGCTGTCTGCTGCTGCAGGCTGGTCCTTAGCAGCCAGAACAGCTGGGGCTGGTTGCATTCCCTGACTCAGGTGCAGCACAGATGGGGTCTGGCCCACTGCCCCATGCTGTGGAAAGTGCTGGAGCAGGGGCTGCCCCTGGCCCAGCCCCAGGAGCCCTGGCTGGGCAGCCGCCGAGTTCTGCTGCTGCTGTGGGGCCAGTGGCGCCCGTGACTGCCCCATCTGCTGGGACAGCACAAGACGGTGGCCCAGCATCCCCGGAGTTTGTGGCGCCAGTTGGGGCGAGCCCAGCACCCGCTGCTGGTGGGGGGGCAGAAGGACCTGGCGCTGGGGCGGGGGGTGGCCCAGCACTGCCTGGTGCTGCAGCCCTGGTGCCTGTGTGTGGCCCAGCAAACCCGACTGCTGCTGGGGCGAGAGCTGCTGCACCAGCAGGCTCTGCTGGCTGCCCATCAGCCCCTGCTGCTTTGGCACCATGGGCTGCCCCACAGTGCCTGGCTGTGGGGCTGGCGCCGGCTGCTGCTGCCCCAGCAGGCTGGGCTGCCCCATCACTCCTGGCGGCTGCATCGAGCTTTGTCCCATGACGCCCAATGGCTGCATCGAGCTTTGTCCCATCACGCCTGGTGGCTGCATCGATGTCTGTGCCATCACACCCGGTTGCTGCATGGAGGCCTGTCCCATCACGCCTGGTGGCTGCATGGAGGTCTGTCCCATCACGCCTGGTGGCTGCATGGAGGTCTGTCCCATCATGCCCGGCTGCTGCTGCAGTGACACTTGTCCCAGCATGTTCTGCTGCTGCAGTTTCTGGGCCAGCTGCATCCTCTGGAGCTGCCTCTCCTGCATCAGGCGGCTGTCAGCAGCCAGCCCACGGAGTGCAGGGTTCCCAGTAAAGAAGGCGTTGGAGGTGCTGGGCACCGGGGCACTCCCCATGGCTTGCTGGCCCATGAAGGACAGGCCCTGCTGCACGGCCATGGACATGCCACCCTGGGGCAGGCGCAGCCCCCCGGGCTGTCCTGGCTGCTGGCCAAGGCCTTGGGCACCCACCACAGTCCCTGCTGGCTGCTGGACACCGTGCGCTGAGAGCAGTTGTCCGGAGAGCTTGGACATGAGACGGGGGCTCTGTGAGGGGCTCAGGGCCATGACGGCCGAGGCCTGATGCTGGTGCTGGTGCTGCTGCTGCTTGTTACGGTACTCAGCCATGAGGTTGGTGTGCTCCTTTTGCTGCTTCCGCACCTGCTCAGGACATTAATGCCAGGGATGGCACGGAGTTAGTGCTGGCGGGGATGATACGTTTGCGCTGGGGACAGGGCGCCCACCCGTCCACAGACCCCTACCTGGTCCAGCTGCTTCTGGATCTTGCTCTGCTGCTCCGTCACCAGCTTCAGCTTCTCAGCATCAGCCTCAGGGAACTCCCGCCCGGCTTTCTTGGCGGTGCGCTGCTTGGCGCAGAGGGCTTTGCGTGACTTGCGATGTGCCCCGATCTGCTCCTCCAGAACCTTCAGCTGCATCTGCAGGAGCTGCTGCGTGTGGAAGAGCCACTCCTCGTACTGCCGCTGGTCAGCCTCATCTGTAGGAGCAAGGAAAGGGCTCAGCTCATCAGGGACACTGGCTCCAGATCCTGCTCAGCCCAGGCTGTGTGGGCAGGGCGAGACCCAGCCAGAAACACATCATTACTCACTAATGACGCCTTGTGCAAAGGTGGGTGGGTTGGGACGAGCCTGGGTTAGGTCAGTGCCGCTCCTCTCCTGGCAGAGGGGGGAGCATTGAGGACATACACCACATCTCTTCCCCTCTGTGGTGTCCCCTCATCCCCTCCTTCCAGCCCCCACCTCCCTGGGGGACTGCGAACCCATCAGCCAGAGCAACTCCTGCACAGCAAGGACCCAATCACCAAGGTAGACAGCTCCAAGGGGACCACTGTCCCTGTGCCCAGACACCCCACTCACCTGCCCGCTCCCTGCCAGCAAGTGATTCTGCATCTCAGAGACAGCTGGCCCCCCTGAGAGCCGCTGGGCCAGTAGGGAAACCTGTTGCCTTTAGCAGGGGGACATGAAGAGATGTGAGGTGAGCTGGGGCCAAGATGCCCTGCCCACCCCAGGCCATGCCCCATGACCCGGTGTGCCCCTTACCTGTTCATGCCTGGGGCCACCCCGATGCTGCCCTGAGCCATCACCTTCTTGATGCCCTTCAGTGCCACCATCTTGGCCTTGGCAATAGGGTCCATGATGTCCTCGGCTGCAAACTTGTCCAGGTCTGCCCAGAGAGTCAGCAGACAGTGCCACAGTGCATTCAGACCTTTGCCCCGCACCCAAAAGGCCCCTGTGCCCCCCAGAAACAACTGCCTGCAGCCCCTACCTGTATCCGGGAAGAAGCTGTTGGCCAACTGCTGCTGCATGATGAGCTGGGGGGTCTTCAAGCCCAGGGTGGGCGGCTGCACCCCAGGCATTGGCTTCTGCACCAGCACCTGCTGCTGGCTCTGCTGCGGCTGTGCCAGAGCCACCTGCACGCTGTGGGGGGCCGCTAGTAGGTGGGGCTGCCCAGGGGGCATGCCCATGTGGGGGGCCAGCGCTGGGCCCTGCTGGGGTGTGCTGAGCCGGGGGGGCTGTGGTGGCATCAATGGTGGCCTGGTGACCATCCCCAGCTGGAGGGGAGGCTGCGGGGCACCCAGGCGGGGCGGCTGCCCTTCATGCGGCTGCCCGGTTGCTGCTGAGTGCAAGATGGGGTGCTCCGAGACTGGGACATGGGGGGTGGCCCGGGGCAGTTGGGCTGACATCTGCTGCTTCTTCTGCAGCTCCTTCTTCTCGTGTTCCAGCAGGTCCTCGATGAGCAGGGGCAGCTCGCTGGCTACCAGAGAGCTCTCCATCTTGTCCAGGTCATCAGCTGGCGATTGCTGGGCACTGCCCAGGCCCAGGGCTCCACCATCCAGCTCGAACTTCTCCAGTAAGGGATTACTCTGGTTGCTCAGCTGGGCAGGGGCCAGCCCGCGGCTGGAGCTGGCATAGGGGTCCTTCTCTGGCACAGGGACACTGGCATGACTACTGCTAGTGAAGTGAGTCAAGCTGAGGCGAGCAGGGCCAGCCCCAGGGCTCAGGAGGGTCTGACCAGATTTGAGGCCTAGCTCCAGCGAAGCAGAGATCTTATCCGTGCCCTGCAGGGCCTCCGACTTGACAGGCACTGGGAGCTGCTCGGAGCCACCAACAGTGAACTGGCAGGGAGAGGTCTTCAGGCAGCCGTCCTCTAGCTTGGGCTTGACATCCGTGGGCAGTAAGCCTGCTTTTGCCTCTGTGCCCTGCGCCTTGAAAGCCGGGTCAGGTGCCAGTGCTGCACCCGTCGGGCAGGAAGTGGATCCCAAGCCCACCCCAGGCACCAGCCCTTCCTTGGGCACCTCCTGGTCCTCCACGGATGGGGCAGTGTCTTTGCCATCTCCAGCATCAGGGAGCTTCAACCTCGGTGCTGGTGATTCCGTCTTGAGCTGGGCTTCACGCTCAGCTTTCTCATTGGCTGACTCAACCAGGCGAAGGTGCTCATTGAAAATGTCCTTCTTGTCCCCAGTGTCCAGCTCAGGATCGGTGTAGGCCAGCAGGTCAAACTCATCGCCATTCAGCAGGTCATCGAGGTGAGGGTCTGCTGTCTCCAGACTGTCCAGGTTGTCCAAGTCATCATCTCCTTTAGCCACGTCTGGATCCAGGCTCAAGTTGGCCAAATCATCATCGTCTTCCAGGTCTTTGTGGGAGCCAAAATCGTCATCCAAATCAGGCTCCACTGGCACCTCACAGGGCAGACGTCCCCCCTCAAGGCTCAGGTGGCTCTTCCCCATGGTCGGAGCTGGTGTGGGGTCCGGTGCAGGGCTGTCCTTGGGTCCCTCAGGGCGGAGAGTGGAGCCAGAGGACAGCGGGCGTGGGGGAACGTGCTGCAGCTCCAGGCTGGGGGCCGGCAGCGGCAGGGAGACAGCTGCTTTGGTGTGGGGCTGGTGGTGGCTGTTGCTCATCTCAGCACCCTGTGGGGACGCAGGCGGCAGCGGCACCGGCATCTTTGTGGGCTGCAGTGCCGGGGTGGGGAGCGCCTGCATGGGCACTACAGGGGTGCAGAGGGCCTGGGGGTTACCCTCCTCCCCAGGCAGGTAAAAGCGGGGCCGAGGTGCCTGGGGGGTGAAGGGGGAGCCCATGACCCCTCCAGATCCCTTCTGCATGTTGTGCCGCAGCTCGATGAAGGGGGCGCCCAGGGCAGTGGGTGAGGCAGGCACGGCCTCAGTGGGTGCCAGCAGGCGGGTGCCCAGGCTGCCCACAGGGGAGCCGCCAGCTGGTGGGGCAAAGCGGGAGGCGACGGGGAGCCGCAGGGCTGAGGCTGCCTGCTGCTGCTGCCAGAGGTGCTGCTGCTGCTGCTGCAGGGATGGTGCCGGGAAGACCCCACGGGGGTAGAAGGCCTGGGGGGGGCCCACCACGGTCCTGCAAGACACCAGGGTGTCAGGACCAGACTGGTGCTGCCACAACCATGACACACCACATGCAGCACCCCAGGGATCCCAACCCCCTCAGATCATACCAGAAACCCCACAAAACCACAGGCACCCCATCCCCCCTGGGTGATCACAAGCAAGAACTGTGGGAGGATCCCATCCTGCTTGATTCTAACCAGCTGCAGCAAACCCCCTGCCCCGCCACCGGGCACTCACCTCCCGTTGATGTCCAGAGTGGATGGTGTGGCTGCTGGTGGGGGCCGGGACAGCCGCTCATCCGGAGTGAACGCTCCCTGCACCATGATGGAGCCAGGCAGCTTCCCAGTGCTGGCGGTAGCAGCCAGTGTCCCGAGGACGCTCTTGTCCTGGAAAAGGAGGGAAGGACACGTCATCACCCTGTCTGTCCACCCCCAGCCTCTCAGCAGAACTAACACCAGAGCCCTCCTACCTGTGCTTGCTGATAGGGGGCCATGCCCCGGCCCAACTCGAAGGCCTGGTTACTGGCCTCGGGGGCCCAGCTCGCTGGTGAGGAGGTGACAGCTGCTGCTGCACTCTCCTTCTCCTGCCGCAGGCTGTTGCGTTGGATCTGCTGGCGGATGAGCAGCTCACGAAGCCGCTGCCGCTGGGAGGAACCGAGCGTTAGGTCAAAGAGTGGAGACACGGGAGCGAAACCAGCTTATCCCGGGACCCAGGGACAAACCACACATAGAGACCACTTTGGATGTGCCTGTTGATGCCCCCAACCCCAGGTGTCCATGCCCCCACTGTCCCTCTGGGGAAGGAGCCACAAGCGGAGCCGGTGTCCTTGACCCCACCAGTGACCACAGAGGTCCTGGTTCCTCCCTTGAAGCTGGACAGACACAGCCCAACCACTGGCGAGCCCTCACCTGCCGTTGCTTCTCCAGCTCTGACTGGCTCATGGTGCCAAGCGTCCCATCCTGGCTGCCAGGCAGCTCTGCCAGGTCCCGGTTTGGGGGTGCTGCGAGTCCTGCAGCCATCTCCTCCCTCTTGTCGGCTGGTGGCCCCAGCGTGGCTCGAGGCAGGAAGGTGATAGGTACGTCCTGCTGCTGTGAGGCAGCAGGTGGCTGCTGCGGCAGCACCGAGGGTGGCCGGAGGGGTGAGAGGCTGTAGGTCTCAGCAGCTGCAGCACCTGGCCCCAGCGGGCTGCTAGCTTGGTGGAAACCGGGGGATGAGGTGTAGGCTGAATTCTGGGGCTTGCCAGGGATGTAATGGCTGTTGATCCCATGGGACTGGTGGGATGGTGAGCCCTTGAGCGGCTCTGAGACAGTCGGGGGGAAGGTGAAGCGCATGGGGGGTTGGCTGCCTGGGAAGACACTGGCACCAGGGGAGCGGGCAAAGGGGGGTTGCTGCCCACCCAGAGCCTTACTGTGGGGTTCACCCACCGGAGTGCCCCCAAAGCCCCCACTGGCCGCTGGGCTGTGCGAGAGCGGCACCGACTTGAACCCTGACTCTGGCATCTGGGGCCGGGGGGGCTTGTGCAGTGGGGTGAAAGGGTCCCGAGACTGGGGCCGGGAGGGTGGCTGGGAGTAGGGGTCTGGAGACTGGAAGCGGGGGGTGACAGGGGACTGGCAAAAGGCTTCATTGGAGAGCGGCCGGGGGGTGAGGGGGGACTGGGAGCTGGACTGGGACTGGGGGCTGGCAGGAATGCGGGAGAAGGATTCTGAGGGCAGGGAGCGGGGCGGGAGGGCACAGCATGTCTCAGGGGGCTGTGGCCGGGGTGTCAGAGGGGGCTGTGAGTAGGGGTCTGGGTAGGGTGACTGGCGGTAGAGATCAGGGTGGCTGGGGGGTGAGGGGGCCAGGGGATGTGGGTCAAGGGGCCGATGCCCCAGCCCTGGGCTCTGTGGCTCTACCTGAGAGACCCGTGGGGTCATGGGGGCTTTGAAGACATCAGCTGCCTTCAATTCTGCAGCGGAGACTTGGGGGCCACCTGGCGAGTCCCCATAGCCCGTGGTGGGGGCATAGCTGGGCGAGCAGACCCCCAGGCTCCCCCCTTCCTCTTTCTTCACCTCCAGGCCCTTCTTCTGCTCCCCAAAAGGCAGGGGAGAGAGCAGAGCCTCGGCAGGCCGGGCCCCAGGGCTCCCTGGCACTGAAAGGTTGTCCAAGGAAGGACAGCGGGGCTTCAAGAAAGGGTCGGGGGTGCCAGGCTGGTGCCGGGGGGTGCCAGGTGGTGTGGGGTGGAAGTCAGGGGGTTGAGAGCCAGGGACAGCACGGGGTGCGGTGAGGGGCTGGGGCTGGCCAGGGAAGGGCTGGAAGGCAGCACTTGCCGTGGGGCTCTGACCCAAGGGTGAGGGGAAGCGGGGCTCCAGCGTGTAGGTGGGGGCTGTGCTGTAGGGATCGTGCGAAGGCACTTGGGCAGGGGACTGGGGTGGGAGCTTGAGAAAGAGATCGCTGGGTGACTCTGGACCCCCTCCGGCACCTGTCGGGGCCTTCAGGAAGCCCTCGCCAGCGGTGGGTGGGCTGCCAATGTAGACAGGCTGTACCCCTGGTGGCACCGGGATCCGCAGGTGCAGTGAGGGCCTCTCCGGCTTGCGCAGTCCCTCCCCTTTGGTCTGCTTGTTGATCTGGCTCTCAGCCTGCTGCAGAGAGAGCCCAGCCATCAGGGGACCCACACCTACCTGCCTAGTGAGCTGGGGAAGGGGCTAAGGAGGCAGGGGCTGGTCCTACCACATCCCCCAGGGCTGGGCCAGGGCCGCTGGGCACCTCCCAGTGGCAGCACATACCTTTTGCACCTTGTTGATACGATGAGCCGCCCGGTTATCTTTGGCCTTTTGCTAACAAAAACACAAAGTCAGCTGACTCACAGCCCCCGCTGTCCAGGCCCCACACCCCAGCAACACCCCAGCACTCACCAAATATGGGGCTTTGTCTGTGGCAGGGACCTTCCTCCAGAGCTTCATGATCTGTTTGCAGCGGCTTGACCAATCTGGGAGCCCAGTAGCAACAGATAAAGAGGAGGAAAGTAACATTAGTCCATGCCTGATGAGCCCACCCAGGCCCTTGGCGGGTGACCATCCCCTTTACATGTGGGCATGGCCCAATGCCCAGGAGCTGGCACCAAGACCCCCCCACCATCACCACAAGGAGCATGTGCCAGAACAGACAGAACTTCCCCTCCCGACAGGGACTAAGAATGTTATGCCGCACCCAGCTCCCCCCGTCCTCGCCCCGACCACAGCCCTCCCAGAGCCCTACCTGGATAATCCTGCTTGAGGTTGGGGAAGTTCATGTTGGCGTAGAGGACGGGCGAGATGGTGGAGAGCTCACCCAGCTCCTCATCCTTCTCCCAGCGCTGCAGGCTGCGCTGGTTGTAGGACAGCCCATCACCCTCACCCTCCGTTGTGGGTGTTGTGGGTGTCGAGGGGGTGGTGGCAGCCGAGCTGCTGGCCCAGGGGCTCTCGGGTTCACAGTGGTCTGGGCTAAAAAAGCCACTCCGTTCTCTGCGTGGGGGAGAGCGTGTCATAAACCAGGAGACCTTAAGGAAAGACAGGGGTCCTACAACACCCCAAGGTTGACTCTCTCTAGAGAGATCAACTCCAGCTCCCCCAGCTGCCTGCATACCTGTTATCAAGGAACGGCGACTGGCAAACTCCTGAATACGACTCCAAGGAGACGGGTCCAGAGAGCGAGCCCAGTGAAACGCTTCCTGTGTGGGAAGAGAGAGGCATTGCAGGGAGGGTAGAGCTAGGGCTCAAACCTGTGCCTGCCCCGGGGGCCCAGCAGCCCTCCAACAACTCAAGATCCTCCTGCACAACCCCAAAACGCTTTCAATGTTCTTCCCTACAGCAACAGGGAAGACCCACGAGTCCCATGCTGCAGTGTTCAAACAACTCAGCCACAACATAGATGCAGCACGCTGGCTTTCCCAGGGCTGATAGCGAGTCCTGCCCTTCTCCCCCACCCACCGGGACACCCCAGCCCCACAGTTCGGCTGGGAGCCCTTGCGCCTCCACCCACCCTGCCCTGGCAGCTGGAGGTCTCCCTGCAGAAACGGCCGCTGTGCCCGGCTGGGGTCCTGCCCTGCACCTTCAGCCTCCATCCCTGCAGCCGCGCAGTTGAGGGGCTGCTCCCCACGCTCCGCCGAGCCCAGCACATCCTTGAAGAGCTGCTGCACGTCTTTGCTCTCCATTTTAGGCAGCTCTGCGGGGCAGGGGGTAGGGAGGGGAAGGAAGAGCTGAGCCACTGCAGGCAGCGCATAGTGCAAATCTCACACTAACAGAAAAACGGGGAGAAATCTTGGGGTCCTGGCCACTGAGGAGGAGCCGGGGGAGGAGGGGGCCCTCACCTTCTGTGGGGATCTTGTCGAGGTCAGAGCTCAGCGCACCCTCGCCCGGGGTGGCCGGTTTCTCGGCATCTCCAGGGTCAGGGGAATCCTTCGGCTCCTCGGCCCCTGCGAGGAGGAACTGGTAGGTGCCCTTAACACGGCGGGACCCCCCAGCCCGGGGTAAGCCCCCCCCAGACCTCCAGTCCCGACACACCACGCGGGGGCGCTCCAAGTAACACTCTACGGTCACCAGCGCCGGAGAGACCATAGAGTTCCCCCCCCCCGCCCTGCTACAGAGCGGTTCTGTCTCTATGGTCGCAGACGCTCTAGGCCGCCTCCCGAAGGACTTTGTCCACCCCGCACAACCCGCTGATACGGCCAGGGAGGGGGAGGGTGGTCCCCGGGGCTCACCCAGCTCCTCGGCCTTCGCCTCGTCCTTGCTGTCGTCCTCAGGAGCGGCGGCGCTGCCGTCGGTGCTGTCATCCCCTGTGGGACACCCAGGCCTCAGCAGGACCAAGCCTCCCAGGGAGGGGGGGTGGGCCCAGTGACCCTCCACTGCTTCCCCCCCCCCCCCCAGGACCCTCCCACAGCCCTAGGAGCCAACGGCAACACCAACAACCCCCAGCATCCTCCCACAGCCCCCCGTGTCCACGGCACACCCCCCCCCGCCCCGTTATCCCCACGACCCCTCTGTTCTCAGGGCAGTGTCTGGGGTCCCAGCCCCACTCACCTCGGGGATGGGTGGGGGTCTCCCTCCTGTCGTGGGGGGTGCCCTGCAGTGCCCCAGCCAGGCTGAGGTCCCCCTTGGGTCGTGGGGCACCCTGGCCCAGGGAGGGTCGGGCAGCCCCATCCCCCACGCCACCCGCCGCCAGCAGTGCCTTCCGGCTCAGGTCCATCAGTGCCTTCCCAAAAAACGCCTCCTGACCGAGGAGGAGCTGCCATCAGCACCACTGCGTCCCTCAGGGTATCTCCCTGGCCACCCCCACCTCCATCCAACCCCCAGAGCCACCTTCACCCCACTGGGGCTAACTCTGCCCCCATCCAGGGGGCCACCTCCACACACACCCCCCACGCCCCTGAGGTCATCTCCAGCTCCCTCCCCCCACCAAGGGCCATTTCTACCCTGCCACCAATGCCATCTCCATTCACCCCTCAGGGCCACCTCCACACACACACACCCTGGTCACCTGCATCTCCCCCCAGGGCCACCTCCACACTTCCCCCCTGTTCACCCCCCAGGCCACCTCCACACATCCCCTCCCTCCCAGAGGCTCATCTGCACCACCCCCCACAAGCCACCTTCATTTCCACCCCCCCCACGGCCACCACCACTTCACCTGCAGGTAAGGGGGGAACATATCCTCCAACTTGCTCTTCTTCCTTCCTCGGCGCTTCTTCTTCTCGTCCGCCTCCACTGAGCCCAGATCTAGGTTGCCTTCAGTCAGGAGGTCCCCTGGAGCCCCTGCAATAGCGATCCTGTTAAAGCCTCCCCCCCCAAAGGAATTTGGGGCTGTTCTCGTGCCACAGAAAGAGCTTAGGTACAGCACCACGGGACACACACCACAGTCCCTTCTCTGTCCCCAGGGGACGAGTGGGCAGGGGGCCAGGGAAGGGAATGGCTGCCACTGGGCCCTACCGTCCTCTGGGTGCCCCTCAGTGCTCAGCCCCTCTCGTCCCACTTCAGCCAGCGCCGCCGAGACCTTCTTCAGGCGAGTGTGGGACTTGCGCTGCCGCACCATGAAGCCGCCGATGCCTGGTGAGCAGTGGAAGGGGGTGGGGTGTGTGTCACAGCGGGGCCTGGGCAGCACTCACCCTGGGGGGGTGGCCCTGGGCAGCACTAACCAGGCCGATATGGTTTGCGCTTCCTCTTCTTGCACTCCTCCAGGTCCTCCAGCCCCTTCCCCGAGTCCACATCAGCTCCTGTGTCACGGTCAGGGCTGGCCGGAGCCTCCAGCTTTATCTCACACTCCATGTGCTCCACACCCACTACTGGGGGGACACATGTTAGTGGGGTCCCCTCCCAGCCCCACACTGCACCCCTCCAGCTCACTTGCCGGGGAAACGCACCTTCAGCTTTGAGCAGCTCATCGGCATCCAGGTCACCGTCCTTCTTGTCATCAGGGCCCAGGGGGTCGCCCCCCTCCAGCCCCCCATCCCCGTTCAGGGTCCCCAGACGGCCCTTGCGCTGCCGCCGCTTGTGCAGGGGTGACAGGGAAAGGTTGCGCAGCACTGCCATCCCCGTCTCCGTCAGCCACACACCCTCAAAGCGGAAATACTGGGGCTCTAGAGGGACGAAAGCCAGCATTGGGGAAAAAAGCACGGCCGGTGGCACCGACCCCAGAACCGATCTCAGCGCTGCGTGTACCTGGCTCCTTGGCCTTGACTGAGGCGATCTCTGGGGGAGGTGCAGGCACTGCAGAGGGAAAAGCAGACAGGGAGGTGAGTCCCCAGGTCCCATAAGTGTCCCCTAAACCCCACGGGCTCCCCCAGCCCTGGGTGCTCACCGGCCACCTTGACCACGTAGGGCTGGCAGGCACTGCAGTCAAAGCCTTCATCCGCAGCCTGCTCCACCTCCTCCTCCGTGAAGAGGCTGTTGCATGCTGCGTGCAGCCACCTGCGGGCAGCCGGGACCCGTCACACACCCCGGACCACCCCATGGCCATTCCCCAAGTGCAAAGAATCGGGAAATCTTGCTTTGGGAATCCCAGGGGGGCGCAGTGCTCACCGATCACAGTGCCGGCACTGGATGAGCAGATCATCCTCCACGTACTTCTCGCGGCAGAAGGGGCAGACGACCAGACTGGCACAGGGCGCGCAGTGGGTGTAGTTGTTCTGCCACTCGCAATGGAAGCCAGGGGAAGCTGCCCCGCACTGCACACAGCACACGCACCTTTGCGGGGGGCGGGGGGGAGGAACAAGGGGTCAGTACCAGCCCCAGGCCCTGCCCCCAGGCTCCCCTCGTGCCCCCCACGCACCATTTGCACTTCCAGCCACCCTTGGGCACGGTCTGCAGAGGCGGGTCCAGACAGTACGTGTGGTAACTGATGTCGCAGTCATCGCAGAGCAGGAGCCGGGAGGGGTCAGAGGCTTTGCCACAGACCTCGCAGACAATGCACTCGACGCAGCGCCAGCCCTTCAGCAGCATCACCTTCGTGATCTGGGGACAAGGAGGGGCAGCCACATGAGCCTTAGGCAGAGCCATGGGGGTCCCCAGGCTTGGCATGGCCATAGGGGACATCCCAGAGCACAGCACAACCTGGTGCACATGCCCCAAGGGACACGGCCTGGCTCTGTGGGTCCCTGAGGGGCACAGCTCTGCACTGTCTGCCTGGCATGGGGCCAGGGATGCCGGTTACCCTTACCTTGCTGTTGACACAGTAGGGGTGGTAGCACTGGGAACACTGGGAGCAGGCAAGGAGGTGGCCCTCAGCCCCACGCCCAAAGCTGCCGCACACCACGCACATGTCCTGGGGAAGAGAGGCCATGAGAGGAGTTGGTGTGGGGCAGGAGCCAGGGTGGGGGACACAATTCTATCCTGTCCATCTGTCTGTCCCACAGCACCCCAGTTACCTGCATAAGCACAAACTTGTCAGTGTTAGAGAAGAGGACAACTGTATTCTGCATTGTGTCGTCGTCATCCTCATCCTCCTCCTTGCTGGGTGAGCTCTCCACGTCGGCAAGCTGGGGGCAGAAGAAGGGGCTTAGCACTGAGGACCCTCACTCTCAGTGCAGTTTGAGGGGGCATCAGCCACAGCCTGGTGCTGAACCAGGAACACGCAGGGGCAGCAGACCCCTGCTCACCTGCAAGCCAGCCCCTCCCTGGGGGGCAGCTCCATACCAGCCATATTCTTGAGGGGTGAAACCCCCAGAAGCACAGCACAGCCCCAGGCAGTCTCCTCCCCTCGGGACCACCCACTCACCCACCCACCCCACGGGCTCCTGAGCCTTTCCCAGGGACCAGAATGCTGGGGAAGGGGATGGGGGGGGAGGGGAGGGGAAACAGGGACATAGCTCTCAGCCCTGATACCTAACAGCTTGGGGAACCCCTGGCCCCCCACCTCTACCCCAGCCCAGCCTTACTGCTAGGGTGTCAACGGACGAGGTGGTCGACTTCAGGCGTGCACGGCCCCGGCCCCGGCCCCCATGGGACCCACCTCGGGGGCGCCTCCGCCCAGGGAAGCTGCTGCTGCGACCCTAGGGCCAAGGGGAGAGGGCAGTTACAGCACCCCAGGGTGGGGGGACCAGCTGGACCCCCGCCACACATCCTGGCCGGGGCAGGAGCAGTGGAGGGGCACGGCCCCCCATCCCACCCCCGGCCCTCTCCTACTTGCCACAGGAGCAGCCCAGAGAAGGGGACACAGACCTGGCAGGGCTGTGAGGGTGGTAGGTCCCCCCGAAATCGGGACTGACAGGGTCCCCCACAATACCTGCTTGACACGGGAGCGCCCTGGGGAGCTACGCCGCCGACTCTTGTCCCCGTCCCCCTTAGCAGCCGGCTCGAAGAGCAGCGAGTCATCCGTCTCAGCACCCAGTGGCAGCGACCCAGCATCCTCCTTCTGCAAGCTGGCATCAGCCGAGGCTGGTCCCAGCTCAAGGGACAGCGAGCCCCCACCTTCAGGGTCCGGGGAGCCCAGCATTGGCTCCGAACCCGGGAAGCTGCTGCTGGTGTCTCCCTGGCTCAGGTTGGAGTTCTCGTTGAGGATGTCAGGCTGGGGGCGCAGGACAGGGGCCTCAGGGCCCCCCTCGTCTCCTTGCCCCAGCAGTTTCTCCCCAGCAGCACAAACCTCCATGGGGGTCTCAGGGCCGAGCTCCTCCGGCTCCAGGAGCAATGGGGATCCCTTGGCTTCAGGGTTGCCCCCACCCCGACCTTCCTCCAGCGCATCCTCCTCACTCAGCAGCAGGGAGCTCCCGCTGGTGCCCTCCCGCTCCAGCCTTGGTGCCTCTTCCTCCTCCTCTTCCTCCTCCTCAGGCAGGCCTGGGAAGGGCCCCAGCTCTGGGGCAGGGCTGGCATGGGGGCCATCTCCGGGGGGGCTGGCTGGTGACTCCCCCTCACCACCGGCTGTCTCCATTTCCTCATCCTCAGGGGGCTCAGTGGGGGCCGGGGTGCAAGCAGGGGAGCTCAGGGCAGGTGGCAGGGAGCTGGGGGGCTCAGTGTCCATGGCAATGCCAGGGCTACTGGGGCGCTCAGGCGTGGGCAGCTCAGGCACCTCATCCTCCTCGGTGTCGGGCGAGGGGGCTGGGGGGCGGGTGGGTGAAACAGCATGGAGATCTGGGGAGGGGTTGAGGAGACGATGGTGACACCACAGCCCCCAGAAGAGACAATCCCTGCCCCCAGCACATCCCCAAGGCCTACCTGGGGGAGCCGGGGGTGGGGGTGCCGTCTCAGGGGGCAGAAAAGGCTCCGGCTCCATCTCCATGTCCTCAGCGGGCACCTCCGGGGCCAGAGCTGGCGCTTCCTCTGCCACAGCCACCTCGGGGAAGAGGCCTGCAGGATGGGGCCATGGGTGAGGGGGGCACAGGGGTCTCCTCCACCCCCTGTGCCACCTAGCCTGGGGCTGAGAGGCAACAAGCATCACCTCAACCTGGCTCAGGGACACCCCCGCCAGCTCCCAATGCACCCCCAAAATAGGGCACTGAAGCATGAAGTCAGGGTCAACAGCTTGAGGGTGACACAAGACCACTGCTGGGAAAGGACCCAGGTGTGAGATCCCTGCACCCATAGGAGACAACTAGAGAGGAAAGGGGACAGACCCAGATGTCCTCAATCGATTACCTGGTGGCTTGAGGTCCCCCTCAGAGAGTGGCTCACTGGGAAGTGGCTCTTTGGGGTACAGCTCGTCAGGGGGTGGTTCTTCGGGGGGCAGCTCGTCAGGGGGTGGTTCTTCGGGGGGCAGCTTGTCAGGGGGTGGTTCTTCAGGGGGCGGCTCGTCAAGGGGCGGTTCTTCAGGGGGCAGCTCGTCAAGGGGCGGTTCTTCAGGGGGCGGTTCTTCAGGGGGCGGCTCGTCAGGGGGCAGCTCCTCGAGCAGTGGTTCACTAGGGGACAGTTCC
This sequence comes from Gallinago undulata, assembly GCA_026546715.1. Lineage (NCBI taxonomy): Eukaryota > Metazoa > Chordata > Aves > Charadriiformes > Scolopacidae > Gallinago > Gallinago undulata. The sequence continues at coordinate 1,228,839 of JAOTQQ010000017.1, read as the reverse complement.
TTAAGGGGAAGTATGTTGTGAGGCAGCTCATCAAGGGATGGATCACAGGAGGGTACCTCCTTGAGGGGTGGTCTATCAAAGGATGGCCTCTCAAGGGGCAGCTCATCAGCTGGCAGTACGAGAGGAGGGGGCTCCTCGGGGGGCTGCACGAGAGGAGGGGGCTCCTTGGGGGGCTGCACGAGAGGAGGGGGCTCCTCGGGGGGCGGCTTGTTGAGGGGCAGTTCATCAGGGGGCACCTCCACAGAGGTCAGGTCGCCGGGAGGAGCCCCACCATCGCCTGGGGTTGCCTCCTTGGGGTTCCCCCCTGGCTGCATCTCCTCATTGCATACTGCAGGCTCTGGCTCAGGTGGGGGGACAGGCGAATCTGTTGGCTTGCTGCGGTCGGGGGACGCCAACCTGGATGGGGGAACCGTGTGAGGGGAAGAGGGCTCAGGCCACCCTCTCCCCAGGGTCACAGGACACAAAGGGGACACCCAGCCCAACACCTCCACAACCAGTCACCCCAGCCCCACTCACGTTTGGGTGGGTGGGTCCGGCGGTGCCACGTGTGCTGGTGCCCCATGAGTGCCCTCAGCAGTGTGGCGCTGCTGGCAGCCCTCACACACCGAGTAGCTCTGGTACCGCTGGCAGCCAGGGTCGAACTCTGCGGGGTGCCGGCCGCAGTCCGAGCAGACCCGGCAGTTCTAGGGGGGAGGCAGAGGCACAGGCACATCAGGGGTGGGTAGAGGGTGGGGGCACCCCTGTACTCCATTAGAGAGAGCAGAACACACCTTGCACTTCCAGGAGTCGGTGGGGAGCCCCTTGATGGCTGGGTCCATACAGAAGGTATGATAGCCCTTGTCGCATGCCTCGCAGACCAGCATCATGGAGTCCTCACCGGGCTGCCTGCGGAATGCAGGGGGAAGGGTTAGGGCTGCGTTCCCCTCCCATGCACCCCTCGTTGTCCCCCACTGCAGGGACACGAGCTCACCTGCAGGTTTGGCACACTTTGCACTCGGGGCACTGCCAGCCTGAGCGTTTGCGGGGTGTCAGGGTGATGTCTAGGCAGACCCCATGGTAGTGCTGCCCACAGCTGGTGCAGAAAACCAGGTCCTGCAGGTCCCCCGGCCCATCACACACTGAGCACCGGGCATCCTCTGGATGTAGAAAGAGAGAAAGGCTGTCATATCCACCCCCTCACCAGGCTCTGCCTCCCTAGGGCACCCCTCCAGAGTGGGAGGGGACCTGGGACCCCAGCCCGCTCGCACCCATCTGCATGGCCTCAGCCACGTGCTCAGGACACAGGAGCCGCAGGGTCTTCACAGACTGGAAGCAGCCACTGGCAGCAGCACAGGGAAAGTGGTAGAGGCGGGGGCAACCGGCTACCCAGCATGGGATGGTGGCCCCCATCCGCCGACAGTGTTCACATTTCTGAAAGCAGAGGAGCCCAGCGGGGTTAGAGATACTGCCCGGGTCCAGGCTGAGCCCTCACCGCCCCCTCAGGAACCTGCTCACCTGTGAGATCCCTGAGAAAACAGCTCTGTCCACGCCAGCCAGCCCTGCCGCCTCCTGCTCCACACCGGCCGACCAGGCTGCGCACCAGCGGTGGACCCAGCAGTGCCCTATGAGGAGAGGGTGTCAGGGACAAGACGGAGTCTCCAGGCCAGGTAGGACACCCAGGGATGAGGACCACAACGCTACGACTGCACTTACCTGTCGGCTCAAAGAGCTGCGCTGGAGTTACCCGCTCAGAGAAGCCGATCTGTGCCAAGTGGTCACCTACCGCCTCCAGCTCCTGGGGGAGCTGGCCAGGACCCTCGAGGGGCTTGTACCCTGCCAGCCGCTGGGGCCAGTCAGGTGCTGGCTCAAAGCGCTGTAGGTCCCGCTGCCCATGTGGGCTCCAGTCCCCACAGTTGCAGAGGGCACAGCAGCGGGCTGGTGTGCTGGGGCCAGGGGGGAAGGAAGGAAAGGGGGTGTCATGGACATGTGGGACCTCCCAGCCAGCTCCATGCCACCTCCGAGCCCTGCTGTTCCTCACCTGCCGGCCTGGGGAGGTCCCTTTGTGTCTGTGCTCTCTGGCTCCGGCCCTGCGGAGGTGCCTTCGGGAGGTTTCAGGGGGTCCCCCTCTGCACTGCCCATCCCCTCCAAGGCCTCGGCCCCATCAGCTGCCAGAAGAGTGGGTGTCAGCCACCCTAGTTTGGGCGACACAGCCCCCCCCCCCCAAACACACCCTGCCCTGCCCCACGCTCACCTGGCACCTCTGTGTTCTTCTCCTCGCTGGGCAGCTTCTCTTTGTCCATCCTGCCTGCGGTGTCCCTCAGGGGAGGCCCGCAGCTACGAGGGGGGTGAGATCCCATCAGCACAAGGGCAAAGGAGCCCTTCCCCGCCCCTACCCACAACTCTCCACCCCAGGGACAGGGCAGCCCCCTCCAACAAGTTTGTGGGGTCTCAGCATGGCAGAGGCATCCCTCCCTGCCAGGAGCGGGTGGCATGTCCCAGTTCCCCAAGGTTCCACAAGACCCCGTACCCCACAGTGGGGATGGTGCTCCCCCACTCCCCTGTCACCTGCCAGCCCCCAGCCCCCTCCCAGGTTGGTGTGGGGATGGCACAGCAACACCCTGGGGCAGCTCCCCAACAATGAGGCCACGCAGGAGCTGGGGCTCCACAATCACAACTAAACCCTGGGGGGTGGGGGGAGTGACCCCAACTCCACGGCACACCAGCACCCCAAGGAGGCCCCAGACCCAGCAGAGGTAGCACCAGCTCGGGGGGGAAGGGAGGGCAGGAAAGCACTCCCAGCGCTCATGGCGAAGCTGGGATCCCCCCCAGTGCCTCCTGCTGCAAGGCTGGGTGGGATTCAGGGTGCAATAATAATGTGTGGTGCCTGAGGTCCCCCTGTCAGCACCCAGCTGCTGCCTGTGCCTCAGTTTCCCCAGGGCAGGCATCAACATGCCTGAGCCCCCCAGGCACCAGGGTGGTCCCAGGATGGGGGGGGGGTGTGTGTTCACCCTCACACACCATGACCAAAGTTAAGGGGAGGCTGTGTCCCCACCCTCAGCCCCAACCTCACCCCCATATGCCAGTACTTCACACGCACCCCAAAAACCCAAGGGGGGGTGGGGGCAAGTAGATGCAGGAGGAACCCCAGACTTGACTGGGAGCCACTCAGGGGGGAGAAGCCCTGGGAGCCCCCCTACCGCCACATAACCAATGCACTGGGGCAGCTCCCGGCACCCCAAAACCCCGGCTGCCCCCCCGAGGTGCAGTGGTGGCGGTCGCAGGGGGCCCCTGGCCGAGCACGGTGGGGTCCTGGCCCAGGAATGGGGAGGGCGCCCCTTGCCAGCAAATCTGCTCCGGTTCCCCGGTAATCCCGGGGGGGATTAGGGCCACCCAGGGGCTGCTCCACACTCCACGTAAAGGCCTCGGCGTGCACCGGGGATGGGGGGGCGGCGGAGGGGCCCTGCCCGGGACTCCGGGGGGACTTAAGCACCGCGTGGGGACACCCCCTCCTCTTCCCCGGTACCTCTGAGCCGCGCTCACCCCCCTCCGCGGTGCAAACCGGACCCTCCGAGACGGCCCGAGCCAGCCAGACCGGGTGCCCCGGCCCGCCGCGGCCTACCCAGGCACCGGCACCGGGACCCCGGGCCCGGCCGTACCTTCGTTCAGACGGCGGCGCGGCGGCCCGGGCCCCGCCAGCTGCCCGGGCGGCGAGCATCGCCGGTACCGGCAGCGGACACAAAGGGAGCCCGGGGGGCCGCGCTCGGGGCCCAGTCGCCGGGAAGGCCTGGCCAGGAGGAGGCGGCGGCGGCGCGGCCCAGCCCGGCGCGGCCCGAACAGCGGGGCCTTTCCCTTCCGGGGCCGCGGGGCCCAGACCCGAACGCGCAGGAGCCCCCGCGGTGCCGCTCCCCCAGCCCCCGCCCGGCTCTTACCCCCGCGGCCGCCCTACGCCGACTGGCCTCGGGGCGCGGGGCGGACGGTGCTCCCCGGCGCGGCCATTTCCAGAGGAAAGTAGGTCCCGCCGCCCGCCCCCGCCCCGCCCCGCCCCGCCCGCCCAGCCCGCCCCACCGGGGCCGCCGCGCTGCGCCCTGGGGGCCGCGGCCCGGGGGGGGGGGGACGGGGGGAACGCCGCCGCCGCGCCCCGCACTATTTGGCGGCGGGGGCTCGGGCGGAGGGAGACGGGTGCGCGGCAAGCGCTGCGGTAGCGAGGGGGTGTGACGGCGGCGGGGCCGCAGAGCGCACGCTGCCGGGAGGGATCCCTCCGCCGCGCTTAACCCCGCCGGCGCCGGGGCGTACGGCGCGCACGTGGGCACGGCGGGGCGGCACCGGCGGCCACGCCCACCTCGGCCCCGTCCGCCCGGCCACCGGGGCGGCCCCACGGACACACCGCCACCCCCACCGGGAGGGGGGGGGTACCCCCGAACCGAGCGAGGGGTTATCAGGGCGGTGGCTCCGCTCCCTGGCCCAGCCGTGCCTGTGCGGGACGGGGACCCCGCTCCCGGCTGTGAACGGGGGGAAGCGGGCCCGGTTCCCCTCAATCACAGTCAGGGACTCCCGGTAGGGACAGGCCAGCCCCGGGAAGCCCAAGGACAGGCAGGGGAAAACCTGCAGACACACAAGTGTGGGGGTCCAGGGGGTGGCGGGAGGACACACGGCTCTGGGGGCACAGTGCCCCCCCCCAGACTGTAACACCCCAGCAACCTGCTCCCCTCTTTGACCCAACACCCACCGCGGGGCGCACAGAGCAGCCTCTCTCCCCCTTGCACCCCAACACCCCTCCCTCAGCAGCTCTCTGCTCCTCTCACCAACAGCATAATTGGGTAATTAGCAGTAATTAGCCTGACTGGGTGGAGATAAGCCACATGGGGAACCACAGCCAGGCTGGGAACCCCGGCAGTGCCGAGCACCCCGTCCCGAGCTGTGGCTCTCCCGGGGGGAGGGGGTGGGGTGGGGGGGTGGGGTGTGTGTCGTGAGTGCATCTCCCCTCCCCAGGACCCAGTGGCACCCCAGAGCGCTTCAGGCCCAGGGGGGTCTGAGGGGAAGCTCTGCCCCATGGTGCATTTGGCATTGGGGGGGAAGCCCCCCACATGCTACCTCACCTTCCCCACTCTATGCCCAGGCAGAAACAGGGTCCCCCCAGGGTTCCAAGGGGGGGGGGGGGTTCAGGGTTCACAGACAAAACAATGTTTAATTGTTCCAGCCACGCAGCACTGACTCCCCCGAGCACTGGCTGCCAACGCGGCACAGCTGGCCCACGGACCCACACTGGGAACAACACCCGCATTCAGCCCCAGCTCCCCGTGCCCAGAGGGGGAACGTCCCCCCAGCATGTCCTTGTGCGTCTGAGGGGACAGCAGCTACGAGCAGGGGGTGTTCCCTGGCCCTTCCACCCCACTCCCAGTCTCTCGTGAGCCTCACAGCCTGTGCAAAGTGAGGGGCCCCACACAACAGCGAGACCACCCACCCCCAAAGCCACTGCTGTGACCTGGAGTATGGTCCCACGGGAGGTCTCTGCCTGGTCCTGGGGGTCAGCCCCAGGCAGGGCTCACGTCAGGCAGCAACTGGTGGATCTGCTCTTGGAGTTGTCCACCCAGTCGAGCTCCTCAATGATCTTTGTGAAGATCCCCTGGGTCATCTGGGGACAAGGGGATGTCAGCCCTGACACGCCAGTGACCCCACTTCCAGCCCTGGGTGGGGTACGTCACCCTGCCTGCCCCACACTTGCCTCTCCTTGGCTGAAGACTCTGGGAAAATGGTCCCCCACAACTCCACCAGCTTCTTCCCTTCATCCGTCTTCACCTCCCAGCTGGAGACACAGCAGAGGGCAGGCAGCAGAGGACAGACCCTCGGGTGGGGACAGGGACCCCTAGAGTCCTCCTTACCTCTGCAGGGATGGGTCCACCTTGTTCCCTGTCCGCACCACGGGCATGTTGCAGGCATGGGGAGGGTGAGGGGGGCACACCCTCTCCCCCCCCAGGAGGGACAGCACCTTCCACATCTTCCACATTTTCCCCTGGCTCTTGTACAGCTTGTTCTGAAGGGACTTCACCACTGGTTTCTCACAGGGGAGAAGGGGAGTACTGGGTACTGCCCCCCTACCAGATCCTTCCCCCTCAAGTGGGCCCAGCCCCAAGAGAGTGGGGACATCCCAGTAGGGTCCCTCACCTCTGCAAGGAGGTCACCGAGTATACCAGGATGTAGCTGTGGATGCTGATGACGAAGGAGTGGGGCAGGGTGATGTCATCCTGGGGGAGGGAAGGATCAGTGCCAGAGATGGCTCTAGGGCCAGCAGCCCCTCACCCTTCTGCCCCCAGCATTACCTGCCCGGCTGTGCCCACCAGCTGGAGCTGGAATTCATCCTTGCCCGCCATCACTGCCTTTTTGGAGGCTGCAGAGGTGGCACCAAGTAAACGGGGACCTGTCCTGGGGATGAGCCTTCCTTCCACCCACCTCCAGGGGTGCCTCAGCCCCTGGCACCAGGGTTTACACAGCAAGGATACACACGTCCTCATCACCCGTGGCCTCATGGAGGCAGCAGGAAGGGGAGACCCGGACAGGCAGCCTCCTCCTCCCACCTCCCCCTCCCGCATCCCGCTCCCGGCACTTACTGCTCTCGCTGTAGGCTCGTAGCAGTCCATCAGCTTCCCCTCCAGGAACTGATGGGCCAGGGAGGTTTTGCCGTCGGTGGAAGAAGGACAGAGCTAGGGGCAGGGACCCCAGCATCACCCCAGGACTGGAGAAGAACCCCTCTCGGGGGAGAATGCAGGGGACCAGGCCCCGGGGTGGGCGTCCGGCCTAAGCACGGCCTCAGAGCCCCCACCCAGGGTGAAGACCCGCTGGGCTCTGAGCCCACGATGGTGGGAAGCATCCACGAGGGACCCGGGCACAGGCCCCCCTGCCCTGTGGGGCAGCCCCCACTCCCACGCACCACCCGGGGGCAGTGCCCCCCAGAGCCGCATAGGGCCGAGGAGCAGAGCCCCTTCCCCCGCCGAGCAGCCCACCCCTCCCCCCTCGCACTGACCCAAGGCGCGGTAGCCGAGAATGAGCAGTTTACGATGTCACGGTGGGCAGGGCGGGCAGTGCGGGCGGGCGCGGCACACGGCGCTATAAACCGCCCGCCGTGGTGGGAGGGGGCGGTGCCGCCGCCACTACACTGGCAGCTCCACGTGACCACAACACGGCCCGCCATCCCGCTCCCATTGGCCGCGCGGCGGCGGCGCAGGCGCACTGGCCGCCGGGGCTCCATTCATGAAAAACGGAGGGCACGGACCTCCACGTGGTGGTTGCACACCTGAGCTGGGGCAGGGGGGTGAAGCACTCGCTTCCTCCCCACCCCCCACCCCCACCCCCCCCTTCGGCCCTCCCCCCCCGGCCCAGGGATCCCCGAAGAGTCCCCAGAACACCCGCACCCTGCCCCCTGAGATCCCCACCCTGGCATCCCCCAGCGCCAGGGACCACTGTCCACCCCCGGGATACTCCAGGCCCCCCCAAGATGCCTGACCCCAGCCCCAGGGACCCTCAGCCCTGCCAGGATGCCCCCAGGCTCTCCAGGATGCCCAACCCCAGCGGGGTTGGCTGACCCCAGCCTCAGGGACCTTCAGCTCTCCCTAGGGTGACCCAGTCCCCTCAAGATGTCCAGCTCCAGGGACCCTCAGCTACCCCGGGATGTCCCCGCCCCCCCAGTCCCAGGGACACCCAGCTCCCGGGAGGATGACCTTTGCCCTTTTGGGATGCCAAACCCCAGCCCTTCCATGCCCCTCCTCAGCCTTGTGCAGCCCCTGTCATAGTTCCACCAGGGCGATAGAGTCTCTTTATTTATCCAAACAATTAAATAGTAGTATTTCGGGGGGGGGGGGGGGTTTTGGTGTTTTTTTTTTTTTTTTAAAAGAATTTGTTTAAAGAAGACCACCCCCTTGCCTGTAAAGGAGACATTTATATTACCATTTATAAATAGAAAAATAAAACTCTCAAGCAGGGCAGGTTAGTGGTTAGCTTAGTTAGAGCCAGGCCCAGCACAGGGTGCCCATGCCCAAGGCAGGCAACCCATCCAGCCACCCTGCAGCGCTGAGCTGTCTGGGGACACCACAGGTGACGGAAGGCCAGATCCAGAGCTGGGAGATGGGCAGGAACTGCTGCCAAGTACTTGGTGTTGGGCTGATTTGGCATCCCCCGGGCTGGATTTGGCCCTGGGGCAGAGGCCAGTGGTGTCCAGCCTGGATTCAACAGGGAGTGAGCCCGGCCCAGCCCTGGCAGTTAATAAAGCAATAAATACAGAGGGAGCACGCAGGGGGCTGGGGTGCAGGGGTCTGGACAGGCACTCAGCAGTGCTGCAGGGTGTCTCTGGGTCAGGGTAGGGGGCTGAGTCTGGACCACCTCTCAACACCCTGACCCAGATACCCTGCACCCACAAGCTCCCCACGGGGCTGGGTGTGCTCCCAAACCTCTTCCCCAGCGCCTGCTGGTCCAAGAGGGCCCAGGGCTGGAGCGCCCACTACTTCCAGTGTGTGGCATCGTCTGCAGTGAAGTAACGCGGTGGGCCAGGGAGCCCTATGCCTGCAGGACCTCCTGGCCCAGCATGCCCCTGGCCAGCTGGTAGAGCAGGCGGGAGTACCAGTGCATGCCTGCCTCCAGCGCTGTCCCATTGCCCGCCTCAGCGCGGGTGGGCAGCAGCGAGAGGAGCCCATGGAAGAGGCGGAGGGGGGCAAAGGCGCAGTGGGCCCAACGGTGGCTCTCTAGGACAGCATAGCAAGATGCCAGCACCCCGTTGACCAGCAGGGTCCCGTGAGAGGTGAGGGGGGCAAAGACCCCCACGCCATCCTCCCGCGAAACCCGCAGGACCCGTGCGGGGCGCAGACCCTGCCCACTGGTCCCGTGGGCCAGCACCGCGTCACCTGGTCGCACGCGGCGGGCGAAGATGGGCAGGAAGTTGGCAGTGCTGTTGGCTGCCCCGCGGGCCGCAAAGACCAGATGGGATGGGGTGAGGAGCAGGCGGCGGGCTGGGCTGACTGTCTCAATGGCCACAAAGGAAGCCCGTTGGCCCAGGTTGCGGTCGAGGAAGAGCAGCACCTCCGTGGGTACTAGGCGCCCGCCTGGCTCCGCACCCAGCACCCAGTCGCCCCGGCGCAGGTCGGCCAGGCCCCGGCGCTCGCCGCTCTGCAGCATCACAGTGGCGTGGCCAGGGAAGCAGCCACCGGTGCGGATGGCCAGCGAGTTATCTGGGCAGATGGAGAAAGCTGTGGGTCCCCTGTCCCCGCCAGCCACCTCCACTGCCACCATCTCTAGAGGGGAAACTGCCCTGAGTGAAGCCAACCCCTCCCCAGGCTCCCAAACCACCCCTAGAACAAAGCGGGTATTTTCCAAAGCCCCCCTGGTTCCTGCACGCATCTCCCGGGGAGGCAGGGCACTGCAGGGCCCCTTTGTCCACCCTGCACTGATGCCCTTTGTTTGGGGACGGGGACGGTGACATTTATGGCCACTTTCATTTTCTGTTGATTGTCACTTCTGGGCTGGACAGGGGCTGCTGGCCGGAGCAGCCGCAGGGCTGGGGGCTGCAGACCAGGCTGGAGCTGTCTGGACCAGCTTAACAGCCCTTGCTGTGCCCTACACGGGGGCTGAACTGCGAGGGTGACTCTGGTCAGGCAAAAATTGGGGGAGGAAGTGTGTTTTTTGCCAAGCTGGTAGCCGGAAAGGCCAGGGGGGGGAACTGGGCTGGGGCCAGAGACGGGTTGAACCTGCTGGGGCCAGACACCAGCTGGAGCAGGGCCGGCACCCCGCATGGATCCAGGATGCCAAGGGTGAGCAGAGCGGGCTGCAGAGCCGCCACCTGGGATGCTTATAGGAACAGCAGCCCCCTGCCCCAGTGGCAGCCCCCCTCCCCATGTGTGGTACCTGCTTTGACAGAGACATGGATGTGTGCCTTGGACTCATAGTAGACCCAGTCGAAGCCGGCCTCCACGGCCAGGCGGGCCAGCATGCCGTACTTGTGGCGGTCGCGGTCAGAGGTGGTGATGTCCAGTGCCCGTCCCTCATAGTGCAGGGAGTCGGGGAGGTGATGCCCGTCCTCGTCCCAGCCCTCTGTCACCCGCAGCTTCACTCCCGGCCACATGTTCATCACCGCGATGGCCAGCGAGTTCACCCGCTCTTTGCAGCGCTGTGGGGGGGACCAGCACTGTCATCACCCCCAGTCCCACCATAGCACTCAGTCCCCTCCCTGGGGGATCCTGCACACAGATGGACAGACAGACGCTGGGCCCTCATGAGGCTTGGAGAGAGCCCAAAGGGGCTGTTGGTGGGGGACAGATGGGTGTTCTCTGGGCACAGAGAGCAGTGTGGCCTTGCTGCCCTCCCCGAGCTGGGCACAGGTTGAACATTAACATTAACATGCCCTGGGGTCCTGTGGTGGAGTCTCTTCCCAGCATGGGCAACTGGGCAGAACGGGCAAGGGACCAGGACGGGCACCTTCCCCGCAGCCACAGCTGTGACTGATTAACCCGGTGCGGGGGGTTGTGGTTGTGGGCCAGAGCTGGGGGCACAGCTGACCCTGAACTGGACCCGAGTCCCGGAGCAGCACTGTGGCGGGGGGGGGGGCTCAGCAGGGCCTAGGGGACAGCACTCTAGGGCTCCAGAGCCTAGAGCCAAGGGTGATGGGGGGGGGTCCTGGTTGGCTCTGGTGTCCCTCTCCCCATCAGCAGTGGCAGCTCCGATTTGGGGTGCAGCAGCCGGTGAAGTCGCACCCCCGCTCCGTACCCCGGTGCCCCCGGCTTCTCCGTGCAACAAAGCCTCTCCCGGGAGCGCGGGGCCGGGGGGGTGGCAGTGCCGGGGGGGCAGGAATGCACCCGGCCCGGCCCGGCCCGGCCCGGCGACAATAGGCGCCTTCCAGCCCGGCGCTGACCTCAGGCCCCGGGAATGCCGGCTCGGTCACAAAGGGCCCTTTCAGCCGCCCGCACCCCGGGCCGGCTCCGCTGCTCGCGGCCCCACCGGGTCCCGCCGCCCCGGCCCACGGGAACCGCCGGAGCTGCCTGGACCACTCGCAGCATCCCCCGTCGCCATGGCGACCGCGGAGCCGCCCCTCGCCATGACAACCGCGAGCATCCCGGCAGGGCTCCCGCCGCCCCGGATCTCTCCCGGGAGACGAAGGCTGAGGCCGTCCTTTCCCCGGTGACCCGCCCCGCCGGCACTGGCCCGGGGCCGGGGACGCCGGGGAGCGGAGCCGCCGGTACCTCGTGTCGCCGGTGGGACGGCCGGACACCGGGCCGCCCCCCACCCCGCTCCGGCAATCCGCGACGGCCGGTCCTTAACGCCCAACGCGCTGTGACTGCCCCGTCCCGGGTCCCCGGTGTTCCCGTGCCGCCGCCAAGGACCGGGAAACGGAGACGAAGCACCGTGCCGTCCGGGGAGGGGGAAAGCCCGTGCCTCGGGGAGACTCCGTGTGCCCAGGGAGGGTCGGTGCTCCCCGGGGAGGGTCGCTGCACTCCCGCCCGCACCCCTCCCACCGCCCCCGCGTCCCCGCACCCCCAGGAGCGAGGCCGGGCCGGGCGCAGCCCCCACCTCGGTCATGAGCCGGTCCGCCCCCGTGTTCTCCTCGTCCTTGAAGATGATGTCGGGGTTGTAGTTGGGCACCAGGTCCCTGAAGCGCTCCGAGCCCCGCAGGACTTTGCCCTCCGCCTTACCGCTCGCCCCCAGCGTCTGTTCGGGCACGTTGGGCACAAACTGCTTGTAGAGAAGCGGCGAGAGCTGCCGCCGCCCCAACCGCCGCCGCCCCACCGGACCTCGGCCCGGGCCGCAGCCCAGCACCGGCGCGGCCAGCAGGCAGGCGGCGAGGCCGAACAAGCCAAGAGCGAGCGGGCTCCGCCGGGGCATCCTGGCTGCCGGATCCCGCTACTTCCGCGGGCCCCGCTCAGTCTCTGGGGGTACGGGCGGGCATGGTCCCGGTAGCGGCGGTCCCGGGTCTTTTAGAGGGTCGCGGTGCCAGGGGCGGGTCGGCGCCGTTTCCTTCTCACACCCACGGCCCCGTCGCCGCTTCGGGATCCGCGGCCTCCCGGGACGACTGACACCCCCCCACCCCCCCCCCCACCCCGCCGGTGCCGCCACCCACTCGGAGCACGATGCCCGGGCACCGGGACGGCCCCCGCGCCGCCGTCTCCGCGCCCACGGGCCCTGCGACTCCTCTCCTGGCGCTGCACCCCGGCCCCGGGGACTCCTTCACCCAGTTCGAGCCTGGCGGAAAGCCCTCCTACCGCTCCGTACCAGCACCGGGCACTACCCCGGGACCGGCACCGGGCAGCTTGCTCCTGGCACTGCCCCGGGACCTGTCCCCGAGCCCCTATCCCGCCCCCCGCCTCGTCTGAACCCCGCGCTCCGGTACCGGCTCCTCTCCCCACTCCCCGCACCACACTCCGGTACGGCCCCCCCCGCCCCTCTCACCCCCCTCCCCCCGTTATTCTGGTCCTAGCACCGCGCCTCTGCTCCCGGGACCTCTCCCCGCTCCTGTCACCACCTCTCGGCACCGGGGACACCCCTCTTCTAGCGCCGTCCTCGGTCCCGGCCCCTCTTCACCTCCCGCTGCCCCTGGCACCGGGGACACCCATTATCCTAATGCCGGCGGTACCGGCACCTGCTCCGACCACTGGCACAGCCCTGCTGCCCGGACCCCCTACCGGTACTCGCTTCTGGCCCAGCCCACGGTACCGGCTCCCTTGGGGCGCCGGCCGGCACCCTGCGCTACCCGCAGCCGCCCCGGCGGGGATGCCCCCACGTGCGGCCGCTCGGCTCCGCCACTGGGCAGCCCCGCCTCGGAGCCGGCCCCCGGGAGCGGCGGCAGCGGCGGCCACATCCCTCGGGGCCGCCCCCGCCGCGCTGCTCTGCCCTGGGCGGCCCCTCCGCGCCCCGGGACCGGGGCACCCCCGCCACCGGGCTCCGCTAGGAATCAAGCCCCCCGTCCCCCCGAAGCTGGGACCGAGCTCCCCCGGGGACAGGGATACCTCGAAGAAGAGGACATCCCGGGGACCGGGCTCCCCCGGGCCGTGCCCCGCACAGCACCCGGCAGGGCACCCATGGGTGACGAGGGGCCCCGGGGAGGGCAGGAGGCAGCAACGGGGCCGGTGGAGACTCGGGAGTGGATCGGGGAGGGGGGCAGGTGTCGTCGTCCCCCACCCCCACCCCCGGCGTCCACTTCTCCCCCCCCTCCTCCCTTCCAGCCCCGGTGCCCGCCCGGGGTGACTGGGAGGGGAACGGGTCATGGGGAAATCGCGGGCACCGATGGCCTCATTTCCTGCAATATAAACCAGGCTTCCTGCGCTTCCTGCTCGGCCCCAGCCGGGAGAAAAGGGGTCAAGGGGGGGGGGGGACCCGGGCCCCCCACTCCCGCTATGGAGGGGGTGGCCTGGCTCGGCCCCAGCTGGGGCAGGATGGGTGGGGGGGCCGGTTCCTGGGGCAATTTCCGCTCCAGCTGCATGACACCCCCCTCCTTGGGAGTGCAGGGGACAGATTCCAACCCCCCCATGACCCTTGCTGGGGGCATCTCTCCCCCCTGCCCCCACCCGCACCCCAAAATAACCCGGTGCCCTTCCCTGTCCTCCCAAGCTCAGCCCTGCCCTGATTCAGATATTCCCTAATTCAGGTATTTATATATATATATATATATATATATATATATATATATATATATATATAAAATAGACTGTTTATTGCTCCAAAGAAGTTCTGTGCTAACAGAAACCTGACATTCAATCACACCAAGCTTCCAGGCAGCTGGGGGGGGGGGGGGGTAGAGGGGGCTTGCCCCCAGCACTCCGGGACCCTCCAATCCCTGTTCCTCCCTTGGAGATCCCAAAGGCCTTGGAGCAGGGGACAACCAGTGCCCCCCTACCCCCCCCAACCCCAGGGTGACACAGGGACAGGGTATGGAGTGACTGGGTGGGGGGCACAGGTTCCCCACTGTAGTGTCATAACAGTCCCCAGGGTGGGGGGACATTTAAAACCCAACTGCACTCAGGGAGCAGCACCAGAGGGGGCCAGGGGGTGCCCGGCCACTCTTGCATGAGGTATGTAATGAGGTGGGGACGCTGCAGCCAGCGCAGCCTGATGGGTGACCCCGCACCCCTGGGGGGGCTGGGACGGAGACACAGCTCAAGGCCAAGGCTCAGTAAGGGCTGAGACAGAGCTGGGGGCAGGGCGGGGGGGGAGGGGGAAGGCAGGGCAGACCTCCCCCACAGGCTCTCAGCTCTCCCTGGTGACTTCTGGCCATCCCGTGGGCCAGAGCAGGGATGGAGGGGACACATCCCTGTCCCCCAGCCCTAACAGGGCTTGCTGGGGGGCCGGGAGTGGGTCACAGGCAGTGGCAGCTTGTGCAGACCTGGGCAGAGGGAGAACGTGAGAGCTGGGGGCAGGGGAGTGACACCTCAGCCCCTGTCCCTCTGTCGTCATGTCCCCATCCTCACCAAAGGCATGGATGAGCTCAGCCTGGATGGCCCAGGAGACCCTCTTCACCAGGCACAGAGTGGTGAGCCCTGCGAAGCCCATGTTGTAGAGAAAGACGATGGAGAAGTTCCCCAGCCAGTTGAAGCGGCCAAAGTCCCCCAGGAGGTCAAAACGGGTGATCCCTGAGCAGTGGGGAGCTGGTCAGGGCACCCCAATCCCAGGTACACCCCAGTCCCAGGATCACCCTGGCCTCCCTGGGGGCTCACCCAGTGTCCTGGAGAAGATGGGCAGGGCCGAGCTGAGCACCAGCAAAGAGACGCAGTTCCCGATTATCTGGGTTGGAGGAAGAAGTGTTTTTCGGGGAACACACACACAATGACACAGCACTGCCCCATGTCCTGGGCTAGGCCTCAGGCTGGGGAAGGGGCTCCTTGGTGTTGGAGACACCCCACCAGGACCCTGTCTGTACCCAGGGCTGCACCATAGGTGGGGGGATACGTGGTGCCCTGGTGCAGGGACACTGCACAGTCCACAGGGACACACATAACTGTGCCCTGCGGGGACCAGAGGTCCTGCACCCCGAGTAGGGCCCAGAAGCCCCCCCCCCAGCTCCAGCCAAGTGCTCCCACCTTGGTGAGGGGGGTGTCCTGCCGCTCAGGGAGCAGCCGGGTGAAAAAGGGAGAGCTGTAGAAGCCCACGACGGAGGAGATCATCAGGTAGCTGCGAGGGACGTTAAGGAGAACAGGGTGGGACATCTCTGGGGGCATCACTGGGGGCACGAGTGCTTGCCTGAAGGATACAAGATGAGGACGACCTGCAGGGCAGCTCCAAAGGAACCAAAGATGGAGAAGGAGACCTGGCCCAGGGATGCATCCTGCCAGGAGAGGAGGAGGTACGCTGGGGAGGAGTGGTCCCCAGACCAGCATGGGACACAACTCCTCGCTGTCCCTTGGCTTCCTGCCCAGGTACCTGGATGCCACGTGGCATTGCAGCATCATCCAGCAGCAGCTCCAGGACATGGAAGCAGACAATGAGCACGGAGATGCCCTGGGAAGAGCAGGGAGGGAGTGAGGGTGGCTGGAGGGGGACGGGGATGAGTCCCAGATCCCCTGGGGGCCCAGGGGTACTCACTGTCAGTGCCAGGAGGCCCAGCATGGCCAGTGGGTAGCCCAGGTTCCTCTGCCAGGGAGACGCTCGGTGCCGCAGCTCTGCAGGGGGGGACATACCTGGGTGAGAGGGGAGCATGAGCTCCCACCCCAGGGCAGGAGATTGAGGTGGGGGGGCCTTAGGTGCCAGGACAGAAGGTTGCAGCCCCCACCGTATTTCACACCCACCCTCCCTCCATGGGGCACAGGCTCACAGGAAACCAGTGCTCTCAGTGCCAAACTGGAGAGAACCCAGGCGTCCTAGGCTTGACCCCTCCAGGCTTCTTACCCAGCTTCCGCCTCTTGCTCCGGATGGTGAAGAACTGCTCCCGCAGCAGCTCCACGTTCAAGTTCAGCCAGCAGGAAGCTTTGCCTGCCAAGGAGGAGATGCCAAGGGGCTCATGGGGGCTGAGGGGCACTCAGTCTGCCCTGAGACTTCCCTCCTGGCCAGCGGCCCATGTCAGACACCCACCAGAGGAGATCCTGCGGGACACAGCTGCTTCCTCGAGCCTTGTGCAGCTCAACTGCTCATTCAGGTCTTCCAGAAGCTGAGGATGGGCAAGGATCCCGTGAGCAGCCAGTGGGGTGATGTGAATGGCACCCCGGGCCTGGGACAGGAAACCAGGCAGCACCAGGGACAGTATCCCCCAGGGTGGGGCAGTGGAACCAGGGGGTACACCTTACCCGGGGTTTCACCAGCAGCTTCCCTGTGACAGTGAACATGGTGGAGAGGCCAAAAGGGGTGCACACTGCGGTGGGAGGAAAGGCTGAGCAGGGGCATCCCAGCATCCTACTTCTCCCTGCACCCTCAGAAGGGTTTTGGATAGGGTCTGGGGGGCTCAGCCCTGCACCACAACCCCTCAGGACCTTGGCACAATTTGCAGGGAGCAGTCCCTGCTCCCAGCTGAGTACCCCAGGGGACCCACACCCAGCACAAGATGGGTCACCGTGGCCAGGGCACACAGGGAAATATCCCATGACTCACGCAGCAGAAGCAGCACGCCAAAGAGTGAGATGCAGGAATAGAGGTAGGGCAGGTAGTATTCCCAGAGGTCTGTGGAGATGGCAGGGTCAGGCCAGCAGCACCGGGCATCCCGTCTCCCATTCAGCACCAGGGCCTGATCCTGCCCTGCCAGAGCCAGGAGAGCCTCAGCACACCCCGGCAGCACCCACCATAGAGCGACTGGCGGCTGGCCGCATCGTTGCTGATGATGGCAGAGGCCACCCAGACTATGCCCAGCACCAGCAGCGTCAGCAGCAGGAGTACCACCGATGTCTCGTATACCCTGGCCATGATGCCCTGTAGGAGCCAGGTTAGTGGGGAGCCAGAGACAGGGGAGATGAAGCCAGGGGGGCACCTGCAGGGATATCTACCTTCTTGGATCCTGCAAAGCCCTCTGACTCGGTGAAGAAGTAGGCGAAGGGCATGAGGAAGATGAGGGACAGATTGGAGAAGAGAAAGACCAAGTTCCAGAGGCCTGGAGGAGGGGGAGAAGTGTGGGGTGAGGTCCTAGGGGGAAGAAATCCCAACCCACAGCCCACGCAGCCCCCCCCGGGCTGCCCCGCACACCCACCGTGGATGAGGGACCCATTCAGCCACTGGATGTAGTAGTTCTGGGGGAAGGAGAGCAGCACCTCGTTGCTGATGATGGAGAAGGGCAGCAAGAAGACAGCACCCAGCGCCACGGCCAGGGTGAAGGTGCACATCCCCAGCCTAAAGAAGGGACAAGCATTGGTTCCAGGTGTGTCACAGCCTGGCTGCGGCCCCCAGGGTCACCAGCCCCCATGAGATGGGGGCACCCAGTGTCCCAGTCAGGCAGCAAAAAGAAGTGGCCGAGCACCCCACAGGCAGGGAGCAGGATGAGCAGGAACTTACACAATCCTGTTGACAGCAGCATCCTCATCATCGTGCACTGCAGGGAGGGGGGAAAAACCCAAACTGCTGGGGCTGGGGGAGGCAGGGATGCCCAGAGCATTGCTCTCTGCCTGCTCCCAATACCTCCCCCTGCTCCAAATGCTGCAGAAACACTCCCAGGGGACTTGGGCTCTGCTCCCCTCCCACTGCAGCCAGGGAGGTGCCCTGATGCCACAGCAACCCAGGCTGCAGCAGGACTGGGACTCCCAGGGGAGGCCAAAAGCAATGGAGGAACAAGCTCCAGGGAGGCTGAATGTGGTTGCCAATGGCTGCCTGGCTCTGGCAGCTCCTGCCCTTCTACCTGCTGTAAAGTCCGTGTGCTTCTTGAAGTGGGTTATGATGAAGTGGCAGAGGATGTAGAGGCTGGCAAAGAGCAGGGCACAGACCTGCAGGCAGAGGAGGAGGGAGGGCAGCACAGGCAGGCCTGGAGGGCAGCCACCAGCCCCAGCGTCTGTCAGCTCCACCCGATTTGTTTTTCCACTCCTGGTCTTGGTAACACCCCACATGTGTGCTCAGACCTGTCTGTGCACAGGGGCTGCACCCAGGGCTCACCCCTGGGTGTGACAAGCTGCCACAGGGCCCTGGCCAGGGGGTCTCAGACCACAGGGAGAACCCACCCAGCAGCTCTGGGTCATCCTGTGCTGGCAGAGCCAGAGGTCTGACTCTACAGGACATCCTCACACTGCCCAGCCCCACAGCCCTCACCCGGCTGGGACCAGCACCCAGCAGAGCCATGGGAATGGCCTTGAGCTGGGTGCCAAGGCTGGCTGTTGCATTGTTCCCGTCCTTGTTGGCACGACGAGGTCCAGCCAGAGCAGGCAATGTTTGAGAAACACAGTGACCTTTCATCCTGCTGGGTACACGGCAGGGCGGGGAAGGGTCGCCTGAACCCGCCACCTTGGCACAGGTGGAGTGAAGCAGCCACAGCACCTCCCTCCTGCCCGGGCTGGGGGGCTCAGCTGGCCAGTGGTCCCTAGGATCTGCCTGGAGGGGTGGCAGGGAAGCCCCAAGAACCGGCCTGGCTCCAGACCCTCGGAGGGGCAGTGTCCAACACGTCCTCCTGCTCCTGCTTCCACTCAGGGAAGGGTCTCAGGCTGCAGGTCCCCTCCTGCCACAGGCTGTACCTCACAGCCCAAAGCTCTGCCTGGCTGGGGGACCCCCAACACATCCCACACTCAGCAAAATCAGGCCAAGAGAGCTCCACAATGACTGCGCTGAGGCAGGAGCTCCATGGGGAGATGCAGCTCCCTGGGATGGGTCAGGGAAGAGTTTGGGGAGCTCCAGGGTAGAGACGCCAGGATCCAGCCAATGGCTCCTCCCCACAGCATCAAATCGAGCTGTGGTGAGATGGCCCCAGCGCTGCTGGTCACAAACACACGCGGCCACCCCGCACGCACCATCCCTTGAGAGATGTCAGGACCAGGACACCCAGGTCGCCCCTATCCCTGAGCCCGTGGCAGCAGGTGTGTCCCGTGAGCAGAGCAGACCCAGATGACTCCCTCCACGGTGACGACGGTTCGGGGGGGGGTGTGCTCTGCGGGACCCCTTCACGCTGAGACTGAACGCCCTGGGGAAGAGCTGCTGGCACGGGGACAGGGACAGAGCCAGGAGCCTGGCCCAGTTCTGCCACCACCGCACCCCGGCACCCTCGGGACACCACTATCTACGGGGCGCACGGCAGCCCGCCGCGCTCTGCCACCGAGAAGGGCGGTCGTGGGGCGCAGCGGCGACCGGGTCGCAGAACACGCACTCGCCTCCCAGGGGGCTGCGGGCTCCCTCCCCCGATGCCCCCCCTGCCACACCGAGCCCCTTCCCCCGCCGACCCCCGACACTCACGATGCACTCGCGGACCCTCTCGTGGAAGACTTGCTCCCGCACGGCCAGCGCGTCCTGCTCCGCTGAGGCCATGCTGCGGCCGGCATGGCCGGGCCGGCTCCTACCGGCGCCGGTACCTCGAGGGAAGCGTGATCCCAGCCCGACCGCGTGACCCCAGCCCCGCGCCTCCGGTCCTGGCTACAATGTATCCGCGCCCCAAAGGCCTGAGCGGGCCCCGCCTTCTCCCCCCCTATTGGCCGAGGGAGGTGGATGAGGCACCGCTCATTGGTCGAAGGCGGCGCGGTGCGCGCCTATAGGCCGAAGGGGTGGCTGCGCTCCCGCCCCCCCCCCGGGGCACCGCCCACCTTCCCCCCTCCCTCCCCCCGAGCGGGTGGGAGCCGGGATTATCGCTGGGACGGAGCTAATCCCCGGGTGGGGACAAGGTGGGGGGACCAGGGAGAGGCTACCCCGGCGCTGGAGGCACAGGTCAGGACCACCTCCCCTCTTACTTGGGGAGCAGAATGCACTAAAGGTCACCCGAGGCTGTTGGGGGTCCTGGGAGGGACCCAGGGGGCAGCATCACCACCCCCACCCCCCCCTCCAACAACACCCAGAGCAGAGCGGGGGAAGGGCTGGCCAGAGCCAGCTCCGGGCAGGAGCGCTGCCATCTCACTGGGCAGAGACAATGGGGACGCTCTGTTCCCACGGGATGGGGCCAGGCAGCCCCCCCCCGGGGGAGCCGCAGAGCAACAGACAGAGGGTTTGTAACCGACACAGTATCAGCTTCTCTTAAAGCCTTTTATTCACAGACATGTCACAGAAACATGGAAAACTGACAAGATCACATTGAAGAGAGCACGAGCCCAGGCCGAGCAGCGCTCGTCCCTCCAGGGGGGTTCACAGGCCTGAACCCACCCAGTGCACGACAAAGCGGAAGCGTTTGAAGCAGACATTTTATGGACATGCTGACAACAAAAGGAACCCAGCTTTAGTATTCCTCCCCCTCCTCCTCTCCCTCCCCTTCCACTGAATCCACCCCCACCTCCTCATAATCCTTCTCCAGGGCGGCCATGTCCTCCCGGGCCTCCGAGAACTCCCCCTCCTCCATGCCCTCCCCCACGTACCAGTGCACAAACGCCCGCTTGGCATACATCAGGTCAAACTTGTGGTCCAGGCGGGCCCAGGCCTCAGCGATGGCCGTGGTGTTGCTCAGCATGCACACAGCACGCTGCACCTTGGCCAGGTCCCCCCCGGGGACCACCGTAGGTGGTTGGTAGTTGATGCCCACCTTGAAGCCTGTGGGGCACCAGTCTACGAACTGGATGCTCCGCTTGGTCTTAATGGTGGCGATGGCAGCGTTGACATCCTTGGGCACCACGTCCCCGCGGTACAGCAGGCAGCACGCCATGTACTTGCCATGCCGCGGGTCACACTTCACCATCTGGTTGGCCGGCTCAAAGCAGGCGTTGGTGATCTCAGCCACCGAGAGCTGCTCGTGGTAAGCCTTCTCGGCCGAGATGACAGGGGCGTACGTGGCCAGCGGGAAGTGGATGCGGGGG
>JAOTQQ010000017.1:1155013-1181866 GCA_026546715.1 Gallinago undulata | reverse complement strand
CCCCCCCTCCCCAGGGATCCCAATCTGTCACAGCCCTCTGCACCAGAACCCCTCATGCCCGGGCCCCTAGACTGGCACCTGGACTGTCTTCTCCCCAGGAACCCCAGCTTGGCACAGTCCTGGCGCCCCCCCTGGCCCCCACCTGAGCTTTCTTCCCCCCTCGGCGATCTTGGTCCTGTTGAGCTGCCCGGCCTTCTGCACCTCCTGCGGGGACAGGGTCAGTGCTGGCCCTGGCCCCTCACGCCTCCCTGCCCCCCCAGCCCCCAGATAACTCACGGTGGGGAGGGTGGGGGTGCAGGGCCAGGGGGTGGCTGGCGGTGGGGCTGCCCTCTCTTCCGGGCTCTGCTGGGCAGGGGTCTGGCTGTGGGCCACCTGCAGTGGAGAGGACTGTGCATATACCCTTCCCAGTGCCCCCCCCCCCCTTATCCATCCACGCCTTGACCCCCTCCCGTGCCATCCAGTGCCCTCCCATCCTCCCTCCTCTCCAGCACACTCCCCCAGCTCACGGTGCCACTGGGGACCCCAGCATCCCTGTAGTTTTGGCATGCTGTGGTCCTAGGGAACTCGGCAGTGGGGGGCAAGCCCTGCAGGGGACACGGGGGACATGGATCAGCCTCAGGGGACATCATGGCCAGGACCCCTAGGACTGCCCCCCTCCCCCACCCACCCAACAATTAGCGTTGGCACTAATTGTCAGCAGTCCAGCAGGGCTGTGCCAGGACAAGGGGGGGTAGTGAGGGGGACCTGGACAGCACGGGAGGCAGGGCGGAGGGAGAGGGAAGGTGGAGGTTGGTGCCACACGGAGCGGGTGGGATGGAAGATATTGGGGGAATAATTTGGGGGAATTGAGGAAACACAGGGGCTGCTGGGGAGGGCGCAGAAGCAGGGGGCATGAGGATGATACAGTGGGCACTGGAGGGACATGGGACACAACGCGTAGGCATTGGTGGGAAGCCAAGGGGAAGCATGGGGAACAAGGGCCACGGGGGGGCAGGGAGCGATGGGGGGTGTAGAACTAGCTGTGGAGAGGCTGGCAGGGCTGCCCTGCTGTGCCCACCACCTCCCGGTGCCGACGGGGGGGCTTCCAGGAGGCCACGCCAGTCTGGGGGTTGTAGAAGAAGCAGCGGCCGGTGCTGGGGTCCAGGTGACGCTCCCAGGCCCCCAAAACCTGAAGGGGGGGTCCGACTGGCACGGGGGGGTCAGCCTGCCCCCCCGCCCGCTGCAGCTCCTCGAGGTTGCAGTAGATCATGGTGGATACCTGGGGAGGCACCTGGGGGGACAGATCCTAAACTGGGGGCAGGTGGACATTAACGATGCCCATAGCGTACCCCCAGCCCCACACTGTGCCTCCCACGCCCTGTGTCCGCCCCGTCTCATCCCTGCCCAGCCTCCACCACCCCAGTGTCCCCTTTTCCTGCCCCCTGGCTCCCCCGAGACACCCGCCCTGACCAGCCCAGATGAGGGTTTTGCAATCGCTTACCCGGAGCCGTTTGCTGCCCCCTCTTCCCCCCACGCAACAGGTACGGCACCGCCCCCTCCCCCGCTGCTCCGCCGGCCCGGCCTCAGCACCCTGCTCCCACCCGCCACCCCCCGCAGGTCCCCGGCCCCACTGTGGGCGGCTCGGCCCCACTTGCCCCCCTACTCGCACTTCCTCCGCTGCCCCATGGTGACGAGGAAGCTGCGGCGGCAAGGGCGGGGTTGAAGGGTGCTGGGGTGCAGGGGGGCTGGGGGGGAAAGGATGGAGCGGGGCGCGGGCGATTTGGGGGGTGGTTGAGGGGTGCAGGGGGTGAGGTCGGCGAGAGGAGCAGTGCTGGGGACACCAGGTGTCCTCTGGGGTCCTCTCCACCCACTCACCCCAGTGCCCAGCTCCTGCTGGGACTGACAGAGTGGCAGGGCTTGGGGGGCTGTGTGCAAGTCCCCCTCTGACAGCTGGCTGGTGCTGGTGTGGTGAGCGGGGGCCACTGGGGCCACCTGGAGGGGGCGCGGAGAGGGGCTACACAGGTCCTCCAGTGAGCGATACTGTGGTGACAGGTCTGGGGGAAGAGATGAGTGTACCCACCCACCCCAAATGGTGTTCCAGGTTGCAGATGACTCCCATCCTTGGGCCCCAACGTTTTTTTGCCCAGTGTCTCTCTGCCCCATGTCTGCAGCTTCCCTCAGTGCCCCTCCCACCTCCCACATTCCCAGCACTTTGCCCCCTGTCATCCCTCACAGGCGTCTTCCAGCCCTATCCCCCCCACAGTGCCCCCATATCCTGTGCCCCCAGCCCTGACCTTCCCCCAGCCTTGTGTACCCAGACCCACTGGTGGGGACTCCCATTGGTGTGTCCCTCAGCCCTGTCCGCCCAGTGTCCCCTCATCCTATATCCCAGATGCTTGCCTCTACCACATGCCCCATGGCTCCATTCTCCCAGTGCCCCCCAGCCCCATGGTCCTGTGCCCCTCCCCTCCCCGCTCACCCGTGCCCACAGGCTGGCTGGGGGGCTGTGTGTTCCGTTCCCCAGTGTCACCAGGTTCCAGCTCGGCCACATAGGTAGCAGGGACAAAGAAGGGCCGAGCCCAGCGGTGCTCGCTGGCCCGTCTCACCTGCCACCAGTCCTCATTGGCTTTGTGGAGCAGCAATAACTGCTCACCAGCCGCCATGGCCACCTGCCGCCCGTCCTCGGCACGGTACGCGTAGTTGTAGAGAGCATGAAGCACCACGCCTGGCTCAGCACGCCGCCACCGCCGCCCCTCCAGCCGCCACCGCCCTGCCAGCATCCTCACCCCCAGACACGCTACAGCCTGGCCCTCACCATCTGCAGGGGACAGGACTAGGGGTCAGGATGTGCCCTGTGCCCCGTGGGTCTGAGCAATGACACGAGTGGCAGCAGGGACCCTGGCTGCAGGGCCAGGACTCACCAGACAACGTTGTGGTCCATGGTCAGACTGTGGCCCATGACCATGGCAATGCCCCACAGCTAGGCTGTGCCCATATCCCCCAGTGCCCCACAGACAGAATGTTCCCCGTGGTGAGGCTGTGCCCACAGCCATGGATTCCCCCACCCAACCACGGCAATGCCCCATGGCAATCCTGCCCACAAGCAGTGGAGGGACCACGTGCTACCCCAGCTCCTGGTGCTGGAGGAGCCAAAGCCTGGTCCTAGAGTACTGGGGTCTAGGGGAACTGGGGGTGCTGGGGCAGCCAGAGCTCGGGGACCTGCAGGAAACCCAGCAATGGCTGCAGCAGGAAGCAGTGAGGCTGCGGCTTCCTTGCTCCGTGTGCCATGGGGCTGGGGCTGGTGCTGGGGGGGCCTTAGCTCTGTGGCCTCTGGCACCTGATCCTCATCCCATGGCCCTGCAGCCCCCCCAGCCCCTTGTCATCAGTCCACCACCCTGTCCCTGTTCCCTTGTTCCCTATTCCAAGGCCCCCAAGTCCCCCACCCCATATTCCCTGGTCCCCAGCCTCCCAGCCCAAGGCTCCCCAACTTGCACCCTCCCCTCCAAGCTCCATGGCCCCCCCAGCCTGCTCCCCCCCCCAGCTGCAGATAACACTCACCATCTCCGGGGCACCGCAGCAGGGCCAGTGGGGAGGACCTAATGGCAGGAAAGATAGTTGGGGGGCATAAAGGCACCCATGGAGGTGCAGGGAGGGGGCCTGTTGTCCTGCGTGCCCTTGGCTGGCCGAGCACCCACGGGTGCAGGGATTAGATCCTGCAGCCCCGCTCGACCCCGCTCGGCCCTAAGTGCCTTTCGGCTCTGCCCACACGGTGCTGCCGGCGGGGGGTGGGGTGCGGGCGTCGTGTCTCACCCGGTTCCGGACACCCGCCCCCGCTTCCCCTCGCTCTTTCTGCCCTACTGGTTCCTGAAGCCGCGAGGGGGCGGGCGGGGAGAGGGGGTGGGCTGTGCCTGCGCTGACGCCCGGCCCAAGCCGGTGACCTCCGCGCTGTCCCTGGCCAACCTGCTCCCGCCGGGGTGGCCGGTCGGGCCCATAGCGGCGGCGGGGACACTCGGTCGGACCATGTGCCAGGACAGGATGGAACGGGCTGGGACGGCGGGGCTGGACGGGGAGCGCTGGGGGAGGGCAGGGAGGGTGTCCTGGGGGGGGGGCAGCAGGGCCCGTCGGGGGCTGCCAGGCGGCGTCGTGGGCCCGGGGAGCGGAGGATGCTGCGGGCGGTGGCGGCCGCGCCCGGCGACCATGGCAACCCCAGCGGCGGCTCCCGCGTCGCCATGGAGACCGGCGCTCTCGCGAGAGGTTGGGAGTGGTGGTGTCCCGCCGCGCGGGGCATTGTGGGAGCTGTAGTCCGGCGAGGAGGTGCTCCCGGCCTTCCTCGCGTGCGTCTCGGCACCATGCGGCTGCGGCTGGCGGCGGGCGGCCCCGCTGCGCTCAAGGTGGTGGCGGCCGCTGGCACCGCTGAGACCCCGGTCCGGCTGCTCTGGGCCGACCCCTCAGGTGAGACCACGGCGGCGGCTCCCCTCCCCTCCTCTCCTCTCCTCTCCCCGGCATGGAGCCCCCGGCACCGGGGCTCGGTAGGCCGCGCTGCGGGGCGGGGCCTGACTGAAGGACTTGCTCCCCCCGGCAGAGCGGCCCCTCGCCCCGCTGAGCCCCCCGTGGGCGCCCGCCCTGGAGCTGGAGAGTGGCACCGTCCTCTTCTCCCCCAACGCCATCTGCCAGTGAGTCCCCGGGGCAGGGGAAGGCCCCCCGCCTCTAGTTCCATCCCCCCTGGCCTCTAGCTCCAGCCCGCCCCGACCTCCCACCCCCCCTTCCCCCAGGTTCTTCTTCCTGGCCCGCGGTGAGGAGCCCACCGACCTCACCAACCAGTGGCTGGAATGGGAAGCCACTGAGCTGCAGGTGGGTGCCCCAGGGGTATGGCAGCTCTCCCCTTCTTCCCCCCTATCCCAACCTGACTCCTGTCTCTGCCTGCTCCCAGCCGGCCGCATCAGTGGCCCTATATGCTCAGCTGGTGCATGGCAAGAAGGAGCTGGAGGCTGTGGACACCCTGGGGAAGTTGCTGGCCCACATAGAGCAGAATTTGTCCAGGAGAGGCACTGCCTACCTTGCTGGGGTGAGTGGGACTGTGGAGTGCGGAGTGAGATGGCTGGGGGTGAGGCCCTTCTCCCTGGAGAGCTGAGCTCGCTGCTGCCTGCCCTGAGGCAGAGCCTTGAGGCTGGGGCTGCCTCGAGGCCTGACCCTGCTCCTCTGGCCTAGGACACCAAGTCAGTGGCTGATGTGGTTGTGTGGGGTACCTTGTTCCCTGTCCTCCAGGATGACACCAGCCTGCCAAGTAAGAGCAAAACAGGGGTGCCAAGGGAGAGCATTCTGTGTGTCCCTATGGCTGTAAGAATCCTGCTGCTTGCTCTCTCTCTCTTTCACTCCCCAAGTTGAACTGCAGGCACTGAGGACCTGGTTCCAGAGCATGACACTCTCAGAGGCCTGCAGAAAAGCTGCTGACTCTGTTCTGATGCCCAGGGCACTGCTGGAGTTCAAGTCTTACCTGCAGAAGCAGCCTCCACCCGGCCTGGCCATGGAGAGAGCCCCCAGTAACGAGCCTGAGGTGCAGCCCTGGCCCCCTGTTCAGCCCTGGCCCAGGGCTGGGCCTCCTTGGCGCTGGCGGCGATAGGCACGCAAACCCTCACTGGGACCAGCCTTCCCTGCAGGATGAAGAAGGTTTTGAGTGTGCCCTGACGGAGGATGAAATCACAGCTGCTGCAGAGGCCTGGGCCCGTGGTGCTGCGGTGCTGCCCAAGCCCTGGGAGCCTCAGAAACCTGTGTGAGTCCCAAGATGACACTAGGGCTGGCTGTCCCAAAACTCCAAGGGGCCAAGCTGGTGCCACATTGTTCTGGAGCGGGGTAGCCCTGTTGCTGTTTGTGGCTGCTCTGAATGCCCCTGTCCATGCCAGGCTGCCTGTGGAGGGCATGAGGAATGTCCTGATTACCAGTGCTCTGCCCTACGTGAACAATGTGCCTCACCTTGGCAACATCATCGGCTGTGTCCTCAGTGCTGACACCTTTGCCAGGTGAGTCTTGGCTGTGGGAAAGTTCTCTGGGGCTGGGAGATCATCATGTGGAGGCTGTACTGCCCCCAACACCTGCACAGGTGTCACAGGTCCCTGCCTGCAGGTACTGCCGCCTGCGGAACTGGAACACGCTGTATGTGTGTGGTACGGACGAGTACGGCACAGCCACTGAGACCAAGGCGGTGGAGGAGGGGCTGACGCCCCAGGAGATCTGCAACAAGTATAATGCCATCCATGCTGACATCTACCGCTGGTTTGACATCTCCTTTGACTACTTTGGGCGTACCACCACTCCGCACCAGACCACGTGAGCAGCTGTGTGTGTGCCCACAAGGCTCACTCAGAGGAACTGGTGCTGGGAAACATTGCGGGGAACCCCGACATGCCTGCATAAAGGTGCTCTACGGCTCTCCAGGGTTCCCTGGCTGATGGAGGCTGCCCGTCTTCTCTTCCTCTCCTATCCCAGGATTGCCCAGGACATCTTCCAGCGCCTGCTGGCCCGTGGTTTCCTGCTGCAAGACACTGTGGAGCAGCTGCGATGTGAGAACTGCGAGCGGTTCCTGGCTGACCGCTTTGTGGAGGGCACCTGCCCCTTCTGCAGTTATGAGGAGGCCCGGGGGGACCAATGTGATAAATGTGGCAAACTCATCAATGCTGTGGAGCTGAAGGTGGGACAGGATCTCTCTGGGGATCACCTCACCCCATAGCCTGTCCCTATGCTCTGCCTGGTACCCCCAGTCTTGTCCTAGGTTTCTTCCAACCCATATTTTTCCTTCTGACAGAATCCACAGTGCAAGCTCTGCAGGGGCATCCCTGTGGTGAAACCAACCCAGCATCTCTTCCTGGACCTGCCCAAGGTGAGCTTCATTCTTGGGGGAGTTGGGAGGGGATTGTGTGCCCTGGTACCAGTGAGCAGCCCCATGTGTTTGCCCACAGCTGGAGGAGCGGCTGGAGCCCTGGCTGGAGCAGTCCTGGGCCACAGGAGACTGGACGGCCAATGCTCGCTACATCACTCGCTCCTGGATCCGGGATGGGCTCAAACCTCGCTGCATCACCCGTGACCTGAAGTGGGGCACTCCTGTGCCCCTCGATGGCTTCCGCGACAAGGTGTGTCCTGTCTGGCCCCTCGGTTGCAGCATCTGTCCCTAGGCACCCATCCTTGTCTGTGGGTCCCCTGCTCATGTATTGCTCTCCTCCCAGGTTTTTTATGTGTGGTTTGATGCTCCCATTGGCTATTTGTCAATTACAGCCAATTACACCGACCAGTGGGAGAGGTGGTGGAAGAACCCACAGCAGGTAAGAGCCTGGTGCTGCTGCAGGGTGAAGGCGGGGACAGAGCTGGATGCCAGGATCTGCTGATGTTCCCCCCCACCTCCTCCCCCTACTGCCTGTCAGGTTGAGCTCTACAACTTCATGGCCAAGGACAACGTCCCATTCCACAGTGTCATATTCCCCTGCTCGCTTCTGGGCGCTGAGGACAACTACACCCTGGTGAACCACCTCATTGCTACAGGTATGGGGGGGGGGGGTATCTCCATACCCCCACTTTCCTTCGGCAGTGGGAACAGTCTAGTTTGTTGTATAATGGCACAAAACTGCATCTGCTCCCCTTGGAACCTCCTCTGAGCTCGGCATGAGCCTATGAGCATTTTGACAGCATCCCCCTGCTTTGTGGGGCTGTTCCCTGCCTGGGGGAGGGCTGGACCAACGCTTGGGCCCCACACTGGGGGTCTCTACTGCCTTCCCCAGAGTACCTGAACTATGAGGACGGGAAGTTTTCCAAGAGCCGAGGTGTGGGAGTGTTTGGGGACATGGCCAAAGACACTGGGATCCCTGCGGACATCTGGCGCTTCTATTTGCTGTACCTGCGGCCTGAAGGGCAGGACAGTGCATTCTCCTGGAGTGACCTCATGCTCAAGAACAACTCGGAGCTGCTGAACAACCTGGGCAACTTCATCAACAGGTTCTGGAATACCCTAACAGGGGCAGGGGCACATCTCTGTCCTGAGGCTTTGCTCACACCTGCTCTGCCTTTGTCTCCAGAGCTGGCATGTTTGTGTGCAAATTCTTCGGTGGCACTGTCCCCGACATGGTCCTGACACCAGATGACAAACGGCTCTTGGCCCGTGTCACCATGGAGCTGCACCAGTACCACCAGCTGTTGGAGAAAGTCCGGTGGGTGCCTAAAACCCTGGGGGTGGAGCAGGACTGAATTGTCATGAGGATGGGAGGGCAGAGACCTACACCACATCAGGTGCTAATACCCCTTCTGTTCCCCCCCAGCATCCGCGATGCCCTGAGGTGTGTCCTGACCATCTCTCGCCATGGCAATCAGTACATCCAGGTGAACGAGCCCTGGAAGCGGATCAAAGGGAATGAAAAGGACAGGTAGGGAGAGAGGGGGAGGATGGGCAGGGGGCAATAGCTGGCACTAATGGAGGGTTTCCTACCCTGCAGACAGCGTGCAGGCACAGTGACCGGTGTGGCGGTGAACATGGCTTCCCTGCTGGCTGTCCTCTTACAGCCCTACATGCCCAGTGTCAGCTCAGCCATCCAGAGGCAGCTCTGCATCCCCCCTGACTCCTGTGTCCTGAGTCATGACTTCACCTGCACTCTGCCCCCCGGCCACCATGTGGGCACTGTAAGTGGTAGAGGAGGGATAATAGGGTTTGTGCACCCCCAGGCAGCACATGGGTGGAATGGCCCTGGTGCTGGCCCTGCAGAGGCAACTCCTCTTCTTCCCTGCTGCAGGTGAGCCCCCTTTTCCAGAAGCTGGAGAATGACCAGGTCGAAGCCCTGCGCAAGCGCTTTGGGGGAGGGCAGGTGAGTGGGGGCTTCAGTGCCCCTGCAGCTCCTCCACCTTGAGCACCTCCTAGCCCCCACCTCTGCTTTCTGTTCCTCCTCACTTGCTATCTTTCCCAGCCTGAAGACCTTGCTGTAGAGCCCCAGGTAACTCCCTGGGGTGCTGCAGTAACCCCCCCTCTCCAGCATGGATGTGTCTGTGTGTCGTCTGTCTGTGTGTCGAGCTCTGCCACCCAAGCTCACACCTATTTCTGTCCTTCCACAGGCCAAACAGTCCTCCCCAGCCATGCCTGTGGCTCCAGGTGATTCCCAACTGATCCAGGAGATGACAGAGAAGGTGGCCAAGCAGGTGAGTGGCAATGATGCTGGCCCTATCTTAACCCCACCAAACCCTTATCACGCACACCCCTCCCCCCACCCCAGGGCAACCACGTGCGGCAACTGAAGGCCAACAAAGCAGAGAAAGCCCAGATTGACGCAGAAGTAGCCAAGCTGCTGGAGCTGAAGAAGCAGCTGGCAGTAGCTGAAGGCAAAAGCCCTGAAGTCCCTGTGCCCAAGGGGAAGCAGAAGAAGTAGGGCTACCCAGCTACTTGACTGGGCTCTGCTGCTGGTTACATGCATGTAATAAAATGCAAAAAAAAAATATACAACGGTGTATGGAAGCAGTGTCATCCCCACAGCATCAGTCTGTGCCAGTGGTGCACCGCCCCTCCAGTTCATGGCCGCCCCCCAGGTCTGCAGGGGTCACGCGCTGCAGGTTGACGATGTGGTCGATGAGGGCTGCCCGCGTGCGCTCCACCTCCGTGCTGAGCCGTTGGATCTCCTCCCGCAGCCGCTCGTTATGGGCTGTCAGCTCCACCACCCGCTGCTCGTTGGCCTGCTCCCGGTGCTTGGCCAGCTCCCGGCTGGCACCCATGCGGCTGCACCTCTTCCTCTTCACTCCGCGCCCCGCCGCTGCCTCTCCCTCATCCTCCTGCACACCCAGGTGGGCCCGGGGGCTGCTGCTAGAGGCTGAGCCCAGGGCTTTGGGTCCCGCTGGCTCCATGCCCGCTGTGTTCTCTGGTCCCAGCAGCTCCAGCAGCTCCGCAGCCAGGGCAGTGTCCAGCTCGCAGCCCTCCAGGCCACTGCCAGACCCCTCTGTGCCCCACAGTGGGGCCACCTCTACCTGCAGGGGAAGAGGAGGAGCCAGCCCCAGACCATGGGTGCCCCCCTGGCCTGTACTCCCCTCCCCCAGCTGGGGTGGCACCAGCTCCTCGGCTCACCTGCTCAGCCCCCCAGGGCAGGGAGGGCCCGCTGGGCTCTGCTGCTGCCTCCAGCACCTCCTGCAGGTCCTGGTACCAGCCCTCCAGCTCCCAGCCGGGCAGCGCACCCACAGGTGTCCCAGTGGGCAGCCCTTCGGCTGCCATCGTCACCTCCAGGCCAGCACGGGGCTGCGGGGAGGAGGGGGTGAGCGGAGCCGCGACCCCGCCTCCGGGCGTTGCTCCTCGTGGGGGGCTAGTCCCCGGCAGCCCCGGGGCTACACCCCGCCCCCCCCTCCCCCGTTACCGGCTCTCAGGTGCCGACAAGGCCGACAAGGCCGCACTTTCTCCGAGATGCCTGGAGAGGGGAAGAGAAAGGGGAGAGGGGTAGGGTCAGATTTTGCCCCTCCGCAGGGGTTCGGAGCCCCTAGCCTGCTCCCGGATGGCCGCAGCCCCCCCGCCTGCCCCGCGCCGCCTGTAAGCCCCCCCGGCGGACCCCCAGCACTGGACGGGACGTCCACACCCCCTCCCCGGCTGCAGCCCCTCGCCGTCCTCCTCATCCTCCCAGCACCGCCCCACGTCCCTTCTCCCCCGGCAGCGTTTTCATCCCCCCCGCACCTTCCTGGGTGGCCCCAGCTCCCCGTAGCCCAAGCCCAAGCGCTGCCCCCGCCTCATCCTCGTCCGCATGGTCCCCGAGCTGCTCCGCTCCAGCCGCACCGTCCCCGCCCGCGCCCCTTTTAAGGCTCCGCGCCTGACGCAACGCTCGCGCTGCTCGCAGCCAACCGACGCCCGCCGCGCCGTGACGCGCGGGGCGGTGCCGGCCAATTAGGACGGGCGGAGGAGGGGCGGCCCCGGCAGAGGTGAGTCACGCGGGGGGATGATGCAATAGCTGGAAACTGGCCCCGCCTTGCCTTAAAGGTACCGCAGCACCGCGGCAGGGCAGGGCAGGGCAGGGCCGGGCCGAGCGGTCGCGGCCTCCTCCAGGCTCGGGGTGCGGTGCGGTGCGGTGCGGTGCGGTCCCCGGCACTGCCCCAGCGCTTCCCAGGACGCGGGAGGCACCGCCCCGGTGAAGCCCCAGGGGGGCCGTTCTCGGTGGTCCTCCCGCGCGAGGCACGCCGGGATCCCCCCCTTCCCCTGCCGCCGCCGCTTGCGCGCGCTGCCCCGCCTCTTCCTGGCGGGGCCGAAGCGGGGACCCGGTCCCCGGTGCCGCCGCCATGACCGCAGGTGGGTGCAGGGCTGGGGCTGCCCGTCCCCTCCACTGGTGGGGGGGACAAACGTGTCACGGTCCCCCTCGCTCCGCCCCCTTTCGCCCCACCCCTCCCTCTGCACCGGGGTGTGTGGGGGGGTCCCCGTGCCCCTCCCTCCTCCCGGGTTTTGGGGGGGTGGGGGGGTGGTGACCTGCCAGCCCTCCCTACCCTCTGATGGGGATGGGCGGGGGCAGCGATGGTGGGGGTCGCCTGCGCGTTACTGCCGCGGAGGGGGGACCGGCTGCGAGGCGCTGCCCTCTCCCGCAGCCCGGGCTGAACCTCTCTGCCCTGCAGCGCCGGGGCACCGGGGGGCACTGCCGCCCCCCGCCCGCGGGCTCGACGCCGCGATGTTCGCAGGGATAAGCAGGTGAGAGGTGCCCCTTGCCCCTTGGGGGGGCAGCCCCTGCCCCTCTCCCGGCCTCCCCCACCCCCGAGGGTTAGGCCCCACAGCCGCTGTTGGCCTTTTTGCTGCTGTTCCTCGACGGTCGTTTGTAGGTCACCACAGACACCGGGATTAACGGGGTGAGGGAGGCTGGGGTGAGAGTTGACAAAGCCGGGGGGTGGCTGCTGCCCCCCAGTCCCGTTCTACATCCCTGGGCACCCTTGGACCCCCTGGCCCCCTGAGTATCCCCTGCTGCTGAGCTGATCCCCTCTGAGTCCCCCTGAGTCCCCTAGTGCCCTGGCACCCCTGCTCCTGCCACGTCCTGTTTGCTTCCCCCACTCAACTGCTCCTGGTGTGACCCCCCCCCGGCAGTACCTGCCACAGGTGCCGGTGCCACGTGGGAGCACAATGAGCAGTCATCATGGTGGCACCAGGACAGACCAGCCAGTGTCCCTGTTGGCTGTGCCCGTGCCCATGGGCTGGCAGCGCAAGGTGGAGGAGGGCTCTGTCTGCTACATAAGGTAAGGAGCAGCCCTCTCATCCACCCCCCAAACCCCACTGCCTGGCTTCTGCTCACCCCCTGTGCCCCCCAGCCCCAGTGGCACGGCGCTGACCTCCCTGGAGCAGATCCGCGCCTACCTACTGGCCGACGGGACCTGCAAGTGTGGCCTCGAGTGTCCCCTTGACATGCATAAGGTGCGGGAAAGGCTGTGCTGGGGGCATCCCCAGGACATGGCGGGGCTGTGAGGGATGGCCCTGGTTTCAGGAGGCGGGGGATGAGGTCTGTGGGGGGGTCCCTGTGGAGTGGCCGGTTGCCACTGTTAGCCTGCCCCGTCCCTGCAGGTGTTCAACTTCGATCCGGGGGCAGCGGTGGCCAGGCAAGGGGCCCCTGGGGCCCAGGGACAGCAGGACATGACCAAACTCTGCAACCACCGCCGGAAAACAGTGGCCATGGCCGTGCTCTACCGCAGCATAGAGGGGGGCCCTGGCCCCCACTGCTCAGCCACAGGTACCGGGGTCCACACTAGTCCCATCCTCCTCCAAGTCCCTGCTGGTGTCACCACTTGGTCCCTCCGTCCAGTCCCAGACCCTCACTGTCTCCCTTGTACATCCTGGGTTCTCGCCACCTGTCCCAGTCCCCTTGGTGCCTTCTTGGTTTCCCCATGTTTCCCAGTGGTCCCCCATCTTCTCTGTCACATCCTGTTATCCCCACCATTTTTCCTATCCCCTGTCTTTCCAATCCATCCCAGTTTAGGGATAGGGGTGCCCAGGCCATGCTGGTGTCAGCTTGACCCCCATGTACCCCTGCAGGTCCTGGCCTGACCCTGCTGTTTTCAGCCGAGGGGCACCCGGCTGTGGCCCCCAGCACCAGCACACCCCTGCCCAGCGCTGTCGGCAGCTTCCCCAGGGTCCCCTTGGGGACGAAAACCCCGGAAGTCACATCTGCCCCCATGGGGACCTGTCTCATCAACTCGCCCTTCTTGCAGCCCCACAACGTTGTGTCTGGGGCTAATGGCATCCCCGAGAGCTGTTCACCTGCCAGCCCCTGCTGTGGCCTCCCCTTGCCCCTGCCAAATGTGGTGATGCCCCCCAGATCCCCTGTGGCCCGGAGCCGGCGCCCCTTGGGCAGGACTGGAGAAAGCTCCGAGCCAGGGGGACTGGGGCTGTCCCCGTCGGCCACCACCAGCGTCCCCCAGGCAGGTGAGGCAGATTGTCCAGCCAGCAGTGCCTTAACCGACCCCAGAAGCAATAACCCGCCAGTGCCCTTAGTCGCTGTCCCTGAGGGCGAGGACTTTTTGGGGCTGCTGCCAGCGAGCATCCCTTTCTCTGCCAGCAGCCTGCCGAGCTCGGCCACCCAGGCCCAGCTGGGTTGTCCCAACCCCGCGCCCGCTCCCAGCACTTTACCCCCCTGCCCTCTCCCCCGCACCAGGATGCACTCTCTACTGGGTGAGCAAGCCCTGGGCAGGGGGGCCCAACAGTGCGCCAACCCCCAGGACCCGGCAGCTCCCAGGGTGCCCCTGGAGCCCAAAAGGGCACCCCATGTGGTGCCTGGGCAGCCTCTAGCAGCCTTGCTGCGCCTCCTGGGTGCTCAGGGCTGCCCCAGGGAGAGGGATCTAGTGGGGTCTAGCCTCCCCCTTGGTCCCCTGCCTGCTACCAGTGGCTCACCCTGCCCTGGCACCGGGCTCCTGCCCCCCAGCTGGGACATCACGGGGCAGCTTCTGGGTCTCTTCGGGCAGCTGGCACCTTCTTCTGAACCCACCTCGGGGACCTTCCTGCAGTCAAAAGCCTCTGGCCCTACCAGTGACCCAGGTATGTGAGGCAGCGCCTGTGGGGTCAGGCAGCTGGTGGGGAGCAGGCCTGCAGCAGATGTCCCTCCATCAACTGGGGACGGACTCCACCCTGGCGTGGCTGCAGCAGTGGTGTTGGGGGTGGTTGCTGCCCACAGGGAGGCCCTCGTGGCTGTGGGGCTGGGTGGGAGGTGGTGAGACCCAGCGGGATGTGGCTGTGGGTCTGTGCTACGGGTGGTGCGATCTGTGGGTCTCACAGGATGCATCCACAGGTTCATGTTAGAGGCTGTGGGTCATGCGGGATGTGGTGGGACACGGTGGGATCCAGCTGTGGGTTTGCCTCTCATGGTTAGTGGGACATGGCTGTGCATCAGGCAGGATGTGGAGGGTTGTGTCTGTGGGCCTGCAGCAGACATGGCCATGGCAGCTACATCTCTGACCCCATTCCCTGCAGGTGCTGCAGCTTCTCCAGGTGTCCCCAAAGGTGCTGTGGCTCCAGGGACTGGTAGTAATGGGAAGAAGAGTGCTGGGGGGGTGCCAGGCTGCCCACTGCCCCCTGCAAGCAAGCCCGGAGTCTTGGGGCAGGAGCAGGCAATGACACTGGGGGCCTCCCTGCCCCCAGGCCTCCTGGCCACACTGCCCTTTTCGCAAACCCTGGGCCAGCACACACCAGGCAGCGGGGGGGACCCCGAGGGGCCCAGCCTACCCTCCCTGCTGGTGGCCTCTCTGCTCCCACTGCCCCTCGGCATCCCCCTGCCTGCTCTGGACCTGCTGCCCTCGCTGGGGACGCTGCTCTCTGCCCTGCTGCCCCTGCCCCCTGAGTCAGGGGAGAGGAGCCCCGAGGGCTGCCCAATGCTGCCTGATCAAGCCTCACTCTTCTCTGCGCTGCCCACCTCGCTTGCCCTCCATCCCATGCATCCAGCTGCTGGGCTGGCCCCCTCTGAGCCTCCCCCCACCACCTACCTGGTGAGAGGACTCCCTGGGAACAGAGGGGTTGCCCCAGGGGAGGGAGGAGAGTGTTGGGATGGGAGTATCTGCCCCTTACAGGAAGGAGTTTCCCCCCTACTAAGGGACTGAGGGGTTGGGGTGGGGAGGAGGGGGTGATGAGTGAAGCCATGTCCTCTCTGTAGGGGAGAGGGTAATGGTACTTGAGGGGGGATTCCCCTGTAGATGCGAGGTCTCAGGTGTGTATTGAACCCTGGGAAAGAGGAGGGAATTTGTCTGCAGTGCGGTAGCAGGGGAGTATTGTCCCCGAGGCACAGGCAGGAAAGAGATTTGTCCCTGGGATGAGGGTGAGGGAGGGCATTTGCCTCGGGGGGGAGAGTGTGGGAGGTGCTGGCACTCGGGCTGGGGAGGAGTGGCTGCCCCTGGGGAGGAGGGTGGGCAAATTTCTCTGTCCCTAGAAGAGCAGGGTCTTTGCCCCAGGGAGGAGGGCGCTTGCCCCCAGGGCATGGGAGGAAGATGAGGACACCCCCGGAGGTGTCTCTGCCTCATGTCTTGGGGATGCCCCCAACTTGTCCCTCTTGCCATCAGGCCAGCCTTGTCAGCCCTTCTGTGGCACCTACCTTGTCTGTCGCTCTCCCCACAACTACTGAGCCACTGTGTGAGGAGGTCCGGGCCCCTGACAGTCCCCCCGGCGCCTTGGAGCCCCGCGACCTGCTGGGCTGCCCCCTGGGCAGCTCTCTGCTCAGCACCGCGCTCCTGGGTGAGTGGGGCTGAGGGACCTTAGGGGCACCTCCGGGCATTGGTGGAGGGACTGCTTGGATGAGGAGTGCTGGGTGCCTAAAGGAGCACCGGGGGTATACTGCATGCCACAGGGAGCAAGGAGTGCCCCTGGAAGCTGGGTGATGTCTGCTGCCTCCCGCCCCGCCCTGGCCCAGGCAAGGGACCGGTGCTGAGCCCCTTGCTCCAGAATCAGCCGCTGCTGCCCACCCTGGGACTGTTGCTGGGCCCAGGCTTCCCTCTTGGCACCACTGGCTACCTGGCCAGCCTGCTCCAGAGCCTGCAGGTGGGTTGCTGGGGTCGGTGGGTACATGAGGGGCAGGTAGGGCTGGAGGGGCCCTGGAACTATGGGGGGGGGGGGTACATGTGGGGGTGGTGGGGCCAGGGGATGTTGGGCAGTCATTTGTGAAGGGCATGGAAGACACGGAAAAGGATGGGGGAGGCCTGGGGTTGTTGGAGGGGACAAAGGGGGACTTAGGGACCACGTGGATGAGGCATGGGGGTATTGGTGTGACATTGGGGGCTCTGGGGAGACACAAAGGGTGAACACATGGGTGTGGGGAAGATCCAGAGATGGGATGGGCAGGGGAGAGGGTATGGGGGTTGTATGGGACAAGGAGGGATGTGGGGGGCACATGGGGGGGTTTGCTGACTCTTGCTGCTCCCTGACAGCTGGGCCCCAGACTCGGCTACCCCGAGAAGTCAGCGATGCTGTTGGATCCCAGTGTTGGAGGCTCCCCAAGTGACCCTGCACCTCCTGGCCTCCCTGAGGGCACCCCAAGTGCCTTAGAGCTCCCTGTGTCCCGTCCGGCTGAGCTGGGCAGCCCCAGATCCAGTGGGGGTGCCCAGGAGTGCCCAACCTCACAGTGCCCCCTCAAGCAGGGCCGCCGGTGGGCTGAGGGGCTCAACAGGGAGATGCAGTCCCTTTGTGGGCCCCCCAGCAGCAAGAGCCCCCGGCATGGGGCTGGCCGGGGGAGCTGGGGCACTTGGCAGCACTTCAATGGGCAGGCAAGTGATGGGAGTGGGGAGGGGCTTCCCCCTGAAGCCTCCCTGGCCCCCCACTCTGCCTGGCACTGCAACGGGGACATCACGGCCACTGGGCAGCGGCTCAGAGTGGAGGGAATCAAGGTACTGGGCCCTACTGGGAGCTATTGAGGAATACTGGATTCTGCTGGGGGGATACTGGGAGCCCTTGGATTGCATATAAGGATCCCTGGGAGGTGCTGGGTACGACCTTTGGGTGCTGTTGTGGGTATACTGGGGGCCACTGCATGCCACTGGGAGGTATTTGGGGGCAATGGGAGTGTGTGCTGGGGTGGGGCATACCATGGGGGAGCAGTAGAGAGATACTGGGACCCACTAGGGACACTGAGGGGCACTGGGAGGAGATGCTAGGGTGAAGCCAGGACTGGGAGCTATAGGGAGGCATTGGCTGGACTGGAAGACACTGGAGTAGTGGGAACCCCCATGCTGACCCCCTTCTCACACAGGGAAGCTCTCTGCGGCTGCGCCCATCCTGCCGGGGCTGGAGGAGGAAGGTCAGGTGAGCATGGGGGGACAGGGGGCGGGGAGCCCTGCTACATCCCCCCCCCCCCACCTCCCACCTGATCCCATGGTCCTTGCAGCATCCCCCAGACCAGTGCCTGCCTGGAGACTCCACAGCAGAGGGGGCTCAGCGCCAGGCCCGGGGCTGGCTCTGCTGTAAGTGGGGACAAGGACAGTGAAGAAGAGTGTGGGACAGAGGGGGGAGATGAGAGGGGAAGGGAAACTGTTGTGTCCCCCCACCTCCTCCATAATTTTTCCCCCAGGCGGACCTGGCTGTGGCTCGGTGGCCTGGACGCCCCATCAAGAACCGCCGGAGGAAGCTGCTGACATGACAGTGCTGGGGTGGGGGCACCCCCAGCACCAACTGATGGAATATGGAGGTCACAGCTCCCTCACCCCCCACCACTGCAGGCCACGGGCACTCCCAGCTGTGGGCCCGTCTCGATCGCCTGGCAGTGTTTGGTGGGGTCTGAACTGGAGCGGGGGGTTAATCCAAGCACAGGGCCCCCTTCCCAGATGGAGCACTTCAGAAGCCATTTTCCATATGGGATGGGTCACTGGTGAGCCCCCACCCCTGCCTTCCCTCAGGGAAGCCCCCTATGCTGGGAGGACAGGATTGGTGCTAGGGGACATACCCAGGGGGGCCCTCCCTGCCCCAGGGGGCTGGCTGTTGTCTGTTCCTGTCCATCTCCACCTCCCTGTTACCTCAGGCCCTGGGGGTGTCTTGGCCCCAGGGCCAGTTCTGCTCAGGGTTAGTTTAGCATGAGGTCCTCTGTCACCAAAAACAAGGTTCCCCCTCTTTCCCATCCCACACTACCAGCAATAATCATCTGCACCACCCTTGGAGGGGGCTGTGTGTCCCTGCCCTGGGTTGTCCCTGTCACCACACACACACTACTCTCAGCCTCCCAGGTGGTAATGAGGAGACGTGTCACACCCCCCCCCCCTCCCGCCGTGTGTTGCAGCTTTCCAACAGTGGATTTACTGCCCTGAGGAGGCTGTGGGGGTGGCAGGGAGGTTTATGCATCATTAAAAGCTGCATTTAAAACCCCAGAACTGGGCCCTGCTCATGCCCTGAGGTGATGCCAGCATAGACATCCTTTGAGCTGGACTGTCTGTTGTTATAAATTCAAATAGCAAGGGGGCACAGTGATCCCCCCCGGGTGGCAATGAAGGATGGGAGGATTCTCAGGGAGTTGCAGAGCTTTGGGATGGGGGATAGGAATGCCTGGGGGGGGTGTCTCTCACTTCTGCATTCACTTTATGCAGGCTTGTGTCAGCCAACTTTTCTGCTGGTTTGGGCAGGTTTTCCCTCATTCTGCCGGTGATCTGTAGGGGATGAGGGGGGGAGGAGGGTGAATGTGGGAGGTAAGATGAGGATCCCATCCCATTCACCCCCATGGGTGTTGGTGGGACCCGCCTCTACCGCAGTGTTCTCTGAGAGCATCAGCTCCAACCTGCCCAAACTGCTGAAGAACAGACTTAGTGGCTGGGAGGAAGGTGAAAGCTCAGCACCGGGTGGTGCCAGTGGCACTCCCAGGATGTCCCCAGTCACACCGTGTCATTGTCCCCAGCACCCCCTCTTGCCTTGCTTGAGCAGGCCCCGAGGCTCACCAGTCTCTCCTGAGGCGGACTGTCTAGTTGGGGTGGAGATGGCAGTGGTGAGGCGGGCAGAGCAAAGTTAGAAGGTTTGTCCCACGCATGGGTCACTGTAACCCACCCTGCTGTGCTGAATCCTGCTGCCAGAGTCCCTGGCCAACCCTGTTGAAGGGCTTATGAGTCATATCAGGGGGAAGGGAAGCTGCTAGGTTACCCCATGACTCCCAGTTTTATACTCCCCCTGGGATTGCTGATGCTATTGGAGAAATCTGGAAGAGGAAGAGCTGGGGGGCTGCTCCAAAATACCGAGTGTGTCTGTGCTCTCCATGGAATTGGCTCAGTGACCCAGGATCATAGAATCATAAGAATGATTTAGGTTGAAAGGGACCTTAAAGATCATCTAATTCCAATCCCCTGCCCTGGGCAGAGATACCTCCCACCAGACCAGGTTGCTCCAAACCCCATCTGACCTGGCCTTGAGCTCCTCCAGGGATGGGGCAGCCACAGCTTCTCTGGGCAACCTGGGCCAGTGTCTCCTCACAGACTACCTTTCCCCAGGCCTCCTGCCTCATTGGCAGAATTGGGGTTGGTGGTGAGGTGCTCCCCAGAGATCATAGAATAGTTTTGAGTTGATAGGGACCTTTCAAGTCCAACCTCTTCTGCCATTGAGCTGGGATATCTTCAACTATATCAGGTTGCTCAGAGCATCATCCAATCTGAAAATGCTGGTGAGCTTCTGCACATGGTGCCTGGCCTTGAGGTAGCCATGAGGCTCTGCTGCCTCTGCTCGAGCACTTAAAGAAGCTGTTAAAGCGGGTAATGTTTACCATTTTGTTATTAACGATGAAGCAAATTCCTCTGTTGGAGAGTGTCTTAATGGGATGCTCAAAACCAAGATGTGGAACTATTTTATAACCCAGACCTTTTGCTATGTTGAGGAGCCTGTGAATGTGAACACTTCACCCAGCCAGGGTTTGGAAAACTGGAGATAGGGGTGTGGTTTGAAAGAATCTGAACCTTTGCTCCAAAAGAGAGATAATGTCAAGGTGTCTAGAACAAAAAACTTTCTTCAGACTAGCCAAACCCCTAGTCCTCTACTGCTCCTCAGAGAACATGCCTTACAGTCCTGTCACCAGCTTGGTTGCCTTCCTCTGGATGCGTTCAAGGACCTTTGCATCCTTCTTAAATGGTGGGGTCCAGAACTGCACACACTGCTCCAGTTGAGATCACAGCAATGCCGAATACAGCAGTCTTGTTCAGTGTGCTCATCAATGAGCTGGATGAGGGGACAGAGTGGCCCCTCAGCACGTTTGTTGATGATACAAAGCTGGGAGGAGTGTCTGACACACCAGAAGTCTGTACTGCCATTCAGTGAGACTTGGATAGGCTGAAGACTTGGGTGGAGAGGAACCTAATGAAATTCAACAAGGGCAAGCGTAGGGTCCTACACCTTGGGGGGAATAACCCCATGCTCCAGTACGGGTTAGGGGCTGACCTGCTGGAAAGCAATTCTGCAGAAAGAGACCTGGGAGTCCTGGTGGACAAGAAGTTGCCCATGGGCCAGCAATGTGTCCTTGTGGCCACGAAGGCCAATGGTCTTTGGTGGCAATTTAAAAAATAGTGTGGGCAGCAGGTGGAGGGAGGTCATCCTTCCCCTCAGCTCTGCCCTGGTGAAGCTGTAGCTGGAGTCCTTGGTCCAGTTCTGGGCTCCCCAGTTCAAAGACAGGGAACTACTAAAGAGACTCCAGTGGAGGTTATGAAGATGATCAAGAGACTGGAGCATCTCTCTGCTGAGAACAGGCTGAGAGAACTGGGACTGAACAGCCTGGAGAAGACTGAGAAGGGAATCTCATCAGTGCTTATAAATATCTAAAGGGCTGGTGTCAAGAGGATGGGGACACAAACTGGAACACGGGAAATTCCATCTCGACATGAGGAAAAACTTCTTTACCTTCAAGGGTGGCAGAGCCCTGGAACAGGCTGCCCAGAGAGGCTGTGGAGTCTCCTTCTCTGGAGATTTTCAAAACCTACCTGGATGCGTATTCTGTCTAGTCTGCTCTGGGTGACTGCTTTAGCACTGGATGATCTCTGAAGGTCCCTTTGGCCCATACAATTTTGTGATAATCCCCTCTTTTGACCAGCTGGTTGTGCTGTCTTTAATGCACCCCAGGGTGCAGTTTGCCCTCTTGGCTTCTTTGTAAAGAAAAGAGAGCCCATACATGCTCAGAAGAATGGTTGGTTTTCTCACAAGGAATAAACCAGCAGTCTTAAAAACCTGCCACTGCCCTTGGATAGCTATTATGGCTTGAGAAACCTGTAACAATTTATTGTCATTTAGACAACTATGCTATCATCCAATGATGCCTCTCGGGAAGGGGAATTGGGGAAAAACCAAGGAAGACGAGGGTTGAAATATAAATAGATATTTATATAGGATAAGACTAGATAATTAGCAATAATAATAAAGAACCAGTATTGATTATGATAGTAATATACATATACAAGAACTATACTCAGCCCATGCCATCAACAGAAGCTGGTCCCTCCCCATGACCAGCCAGTGTGGGACCCTACGAGCTCTGGGGCTTCGGGAAGAAGGGAAGGACTCAAGGCTCCAGCACCGGGGCAAGGAGTTCTCAGGGTGGCAGCCACTAAGAAAGAGAGAGAGAACTCCTCAGCAAACTTTCTAATTTCTATGGAATGTGCCATTCATGGTATGGAATAACCCTGTTTGCAGCTTGGGTCTTCTGACAAATGTCTAGCTCCTGGCAGGAAGGTAGTTTTGTGAGAATTTATAAAATAGAATCAACCAGGTTGAAAGGGACCTTTCAGATCATCAAGTCCAACCATCAGCCTAACACTGACAAAAGCATCACTAAACCATATTGCTAAGCACTATGTCTGTTGTCCTGGCCTTCTGTGTCCTGCTGCTGCAAGAGGCTGCATACGAGCTGTGGCCCCAGAGACAGTGGGTCGCTCTACACCAAATGTGTGCCTTCCTCCAGCGGCACGTACACACATGCAGGAGCTGTGGCCAAGGGGATTTTGTGGCCTTCCACTGCTTTGCCATGACCAGCAGCCAGGAGGGAGGGAGCTGTCAAGACCCTGCTGACCAGGGCAACTTGTGCAGCTGGGAGGTCTTGGTGCTGACTGAAGAGCAGCTGAGGAGGGAGATGACCACTGGGGGTATGCTGTGCTCCTTACTCCGCAACCAGGCCCTCCAGGAGCCCAACGGGATGTGCTGGGAATGGGTCTGCCAGGGACGAACCCAGGAGCTGAGGACAACCACCACAGACTGTCCTCAACATGTTGGTGCCCTTGCAAGGGCCCTGGCAAGACCACTGGGAGAGGGAGGGTAGCTCTAGCTCTTACCCTGGGGGAGGCAAGGAGTTGTGTAACACGCTGTTTTCTTTGCAGATGCTGGAGAACACCAGGTTTTCGCTGAGGAGGATTTGGGGTCAACAGAGAGGGTTTGGTTCTTTGAAGGGCAATGAGCTCAGGCTCTCCAGAGGAGACCAAGGAAGTGCTGGCATTTGGCCATTTGTGACTCTAGACTAGGGAAGAAGCCTTCTGTGGGGTGGGAGCTGGGAGGAGATGGCCATGGAGATGAGATGGTGCTTGAAGAAGCCCATGGGCTCTGAGTGATGGTCACGCTACAGTAGAGCAGGCTTTGCTACTAGAGAGTAGCGGCAAAATGTGCAGGGGAAAAGCCACCCCGAGTAGCCGGGTGGTTTGCTTGTGGGAGGTGACAGAAAGCCCAGCTTGTCTCTTTCTCCCTACCTACAAAGCACCTGTAGGAGTCTCGACTGCCCGTGGACTCGTGCTCTGCTTTGAGCAAAGGGCTTTTTTCTCTGTGGGGAGAAAGTCCAGACCGGATGATGCCAGTGTATTCTTTGCTCTCTTCTTCCCCTGGGAACTGTAGCGTGGCAGAGTGCAATCAAAGAACAGAGCTGCCCAGTGAGACCGATGGGAAGCACAATGGCGACTGCTCCTGCAGATGCAAAGCCATGGTGAAATCGGTGCTCGTGCCTTTGCCTTTGACCTGGCAGTGGGTGATGCTGGCTGAGCCTTTTACTTCTTAGACTTCTGGAGTCTGCAGAAGGTAGCTTGCACGTCTCCAACAGCTACATGGTGAATTGCCTCACTTGCCAGCACCCACTGTGCACAGAGCCCTCTCTATGGCCTGGGTCTGGGCAGGACAGCATCACCGCTGCAGTGGGGCCTGCCTGGAGAGGACCTTGGAAGGGAAATGCTGGGGTCAGAGCCTGACTCTTTCCTCCGCTTTGCCTCTTCTATGGACAGAGACACAGGACAGTGTGGCCTGAGCACGAGGGGCATTAGCAGGGAAGGGTCTGAAGGATCACTGGTGCCTGTGCTTTGAGTCAGTGTGACTGTGTTTGGGGGGGGCATCGCCAGGAGGAGA
Organism: Gallinago undulata; assembly: GCA_026546715.1. Lineage (NCBI taxonomy): Eukaryota > Metazoa > Chordata > Aves > Charadriiformes > Scolopacidae > Gallinago > Gallinago undulata. The sequence goes on along the minus strand of JAOTQQ010000017.1, from coordinate 1,158,624 downwards.
ATCAGGCCTCATAAGACCAAGACCAGAGGCTATGGGGGAGGACAAGGCTGGCAATGGACTCTGCATCCATGCTCACCTGCTCTCTGTCTGCTTGAGCAAAGGCCCTCATGAAGCTAAATATGGTGGAGGTCCTGAGGAAGACGAAAGCGACTGTGACAGCCTGCCTTGAGGCCAGCTTCTTCAGCCTCAAAGGGGAGGTAAAGAGATGGGGATGTCTGGGGTATCTCCTGGATGCCTTCCCCAGCTGCAGGGGATGTCCCTGGCCCCTCCAGCAGACTCCTGGCAACGCCTTGGGACACTTCACCATGTCGGGGTGTTTCCCTTCACCTCTGCAGGTTTGCTGCCGTATGAACTGCATAAAGCTGGCAAAGAAGATGATCAGGAGGCTTTGAGCCTGCTCGAAAGGCACTTCCCCTGGAGCTCCTTTGGAGCCTTCATCAAGTACCAGGAGGAGAAGTTGCGGTATGCCACTTTTGTCAGAAGAGCAGCATCCCTTCTGCAGGAGATCCGGTAAGAAGCAGAATTGAGACACCAGGAGAGGAAGTTCCCACCCAGTCCCAGTCATGTGGGTGCAGACTGGCCGAGCCTTGAGGCTACCCCTGACCATGACGCAGGTCTCTTATGGGACCGAGGCATTAAGGAGCCATGTGGGGGTATTGTAGGTAAGGACAAAGCCCCGCACTCCCTCCCCAGCCTGTGCAGTCATGGTGACTGAGCATGCCTTGTGGTAAAAAGCAGCTGCAGCCAGGGCTGTTTACCGGCACGTGTCAGCTGCAGCAGGGGCATGGGGTGGCTGGAACAGAGAGCAGCAGACAGGGCGAAGAGGGTGATGAGGGGTGGGGGTCTGGAGGCAGGACAAGGACACAGGGAAGGAGCAGTGGCTGGGGGTGAGGTGTGAGGACGAGGAAGCTCAGAGGCTCATACCCCTTTTCCTGCAGGTTCCCAGCTTTGCTTGGCCTCCCCTGGGGTGCCAACATGACTACTCCAGTGGTCAGCTTCCCCCAGTGGCACTTCTGGTTTTGCCCCCTTCTGCTCTGTCAGCCCTCCCTCCGTCAGCTCCCTTTTCTCTGAGAAGGTGAAACTGGCTTGTCCGCCACCCTGCTTTCCCTGCCCCTGCCCCATGGAGCCCTGTGCAGCAAGAGGCTCTGGGCCCAGAAGTTCTCCTTGTCAGGCACACAAAACTAAACGAAAAGGTGTGATTCGGAGTTGGGGTGACTCCGGGGGCAGAGTTGGAGGGCCCACATGCCTGACATCCCCTTTTCCAGTGGGGCCCAGACACCTGGGGCCTTTTTTTGACTGTTAAGTATTGCTCGAGTGGCTGGGATAGCATGTGAATGAGACGCAGAATTGCCTGTGAAGCAAGTGTGGAGCCGTTCTAACTGCGGTTCTGTCTCTCTGCGAGGACACCGGCTGGTGAATGGGCGAAGTGAAAAGGTTCCAGGAGAAAGGAGTCCCGTGGGACAGTAAAAAGGGAGACAGGCCTAGTGGAAAGAAAATGATAAAAGAATTGAGATCTGATAATCCTGGTTCAAGCATTCCACCCGACAGTCCTTTAGGGGTAATACTCAGAAATTGGGAGCAAGCTCGCACCCTGGGAAAGGATAACAATGATAAAGTAATATATGTTTGAACGGGTGAAAGAACCCATTGGATCTAACCGACTGTTTTGGCCACAGTTCGGGTCAATACAGAACTGGGTATGCTAGCTTCTAAAATTTATGAACCTGTTACTTTGGGCCAAGTGCAATGTGAAGGTTAATATGGTGCTGTTCACGGCCGTGCTGCAGCAGCATGGGCTTCTGGGGGGCAGAAGAAGTAGGATAATATAGAAGAACGCAGTGATACTAAGAGACCCTGTGCTCCTCAGCTTAAGGAAACTCAGATGGTCTGGACCACAAGATTAGATCAGATTGTGAGGGATGTTCAGAATTTCCCTTTGTCCTCCCCTAAAAAGGAATTTGAAGAAGTAATGTTCCCTTTAATAGAGGTACCCATGCTGGGGGCCTTGGGGGAGGGGTGGGTTTTGTGAATATACCTCTGATTAGTACTGAGGTGTGGAATTTAACAAAGAGATGAAAAATTATTAGAAGACCCCTTCGAGGTTTTCAGAGCAGCGTCTGGGCCATAATATTTACACTTGGGAAGAAATGCAGTTTATTTTAGGAGCCCTGTTCATACCAGAAGAAAGACAAATGATCCAAGTTGCTAGTGTTAGAATTTGAGAATGAGAAAACCTTCCCGATGTCCCAGGGTGAATCCTAGAAGAACAGAAATTCCCTAAGACAAGACCTGCCTGGAATCAGAATATGTTGAGGGGAGGAATACTATGTCCGATTACAAGAAGATTAGAATGATTTGTTATGAGGGGCTCAGAAAGCTTATATCAGGAGGGATGACGAGCAAGTGAAGCAATGGTGAAGAGAAAGTGAAGCGGTAGCCAGAGTGAGAGAGATTGTCATGGAGAATATAGGGCTCAGTCAATTGAGAGAGAGAACCCTCATGGGTGACAAGAAGCTACTAGAAAGTGTTTTTGTTGTAGGAGAGAGGGACATATTAGGAGGGATTTTCCCATGAGGCAAAGGGAAGATGGAGTGCTCCGAGCAATGGAGCGACATAACTATTCTCAAGAATAGGGGTGTCAGGGGCTCTACCTTTGGGTGTCAAAACATCATATAGAGTCCTTGATAAATTTAAAATTAGGACCCCAGAAGGAGGAATACTTGTTCCTAGTAGACACAGATGCAGAAAGTACAAATAAACCAAGACCTCCACAGAGATGTAAAATTGGGAAATTCAAAACAAATGTGGTTGGAATATAAGGGGAAAGTTTTTCAGATCCTATTATGGAGCAAGTATACATATATATATAGGGGAATAACTGGGAGGCAAAAATAGACTTTGTAGTAATACCTGAGGTAGGAGCAAATTTACTAGGCGGAGATTTACGAGTACTGCTGGGAATTGGAATAGTTCCAAAAGATTACAGGATGGTGGTGCATCTTTATAAGTTAACCAGAGAAGATAAAAAGGCAATTAATCCAACAGTCTGGGTGGCAGAAGGGAATCAGAGAGGACTGGACACACCCTCTCTGAGAGTGGAACTGAAGACGAAAAGTCAACCTGTGCCTGTGAAGCAATAGCCCATATCCCTGGAGGGGAGGAAGGGGCTCCAACCTGGGATTGAGAGATTGATGAAAGATGGTCTATTAGAGCCATGCGTATCTTCTTACAACACACCTATTTTACTGGTCAGGAAGTCAGATGAGGGATGGAGATTAGTGCAAGATTTTAGGGAATTGAATAAAATTGTTCAGAAGTGTCGCCCAGCTGTACCCAATCCTTATACATTGCTGAGCAAAATACCTCATGAACACATGCTGGCTACTGGAGGAAGAAGTTGTCCCTGACCTGTCGTTGTTGAGACGGACATGACACGCACAGAATTCTGTGAGCAAAAGCCCCAAAGACCCAACTTTATTCTTTTAACAAGCCTTTTTATATCTTTCTTAGGAACGTGTGTCCATACATAATTGGTTCAGTCAAAGATCAATAGTTCATAATTGGATAACTTTTTCCTTCTTTGTTCTCTGCTGCAACTTCGGTAACTTTCC
>JAOTQQ010000017.1:1083614-1105047 GCA_026546715.1 Gallinago undulata | reverse complement strand
GGGTGCCCTCTGTGTGTGGAGGGGTGTTTTGGGAGGGCAGAGTGACAGTGATGGGGTGATGGGGGGGGGCTGGGAGAAGGCTCGGGAGGGGGGGTACGGGGAGGAGTGCCCCCCCCCTCCACAGTCCCAGACCAGCTGGGGAGCAGGCCTGGGAGGGGGACGGGCAGGGGTTGAAGTGGGGGGGTCCAGGGGGAGGTTGCAGAAGGCGGGGGGGTTTGCGGGTTGGAGCAGTGGGGTTGGGATGGGGTACAAGGAGGGGGGGGTGGGGTGGGGGGCCGGTGCTGAGTCAGGGCCGTGGGGGCGAGCCGTGGGGGCTGGCAGGAGTGCCGGGGAGCGGCCGGTCAGGAGCGTTAATCCATTATTTATGCCGCAGCCGGGACACGTAGCCAGCCCCGCTCGCCCAGCCCCGCTCGCCCGCCGCTTCCATCCCTCCTCCCTCCGTCCCTCGGCTCTCTCCTCCCGCATCCCAGCGGCAGGAATCCTCTGCGCTTGGAGATCTTCCTCCGTGGCCTTTAGTTGTTACCCTAACGCAAATAATTAACTAACGAGGGCGGTGAGAAGCCGGCTGAGTTATTTCCCCCCTTGTATCTCCCCGGGGCTGTGCTCTTTAGGATGCCTAAAGCTTGGCTTCCCCCCCACTCCCTCCCCACCCCCCCCCAGGCCCGTGGGGTTTTCTCCACTCGGCAGTAAGTTGGGAGGTGGCTCCCAGCGCCTTGTCCCCTCTCTGTCCCCGTCCCCCCCCTCCCCCCGTGGGTGTTCCTCGGGGCTGGGCTGGTTTTGTGCTGGATGATGAGCTTCCTGAGCAAAAAGAGCCCTTAATGGATCCGCAGAGGGAGCTGTTGCAGAGAAGTTAGGAAGCCGCCTTCCTCCTCCTTCCCCGCCGAGATGAGCCCTCCGCTGCGGTGCCCGGGGGAGAGAAGGAGAAGAATCGGGTTTTGTTTGGTTTGGAGAGGGGAGAGAAACCCCGCGAGGGGTGTGGGGGTTTCGTTCTGAGGGGGCTGCCCTTTAAGGGTTGCCCTGGCCCTGCGGAGGGGCTGTGATCCTCTTGCGAGGCAGGTTGTCACCCGAGGAACTTGAGGTGCCTTTTGACGACCCGTGGGCTCTGCTTCAGTGTCCCTCCAGAGCCTGGCAGCTGTTTTCATCAGTTTGGGCTTTTTATAATGACTACTTTTCCCCGTCTTTTCCTGCCAGATGCTTCTGTTGGGAAGCCCTGGCTGCCATCTCTGCCTTTGGAGGTGTCCTAAAGTTTTGAGGCCTTTCGCCTTGGAAGGTGCAGGGGGAGGGTGTGGAGAGTTTTTCTGTCCTTTTTGGCTCTGAGGCCTTTGTGCTTTCGAAGCAGGACCCTCTCACACAAGCAGGGGTGCCCCCCCGATGCCGTCCAGCTGGAGAACGGGCCCAAATCCAGGGGATTTGGGGACCTGGAGGAGCAGAAAGGGCAGTGTTTGGCGTCGGAGCTCCTCATCACTCGGGTCCCTGTCGTCCCTCCCGTCCATCTCAGTGCTCAGGGCCTCGGGGTTTTATTTCCTTTATTTATTTATTGCAATATTTGGTTAATAACGGAGTTTGCCCGCGTGGAGTCTGTGGCTTCAGCCCTGTGCATCACGTCCCCGCGGCCGGAGCGATGTCTGCAGAGACTGTGGTCATCTCCACCTCGGCCTCAGCTCCTCTTGCAGGAATTGTCTCCTGCAGAAGGCTTTTTGGGTTTGTTTTTATGTTAAATGGTGCCTTACTCTTCAAAGGGGCCTTTAAATATTTTATGGGTTTTTTTTTTCTGAGCCGCGCAGCCCCAAAGCAGGAGGTTCTTGTTGGATTCAGGACAAAGGAGCTCTAGAGGTGACTCGTGAGCTGAAGGGGGAGATAGAGGTACTGCATTTAAAAATAAAAAAAAATAATAAAAACTACATCTGGCAATTAAAAGAGAGAAGCCCATTTGTAATGATGTTTTCAAACTTGCTCTTGGGATGTCAAACCCGGAGATGAGCTGCAGTCGAAGAAGAAGCTGAGGAAGAGGGGAAGGTTTCTGGTAGAACTCCAGTCATCATCCCATTCCCTCCCATTTAAACTGGGGGAGAGGAGGGGGGTTTTCACCCCTTCAGGTGGGGCAGGGAATGGGGGCGCCTTCTGCTCCAGTTGCTGTTAGTTTTTCCTTCCTTCTTTTCACTAGCTTCTGGTTTTTAGACACTTGGATAAAAAGCAAAATTTAGTCTAAAATTATCCCCTTAAATACGAAAGGATTTTTGGCAAGTCACAGAGACTCTTCCAGATCCCCAAACTGGCAAAGATAATCTAAAAGTAGTCACCATCCCCCCAAAATTCCCCGGGAGCCACATCCAGGTGGGAGTTTCCGTGTTCAGCTGCTGCCCCCTGGGCTGGGGGGGGATGCGGAGGGAGGACAGAGAGGGGACCAGGAGACAAAAAGTGCAAAGAGATCTTTGCCTCAGGAAAGGCAGATTTGGTGTCCTGAGCGTTTCCATCCTGTGGAGTCGCGGTGGGAAGCCTCAGAAATCCCACCAGGACCCCTTTATCTGGGAAGTGAGTGTGGGAAATGGTGGCGGAGCAGGAATCCTGCACTACAGCCCCCGGGGGTCTGCCCTTTTATCGCGTTGAAGTGTTTGTAACCCCTCGGCGTGAGGTTTTTACGGTGTCTCCCCGATAGATACGGGGATGTTTTGTCGCCTGAAATAAATAACGGGGATGTTTTGTCACCTGAAATACGTAGTTTTACTTCCTCCTGCCGCAGAACAGCCCACAATTAGCTCCAAGAGGTGGATGTTTGAGAATAGCTAATGCCCAGTCGTGCTCTGCATAATGCAGCCGCTGAAAGAACAATAAATGTGGGGCTTTAAACGGAATATAGACAGCTAATTATCTCCGAGGTTAAATGTTCAGCTCATTCCCAAGGAAAAAACTGAAGTGTGTGTGGGGGGGGGAAAAAAACCCAAACCCCATGAGTGATATTCAGAAACTTTTTTTTTTTTTTTTTTTTGGAAATCCTAAAATGGTTCTTTGGATTGTAACGATTTCCCCATCTTTCCTCCAGTCCCACGAAAGGATTTGGAGAGAGAAGCTGTTTCTTTGGGGCTGGACCTTCCCTCTCCTCCTGTCACCGCTGGTGGGTGCGAGGAGCGTCTCCCTTTGAGGGGGGGGGAAAAAACCCCAAACAATATAATAATAATAAAAAAAAGAACCCAAACCCCGAGCGGCAGGCGCAGGGGGGGTTGCTGCCCGCTTTTCCTTTCAGGTACTGGGTAATTAAAGCCACTTGGCTTCAATTAAAACCTCAGCCTGATGCGTTCCGGGGGCTCTTTTGGGGCACAGAAGTTAGTTTTTTGGAAAGAAAGGAGCTGGGCGGCTGTTGAAGGGGGGGGATGAAGGGGCTTGTGTTCTTCTGTTGTACCTCACCAGGTATTTACCCAAATCCCCCCCCCCAAATCTCAGGAGTTTGCCTCCTCGGGGGCTTGGGGGGGGGGATTTGGGAAAACCAGGCTGTGCCGGCGCGCGGGGGGGTTCTGTGTTGACCCCTCTCCGGGCTCATTCCAGGTAACACATTCCCCAATTTCTAGTATAAATGTGGTTTTTTTGGAGGGGGGTGTGCACGCTGTAAAACAGTTAATTGCCACGTTTATGGGGGGGGGGGACGGACGACGACAATGACACACATACATTTTGGCAAACGCCCCCCCCCCCCGGGAGCCACCAGAGCCTCGGAAAACGGGATTTCTATTTGAGAATGGTTATAAATTACGACCAGGCTGGGTTCTTCTCCTGGAACGGTGCTGGGGAGGCTCCCGGAGCCGCCTCCGACGCGCTCCGTCAACGCGATTAAAATAACTCGGGGAAGGGACTACTTAACTCGGAAGCCAATTAGCCAGATGCTGCCGTACGGCGGGAATGACGCAGCCACCGGCCCCAAGCAACCCTGGCCAAATCCCTCCCGAGAAGCAGATTTACCAATTCTCCAGGTTTCTCCTCAAAAGCACCGTCCGTAGACTAATAATAATAATCATTAAAAAAAGAAACAAAAAACCCAGACAAATTTCTCACCGTTTCTCGTCTCTCCTCTCAGACGGGGAGCTATCGAGTTCCCAGAGTTTGCCCAAATAATCCCACGCCGACGGAGCTGGGATGGATTCAGGAGTCGTTTCTCTTTTGGACTCGCCGTCTGTAAAAAATGTTGAATGTTTCCCTTCTATTTTGGGGCAGTTTAAACAATAACGTGCGTTTCTGGTGCTGTTTGGAAAAGTTTTCCGGCGGCAGCTGAACGCTGGTGGCTCCGGGAGGAGTTTGGTGGCCGAGCCCAGAGGGAGTTGGGTTTCTCCCCCGGTGATTCCAGTAAAACTACAATATTTTATTTTAATCCCGCAGGTAGATTTTAATATTTTTTTTAACGTTTCCGTGCTTCGCCGTCTCTCTCGCCCCGCGGGGTGTGTTTGAGCCTCGTGTCGCCCTTCTCCGAAGGAACTCGGATATTTTTTTTGCGCTTTCATTAACCTTTGCTGTTTTACCAGGCTTGAAATTTCCACTTGGGGTTTTCCAAGATGCACCCCCTCCCCACCTTGTGCCGCTCTCGTTAAGGTTCCTGGCTAATTACCATACTGAAATTTCCAGCCCAAACCCCGATTTCACCATGAGCCGGAGCTGCTCCCGACTCTTTGGCTCTGGATTCTTCGTTATCGGCCCAAATGTTAATGACATCATCAAGGAGTGAAGGTTTGCCCTCTGATACCCGTCGGATACATCCCTGGGGTTTTGTTTCCGCTCCATTATTTTATTACTTTTTGTGTGTGGAATTTCTCTTGTTTGTTTTCCCCCCAAGACTTAATTACTGTTTATTTTCCTCCTTTGAAGTGGGTAAAACTATTTCTGGGGTGATAATGTGTTGCCTTTTTTAGGCTTTTGGACGTTTTTTTCCTTAAAACTTCTTTGCCCGAGACTTTGGGGTTGTTTTTTTGGGTTTTGTTTTGTTTTGTTTTGTTTTTACAGCTTCTTTCCAGGCTCTGTCTGGATGAGGTGTTCTCCCAGTTATTTGCTTTTTGGGGGGACGGCACAGTTTTTAAGTGTTCCTTTGTTTTCCTGAGTTAAATTTGAGACAACTCGAGGGAGTTCAGGTTAAACCACTCTCCAGCACCTGGAGGTTTCCACGCTCCCTCCCGGTTACCCCACACTCGTTTTTTATTTAAAAAATTAAAAAAAGAAATTATAAAGATGACTGAATGGCACGGCTGCGGGGCTGGGAGGTGTGTATTGTTTTTTTTTTTTATTTTATTTCTTTCTGTTTGTTTTTAAATCTTTGGGCAATGTGGCAGGAAGGCGTTGAACTCCGGTGTCAGAGGTCGGAGCGTGAGCGTTTGCCGTCTCCGTCACCCGGCGTTATCTCGGGATCGCGGGAGGTGCCGGAGGTTGCGGAGCGTTTCCTGCTCCGCACACGGATGGGGGGGGTTGGTGGTGGTGGGGGGGGGGGCGGGAAGTGAAATCGGGTGTAATCGTGCAAATCAAATCCCGCCGGCCCGACCTGCCGGCACTCTCCGGCTCTCACCCCGCACGGCAGCTCCAGAAATTCTCCAGCTTCCTTTAGTTTTGAGCCGAGTTTCCAACACCACATTATTTTTTAAATTTATTTTTTTTTTAAATTTTTTTCTTTTTTTACGAGGTGCTATTTAGTGCCTCGAGGCATCAAAAAAAAGAAGGAAGGCGATTAAACCGGAGCGCAGGAGTTTGTGCCCACCCCCTCCGCTCGGGACTCTCTTTCCAGGTAAAAAAATTCCTTTGTGGAGTGGTTTTATTTTTTTTTTTTGTTTTTTTTTGTTTTTTTTTCATGCAGACGGTGAGCGTCGACTCCCTCTCGGATTTAGATTCCCGGGGTCACCGCTCGGAAATAACTTGTGAATTCCTGCGGAGGAAAATTCTAATGAGAGGAAACGTCTATTTTTAAATCAAAATCGGCTCGTTTTAGCCCCTTGTCACTGGACTGTGTCGCCGGCCTGGCCTTGCAGGAACGTGTCTGAATTCCTCCGGCGTGGAAGCCATCTCCCTAAAAATAATCCTGGGGGGGTGGGGGGGGGAGCCCAACTTTCTAATTATTTCTGGAGCAAACGAGTCGCGCGTTTTCTCGGCGCCGTCAGTTTGTTTGTCAGGAGGGGGGGTGGGTTTGGCTGAAAACCTACCAGGTCTCCTCCTGTTTCCTAAAATATTCCACCTCTTTGTTTTACTCGCCTTTTACCTCTCTGAGCGGTGATTTTTGGGTGTGTGTGTGTGTGTGTGTGTGTTCCCATTGCCTGGTGGAGGTTTTGTGCCCTCCCCGGGGGGGGGGGTTGGAGGGGGGCAGAGAGGTCCCCATTGTTCCCTCCCCTCCCGTCTCCTGCTGCTCTTTGTTTAACCTGTCACCCTGCCTGACGTGGAGCTGGCTCCGAAAATGGGGAGAACGTGGGGATGTGACACCCTGGGGGGGGGGGGGTGTCGTGGGGGGGGTGTTTGTCTTTCGGGGCTCCACTGGAATAATCTGTTTAAAATCCGTCTGGTTTTGGGTGCATGTGGCACAGGGAATTTTGCCTTCGGAGCGGTGTCCCCGAGTGTCACCCACCACGCTCTCGGGCCGCTCTGACGGCTCTGAATGGCCCTAAAGGCTGGGATTTGTGTAAATGGTGGGGGTTTTTATCCTGAATTCCCCCCCCCCCAGGTTTTGCCGCCCGCGGGAGGGACGGTGTCTGATGGCAGCTTTGAGTGAAGCCTGAGGAAGCTGTTCCCAATCTGGAGGGATCTTGTTGCTTTATATTTAATGATGCTTTTTATTCCAGCTGGTTGCTTCACCTCACCTTTGAACCAAAATAGAATTTTTACCCTTAAAACGCACCCTCAGGAGGGTTCTGAAGGGCTTTGGGGGGGGCTCGGGGTGTGCTTTAGCTGCCCCAGCAGTGATTTTCTTATTTATTATTTCTTTTTTTTTTTCTTTCTTTCTCTTTCAGAACCTGCGAAGGCCGATACCGGCGGCTGCAGCCGTGACAAGGAGCTGCCGATTCCGAGCCGAGCACCCCCCCAACACACCCCTACACCCCCCCGGGGCGGGGGGGGGGGGGTCCGTCAGCAGATTCCTGACAACTCCAGACCCCGCTTGCCCCCTCGCAGCTGGGATTTTGCCAGCCCGGCCCCGATCCCCGCGTCCCTCCCCGGCGGGTGGGAATTCCAGCGGCGCCGCTCAAGGGCAAGGACCTGCCTTTGTCCACCCACGACCCCCCCCCCCCTTCCCACACAGCTGGAGGCCAAAGCGACCCCCCCCGAGATGTCTAAAAAGCAAAATACGAAAGGTAAGAGGCGCCTGAACGCGATGGCATCGAGTGCCAATAAACAGCACCATCGATTCTGACGTTATCAATTAGGGAAGGGGTTAATTGCTCTCCCTGTACCCCTCTCCGGGCTGCTGCTGTCGCTTGACAGCTTGTTGTCACTCTCCGCGTGACACGCTGTAACCTGGTGGGGTTTGTGACATTTTTAGGCGCGTCTCAGTTGTCCGACTGGACAGTTCTGATTCCCCCAGTCCCCGGATAATGTTAAATATCCCGTCGCTTCCGCGGCCCGACGGCAGCAGAGGGAAAAAAACACTGGTTTTAGCAGCTGAAGAGTCACGGAGCCGAAGTCTTTGATTTTTTTTTTTCCTGGGGTGCGGGAGGAGGAAGAGGAGGAGGAGGAGGATGAGGGTTCCCCAGCGGGTGCGGGAGGAGATGGAGGGTCCCCCAGCAGATGGGGGGGGGAATTGATTCTCCAGGGGGTGCGGGAGGAGGAGGAGGGGTTCCCTGGAGGTTGCAGGAGGAGGAAGGAGGGTTCCCTGGGGGGGTTAAGGAGGAGGAAGAGGGTTCCCTGGGGGGGGTTCAGGAGGAGGAGGAGGGTTCCCCATGGGGGTTCAGGAGGAGGAGGAGGAAGGGGGTTCCCTGAGGGGGTTCAGGAGGAGGAAGAGGGTTCCCTGGGGGATTCAGGAGGAGGAGGAGGAGGAGGGTTCCCGAGGGCGTACAGGAGGAGGAAGAGGGTTCCCCGGGGGGGTTCAGGAGGAGGAGGGTTCCCCAGGGGGTGCAGGAGGAGGAAGAGGAGGGTTCCCCGGGGGGTGCAGGAGGAGGAGGAGGAGGGTTTCCCCAGCTGGTGTGGGATTCCCCTCGCAGGGAATCTGAGCGGTGCCGGGGTCTCCCATGGCACTAACTCCACCCCAACTCAGACCCCTTCCCAGCCAGCCCTTGCCCACCCCCCTGGGTGGTTGGGGGGGGGGCTCAGGGTGGGCTTCAGGCTCGGATTTGCTTCTCCTGCCTGTGGCCACTACTTGCCCAGAGCCCAGTTAAAACAGCTGTGGTGTTGAGCCGGGCCAGCTCAGCTCTGGTCCCGTGGCCACGCCGTTCAGCCCCTTTCTCCGGGCGAGAAGCTTTTTCCCTCCTTTGTCTCCACGCACCGGGGCCAGTTTCCCTTTTTTCTGGCAACAGCCTCAGCCGCTTGTTCCAGGGAGGGATCTTATTTGTCGCCCGCGAAACATTAATTCCGAAATGTGTGGTGGGGGGAGAAGGGAGGGCTGAGGGTTACGGTTTTCTTTTTATTTGAACTGGCTAACTAATTAATAATTTAAAGCGAAGAGGTTTGACAATTCCTGTCCTCTACCTCGAGAGAAGAGCTTTTGTTCTCGGTAGATTTTTTTTTTTTCTTCTTTTTTTATTTTTTTATTTTCTCTAGCAGCTTTGGCATAGAAACGGCGCGTACCTGGGGAGCCCGGCCGACCTTTTGGCAGCCGGATCCATACGTGATTCAAAGCAATTAGCAACGGTTGTGGAGATCCTCGTGGAGGATAACTTTGGAGGGTTTTTTTTGGGTTGCTTTTTTTTTTTATAGCGCTGGGTTTGTACCCGTGTTCTGGGAAAGGCGCGAGTCGTTAAGAAATTGGTTTCTTCTGGGGTCGTGGGTGCTGAGCAGCTGGGGAGGGAAAAGCACATCTGGAGAGAGCAGAGGGGAGTTAATGGGTAAGGGCGAGAGGAATCTGCAGGGGACAAGGCGGGGAGACCCCCAGAGCTGGTACCTGGGGGGGGTCGGGGGGGGGAGTGTGGGAAACCCCCAGCCCAAGGGGGAAGGGGCACAGTGGCTGCTCCGGGTGTCGGGCAGAGTGTGAGGGACAAACCTGGCAGGGACCGTGTTCCCAAAGAGGAGCAGAAGGGATCTTGGGCATAAATATTGGACCCGGAGCAGGAAGGCAGAGCAGGCTTTAACTCCCGGGGGGGGTTGAACCCCCTCCCTGGGCTTTGTTGTGGGGCTCCAGGAGCCGTGTGGGCATCGGGGAAGGGGAGAGTTAAAGCCACAGACTCCTCTTCGGGCCGTGAGGGAATTTTGGGTGACTCTGCTTTCCCCCTGCTCTTCCCCAGTATTTCCCAGTCCCCACGAAGCGCCAGGTAAAGGCGGGGTGAGGCCTTTTCGGAAAGGAAAACAAAAGCCCTTTTTCAGCGGAACAAAGGAGCGTTGAGAGAGAAGGGAAGGAGACAGAGGGATCTTTAATACCACAGCCCTTCCCAATTCCGAAAGGGAAGGCCCCCCCCCCTGCTTCTTCTCAGGGGTGTCCCAGAGCAGAGCCAACACCCGAGCGCCCCGGAAAGGTATTTTTTAAGTCTTGTGAAAATGTATATGCAAAGTTTGGGGACAAAATCGTGTCCTGCTCCTGAATATCCCTGGCTGTAAATAGCTCTTTGCTCCATCTCCAAACCAGGGGTGTAATCGCCCCCCCCCCCACACCCCCAAATTGAAGACCCAGCCGCGTGTCTGGGATGCACTGGGTGGCTCATTTCAGCTTTAGCATATTCCAGGAGGGATAATTTAGAAAGTGGAAGGAAAAGCAGCCTCGGCGATGGGGGTCTCTAAACAAACACCTCCCCAGAGCCCCGCGGGTTCGGTGCTTTGCCGCTCTCCGAAGTGATCCGGGATTCTCGGGGCTTCTATTCTCCCCCCCCCCCCCCTCTCCCAGCGAAGTGTCTGCCCGTCCCTCCCGTCCCCCTCCCCGCTCGATTAATTGATTTGAGGGAGAGCAGCCACCGGGCTCGGGGAGCGACGCCTGACCCCGGGACACAAAGCAATCACATAAATCTTGTTTCCATCGGCCATCAGCCGCGGTCTCAGTCCTGGATAAAACAGCACCCGGGTTCCTGCTCGTCTGGGTACAACCAGGAGCCGTTTCAGCTGATGGAAAACCATCCGGGGTCAATTCGGTGAAGGAGAAAGTTCTCTGGGAAGGGTCTCAGCTTGGGGGGGGGAGGGGGCTGCACCCTGAGCCTTCACACCAACCCCAAACGGGAGCGAAATTTCATTTTCAGCTCCTGCTTTGGCACGGCAGGCAGGAAGCACCGATTTGGGGGGATTGTGGGCTATTTGCCAACTTCTGGTGGGCTCGGCAAAGCGGGAGGTGGCAGAGTGGCTCAGGGTGGCTCAGGTTGGTGGCCCCCCCCACTGTGAGCGACGCTGAAAACGCACAAAACCCAATATTCTGTGACCTGGGAAATGGGATTCCGGTCGGGAGTGAGCTGGGATGTTTGTGGGAATTTGTGGGAATTTGTGGGAACTTCGGCTGCCTCGCTCTGCAAAGGTGCCGGTTTAATTTTAATTTAATTTCCCATTTTTTATGTGTAGATGGAAATGAGGTGGGAGGGGGAATTCGGCGTCTCGCCGTCTGAATTCCCTCGACATCTCTCTGGCTCGCTTGGCTCCGCTCCTGCGTGCCCGGAGCAGGAGGAGGATGGTGGCCAGGACGTGGCAACGGGGCCACCCGGGCTGGCCCAGCCAGTGACACCGCGGGGCCACAAGCCCTGGGCCCCAAACACTTGCCCTGCCTCCCCACGAACCCCGAAATCAGGGCAAAACCACCTGGTTTTGGTGGCAGAAACGCCCAGTTCCCGCAGCAGAGCTTTGGGGTGTATTTTAGGATTTGCAAAAAGTTAGTTTTTATTCCCTATTTAATTTCCTTTTTCTCCCAAGCCAGAAGCTGGATATGGTGTTGCACTGGGATGTAGCCCGTGTCCGCACCGGGGCTCACTCTCCCGCTGCCAGCTGATGGGATCCTTCTCCCATGGGATATCTGGAAGGTTTAATTTGCTCACTTTGGAATGAAATCTTCAAATTGTGAGTCCATCTCTCGCCTCCGTGGCCCTATTCTAGCCCAAACGCAGCAGGTTTTCTCCCGGACTCATGCTTGGCCCCTCGGAATCTTTTTTTTTGGGAAAAGAAGCCAGAAAGTGGGCATTTCTTGTTGAGCCAAGATCCCAAGGTGCAGCTGCCGCCTCCATGGGCTGGAGGAATATCAGGAATATCCCAGGGGGATATTTCCCCCTGACTTTTGGGGATGGAAATAGTTTCCCCAAGAGCTGAGTGAGGCACCAAACCCAGGCAGTGAGTGGGGAAAAACGGGGCAAAAACAGACCCGCTCGAATATCTTCACGTGCTTTGGGGGAGGGGGGGCTCAGGGTGGCATGTCGGGGGGGACGGTCTTCCCCTCGGATCATGGAAAAAAAATTGTGGGTTTTATGTAGTTTTTCCTGATACCAATGAAATCTCTGCCCAGCAGCATTCCCAGGAATATTGGTTGTAGCCCCGCTTTAGTCCCGATTTCCCTCGAATTCCTGAGGAGAGGGTTTAGCGCGGGCTCCTCCGCCGCCTCCTGGCCAGATCTGCTCCGACAAAGGAAAAACAATAATGGAATGGTGGAATTTTTAGGGAAAAGCACGGCAGGGGAGAGCTGGGAGGTGCAGCCTGGTGCTCCCGGTGGTGCCCGAGGAGCCGCGTGGCCACCGAAAGGGCTCACGGATGTAACCTCCTGGAGACCTTTTTCCACAAATCCTGATTATTATTTGGTTTATTCTATATTTTTGGGGTATTTTGCTGTCACCGCAGGCACGGGGCTAGAGAATCATGATATCCTGCCTCCCTCACTCCGTCCTGGGAAGCTGCATTAATTCCTGCCCGGCCACCGCCGGCTCCCCGGCCTCGCGGCGCAGGGACTTGACGAAGGCGCTGGTAATTAGAGCAAATTGGAGGCGCTGGGAGGGAGCAGCCGAGGTGCCGTTTCCTTCGGAGCATTTTCTTTGGCATTAGCCCAGGTTGTTGCCGCGCTGGTCCCTGGGAGAGCCGGCGCCGCTGACCTGAGGAGCCACGGAGTCTATAAAACGTTTCACGGTTTAACCGGATCTTGACTCTTTTAAGTGAATAAGTCCCCAAAGCCTCCGCCCGCGGGCGAAGGGGGTGAATCCGGTGGTTGAAGCGGGACTTTTTAAAAAAAAAAAAAAAAAAAAATTTCTAGGCTATTTTTACGGCGCGAGCTCCCCGCCGGGATGGGGGTGAAGCTCTGGGAGGAGGAGGAGGAGGAGGAGGAGGAGGCAGCCGAGATATCGCCGTACAGTGCGTGTGCTGTGCCATGGGCTGGGGTGAAAGCCCCGTGGCTGCCAGGATGGGGGTTTTATTCCTATTTCTGCCTCTCCCTACGAAACGCCGGCCCAAAGCGAGCCGGGGCTGGGCTTGGCTTCCCCCAAGGGGGGGCAACGACCCCCCCCCCTCCACCCCGAGGGGGTTTGGCTTCTCTCCGGTGGGAGAGTGGTTCGATTTTGCCGTGTCCCGGGAAGCAGAGCGGGTGTTCATCAGGTGTGCGGTGTTAATTCTTGCGCGCGTTTCATCCAGAAAGGGACTAATTGGCCCATCTCAGGAGGAGGAGGAGGGTGAGATTTGATCGGGTGGATCCTCCCTGGCATCGTTAGCGCTTCCATTTACGAGATCCCGTGTCATTAGTCCGATAAATAGCGCTGAAGCACCGAAGGAGAGGATTAGGGACGACGGAATGATTTCTTGCCACCTCCTTTTTTTTTTTTTCTGGAGGATGCAGTTAGGGAGAGAGAGGCAATTAGAGGCCGTCGTCGGGGTCTCTGGGGTTTATCCCCTGCGTGTGTGTGTGTGTGTGTGTGTGTGTGTGTGTGTCTGTTTTAATGCAGGAGAGATCGGCGCGGGCGCCCGACCGACTCGTCACGTCAGACACGACACGCTCCGTCTGAGCCCCGGCTTTGGGAAGGAGCTTTCCTTCCCGGCAAGGTTGTTAATTCAAAAAAAAAAAAAAAAATAAAAAATCAACCCACAAAAAAAAAAAACCCCTCCCGAGGTGGCTGGTGGCCGCTCCACTCCTGTCCGGGCGGACGCCAGCGTTTTAAATTCTGCAATTCTGCCCCTTCTTGCAGAAACCCACCCCCAAGAGAGGCCTGAGCCCTTTTAATGATGCCTGGGAGCGCTCAAGGGCAATATCAAATGTATCCGGCGTAGCCTCCCTCGCATAATTTTTGCATGATAAATGTTTTGCCACCAGGAGGGACCAGGCTGGAAGCCGGAGGAGCGGCCGGGAGCGAGAGCCCCCCTCTCGGAGCAGGGGACGTGGGAAAGGGATGGAGTGGCTGGGAATGTGCCGTGGCGGGGCTGGGGGGGCCGAACTTCATCTTCCCTGGCACCTGGGCCCTCGGTGGCCGCCGCGGGATGAAGGTTTTGAGAAAAAATTGCCGATTCTCACTCGGGGCCGAGGGGCCGAATGCCATTTAGAAGATGAAGGACCGGAAAGTTGGTAGCTCCCAACTTGTGGCAGCTCGGGGGAAACTCGAGGGGGGCTGAGAGGGGTGAGGGCGGCGCGAGGGGGAATTTAAGCGTTCGTCTGTAGCCTTAATAAGAGGCTGACCTTTCCATCATGTTCACAATTCTGTCACCGCGTCGGGAGGCATCTCGGCGTAAATGCTACATCAATGTCTGGGAACCGCAAGGAGTCAATGGGGTGTCTCGGCGTCGCGTACGGGTTATTTAGAGGAGGAGAGGGGAAAGAGCATGAATCAGCAGCTGGGGAGATCAGCCGGGCCAAAGCCCAAAGGGCAGTGACCCAGCCAGTGTCCCTGCGGGGTGCCCTGCCCCGGCTGGAAGTGTCCCTTCCCCAGACAGTCCCCAAAGCCACCCCAGAAGCTCCCTCCTGGGCTGCCCTGGTACGTGCGGAGCTGGAAGTATCGAGATCTGATGGGGGTTTTGTGGATCCCTGGACAAAAGGGTTGGTGGTGCAGAATTAGGAGGGTTCCAAACCCCTGAAGCCCCACCACGTGTCCTTCCTGAGGGCCACGTGTCCTTCCTGAGACCCAAAATACTGACTTAAAGCGTGTTCTGTCGCAGTAAAACACCTCCATGAACAGCTTTATCCCTTTTTCCTTAACAGACCCGAAACGTAGCCCGCCCGGCCCCTTCGGCAGGCAAACGGAGCGGGAATTGGTGATGCCAGGAGCTCGCGGGGACCTCAGGGTGGGACACGGCGGGGCCTGTGGATTTATGTGACGGGGAGCAGGACCCTCGGGGATGGCTGTCCCCACGGCGGGTCTCTTTCGGGACAGGGAGGCATTACCTGGGAGATGGTGGCGGGCAGGGAACACGAGCTGCTGGGTCTTCAGAGCCGTTTTTCAGTCTGCTTCTGCCATTTGTGTCTCCGGGGGGAGGAAATGGTTAACCCCCACCGCTCGGAGGCTCTTCTCTTAACTCCTTATGGCTGGGCTCGGGGGGAGATGGACCTGGAAAATGACGGCGCAGTGCTGGGCTTCGGCGAGCTGCTGTTAGACACCAGCCCTGCTGGGGCTTCTGTGGGTTTTTTGGCTTGTGGTTTTGAGCCGTGGTGGGTCGGTTGGTTAAACTGAGCCAGAGCCGAGGAATGAATCGGTTTCTTGAGTTCCCGGGGCAGGGAGGGGATGTCAGTGGCAAACCAGGGTCAGCTGGGGCCACCTGGAGAAACAGAATCTGGCCCTTAAACAAGGCTGGGAAATCCTCTGCTTTATTCTCGGCAGGTAATAACCCTCTGGTTTACTCTCAGCAGCCAATAACGCCCTGATTTACTCTAATAACGCCCTGGTTTACTTTAATGACCCCCTGATTTACTCTAATAACCCCCCTAGTTTACTCTCGGCAGCCGATAACCGTCTCTAACCACGCCGCGGAAGGAGCCGGCGAGCACCCTCCGTCTGTAGGATTTCAATTTTCTCCTCATGGAAGGCCCGTTTGGGAGCTGACCTCCTGCTTCGTCCCTTTCCAAACGCCTCCCTGGTGTTCCCTGCGACCCTTCCCTCTCCTTTGTCCCCACAGACGCCTCCGGGTTCATTTTTGATGTGCAGTCCAACATCGTGATGGCCCAAGGAGGAACCTTTGAAAACATGAAGGAGAAGGTAAATGTGCCTTTGGAGACTTTTTGACTTGCCACACGCCGGGGAAGAGCTCGTGAGTGCTGTATCTTCATCTCCTCTCGGGGATGAAATATGTTTCTGTCCGGGAGGAAACCGCCGCTCTGTCAAAAGCGCAATTTTATTCAGGCTAAATGGTCCTGACACATGAAAGTTTTATAAGGAAGTCACAGGTGGTGGGTTTTTAGCCTCCCCACAGAAGGGCTGAGTGGGCTGCGGGGGGTGGGGGAGAAAAAGCAAAAGGTTTACACTTTTCATCCCTGGTTTTTCCTCCCTCCAGATCAGCGCCGTGCGGGCGATAGTCCCCAACCGGAGCAACAACGAGATCGTCCTCGTGCTGCAGCACTTCGACAACTGCGTGGACAAGACGGTGCAAGCCTTTATGGAAGGTCGGTGCCTCGGTGGGGTTTGTGGCTGCGTATCCCCCACGGA
Organism: Gallinago undulata; assembly: GCA_026546715.1. NCBI lineage: Eukaryota > Metazoa > Chordata > Aves > Charadriiformes > Scolopacidae > Gallinago > Gallinago undulata. Next base: position 1,089,385 of record JAOTQQ010000017.1, on the reverse strand, counting down.
CCCCGTTTATGGACCCCCCCCCGAGAGGCAGAAACAGCCTTTGGGCTGTGTCAGGTAACGCGGCAGGAGCTTCTGTGGCTCCTCAGCGTGTCCGAGTGCAGGCTCCATCCATAAAAATAACCCAGGGATGAGCCTCTCCCTGAGTTTTATTTGGTGTTTGCCCAGCGAAGGGTCAAGGCAGAGATAAGGGTTTGATTGCTCTGTAGATAACGGAGGTTTGGTACCGGGTTGGAGAAACTCTTGGGAATGTCTTCAGCTGGGCTAGTTGCTGTTTGTACTTTGAGACCTGGCTGGTGGCAAATCTCCTCCCGGGGCTGGCACCCTGCCCGAGACGGATCTCCTGATCCTGGGGACCGGGCTGGGGCTGGTGACAGCGCCTGTCGCTCTGTGGCTCTTCTCTCCCCACCACTGGCCACCACTGACAGCCGTGCTTCGCCCCGGGCCAGCAGAAGGGCTGTCAGCCCGGCCACGGCCATCCTGACCCCATGGTGGCTCTGGGGAGGGACAGTCCCTGACCTGAACCCAACCTCCCCCAGCAGGTTCCAGGCACCCAAACCTTCAGTAAGACAGAGCCAGAGAGAAGGTTATTTACTTAATTCTTATTTTTTCTTTTTTTTTTTCTTCATCCCCTGGAAAGAGCTGTGTTCTCAGGGAATAGTCCCTTTCAGCCCTCTGTTCCCAAAGCAAAAACGAAACCCGTCCTTTTATTACACCAGCTGAGAGATTTGAGACTTGGCTCCAGTTTGGAGGCGCTCCCACGTGACTGGGAAGGGAGCGGGGTGGGGGGCTGCGTCCACCCCTTCATCCCTGCCTCTCCTTCCAGGCAACGCCAGCGAAGTGCTGAAAGAATGGACTGTAACGGGCAAAAAAAAGGTAACGCTTTTTGGAATACGCCTTGCCAAGGCATTTATCTTTTGATTTTAAGGCTTTAGACTCGAAATAAAAGGAGAACAGGCCACATCCCTCGGGATTTAGGTGGGCAAAGACCCCGAAGAGCGGGGAGGGGGGGTGTCAGCGGGGATCATCGCTGGCTGTCGGTGCCTCGCGGCTCAGGGCAGCGATTTCCAGGGGAAGTTCAGGGCGAGCTGTAAATCGCGGCTTCTCCCCACCATTTGCATGTCATTGGGTTGTCAGGCGCGGCGTCGAACGCGGCATCTGGAGAAAAAAAGGTTTCTAGACTTGCCGTCCTTGCGGTCCCTGTCATTCTGCTGCCCCTCTGCAGCACCCCTCGTCCTCACAGGCGGCCCCCGCGCCCGAGTAAATCTTTATCGGGTCCATTTATTCCACCCGAGCTCCGTAATTCACTGCTGGGGATAGTCACGCTCCTCCATTTTTCACGGGTAACCTTTGGAGCTGAACAGTTGCCTTTAATGCTGAGCTCTCTGGAAATATATTTCTCTGTCACATAAAGCTTTCTCCGGTGTTTCGCCGCCTCCTCTGCTCGGGCCCCCGTGAAAGGGTTAAATAAAGGTTTTCGCAAAGTTCTGGCCCTTGCTATTATCATATCTAAACCCGCCAGGACGAGAATAAAAATCATAATTATTCAAAAGGACTCCTTTGAATACGTGAGAAGCAGCGGCGTGGCAGGGCTGGGGGAGGGATGTGACCAAATAACCCCGGGGTGGGAGAGGAGGGGGGTTTTATCCCCGTGAGGGTCCGACGGAGCATCCTGGAAGCTGCACCCCGGCGGGGAGCCCCCCTAAACCCCCACCGGTCGGTGCCGTGGGGTGCAGCCCCCAGCCCCTTGGGTGCTGCTTGTCCCTTGTGTAGCCTTCACCCCATAACCACCATCTGGGGGGGGGGGGGGATAATGTATTCATGCCTCGTTAATGCCACTATATCTGTCCTCATTGTCGGATAAATCCCTCCTCCCGTTAAGGGGATCAACAGCCAGCCTGCCTGAAAAAAGCGCTTAATTCGGCTACTTTCAGCCAGTAAAGCATAAGCTTAATTTGCCCTTCAGGAACTAACTTAACGTTGTGGTTTTTTCCTCCCCCCAACCCCCCCCCCGCCCCGGGCCTTTCTGTGCTTGCGGACACCTAATCCTTAGAACAAGAAGAAGAAAACCAAACCGAAACCTCCGGCTGAATCCAGCCCCGGCCTCCCAGCCCCCGGGAAATTGGTGGCCACCGAAGAGGAGCCGTCGGCCAGCGCCGCCGCCGCCGAGAAGGGGGCAATTAACGGTTTCCATGTCAACGGTTGCGCCCACGACACCGAGTCCGTGGACTCGCTCAGCGAGGGCTTGGATGCTCTTTCCATCGATGCCCGAGAGCTGGAGGAGTGCGAGGCCACCGGGCCCCGGGGAACAGGTCAGTCTCCCCGAGCGGCGCCGCCGACGGGGCCCCCCCTGGTTCAAAAAGCAGAGGAGATGCCTCCTCCTTTTATTTTTTTAAAGTTTTTTTTTTTTTTTTTTTTTGCATTCCCACGTGGTTTTGGGTCAGTTCTAAAGACCTTTTGGTTTGGATGGCTCTTCGGGGAAGAGCGCCTCGCCTTGGCTTCTGGTTTCTGAATTGGTTTGGGGTTTTTGCTCGTGGTGGTAAAAGAGACGCTCGGTGTTGTGTTCCCCCCCCTCAGCCTTTCCCCCCCCCCGTTAAACCAGTGTGCTTTCCTACAGCGGTGCCTGAACTAGCGAACGGAATAGCAGACTTTGACACAAAATCGCTCATCCTGCATCCTTCCCAGAGCCCTTCGGCCCCCGGGCAGCGGCCGGAGCAGCGGAACGCCAGCAGGTCTCTGTCCCGATCCGCAGCCCCCGCCTCCCTCCCGCCGTCCCTGCCCGCCCCGCGCCTGGAGGACCTTCCCGTCTCCCCGGCCAGCAAGAAGCTGGGTAAGACCCCCCCCCCCACCCCGGTGACTCTGCACCCTCACCTTCCTTGTAGCCAGCCAAATTCTCACCTTTTTTTTTTTTTTTTTTTTTTTTTTAAGCGAGAAAACAAGGGAAAAAAACCCAAACAAAATAAAAACAACCAAAAAACTTCATTTTTTTCCCCGGTGCTGGTGGCGGAGGAGCCCTGGACTTTGATTTTAATGCGAGGCTACGTTGGCTGCTTATTCTCTGGCCGGTGCCTGGCTCTCCGTGATCCTGACAGCAGTTTAACCCCCCCTGCCCGCAGCAGCCACCCCCTGCCTGCCACAGGCGCCGGGGGGGGGGACACAGCCGCTCACGCTGCATACGTTTAGCCCCGTTCCTCTGCCCCCCCCTCCCTCCCTGGCACAGCCTTTGGGTTGTTTCTCATCTTTTTGGCGAGAATTTGTCGAAAGGCCAGACGTCCAGCCCGGCCCCTCTTACAAGAAGTGACAGCCTCCTTCCACAGCGTTAATTTTTTTATTTTATTTTATTTTTTTCCCTTCTTTTGTGTGTTTTCTCCGCAGCTGAGCTCCTGTGGGGGGATAACAGGGGGGGCTGCTTCTTAACCCCTCTCGCCGCACGGGAAAGCCGTGAGGAGGGGTCGTTAACGGGGCTTGGCAGGAGGCTCCGGAGAGCGGGGACGAGGCGATGTCCCCCTCTGGTGACAGAGACGCAGGGACTGACCCCTCCTTTCGGCTCCTGATTTGTGGAAACGGCCTTAATTTTCATTTCTGAGATAATTCCCTTCCCCAGGCGCAGAGCCCTTCGGTACCCGTTAGCGATGGCTTGGTCCCCGGAGCTGCCCCTCGCTCCTCTCCCGTCCACAAAAGCACCTCGGAGACACGTTTGATTTCTCTCCTGGAATGGAAAACGTGGAGGGACATCCCTTCCCGCCGCAGGGAAATTCCCCAGGCCCTGGGAAAACTCCCCCCAGTAATAAAACCCTCCCCAGCTCTCCCTGCTGAGCCTGGTGCTTTCCTAACGGGGAAGGGAAAGAAAAATTTAAAACCAAGCGGTGAAATCGTTGTGGGTTTTGGGGTTTTTTTTTTTTTTGTGTGTGTTTTGTTTTTTTTTTTTTAAAAAACCCAGAAGGGAAGCGGTGGTTAGATTGGTCCCTGCCGGGAGGATTTAGCGGGGTGATTGACGGGGCTGGAGCTGGAGCTGGTTCCTCTCTCCCGGTAGGTTCTAATATCGAGAAATCGGTGAAGGATCTCCAGCGCTGCACCGTTTCGCTGGCCCGGTACCGGGTGGTGGTGAAGGAGGAAATGGACGCCTCCATTAAGAAGATGAAGCAGGTCTTTGCTGAGCTGCAGAGCAGGTGAGTTAAACCGAGGGACGGGTGGATCCGGGCGTTAAACCCTCTTCGTTTGGAGCGAGGCTTCGTCGTTCCCCTGGGATTAAGGCTTCATCATTCCGCTGGCGTCGGCCGCGCCGCCCGGGAACAACCCGGAGGCAAAAGTCCCGTGTTCCGCAGCTTTTGGAAGCCTTTTTGGGGTCCTGCGCCTCCACTGGGGTCTTCCTACCCACTTTGGACAAACTGTGGCTCCGTGGCCACCCCGAGACCATCGTAGAGTCATTTTGGGGGCAGGTGATGGGAGGAACCGGCCGGGAACGGTGCGGGGCTGGTGCTGGTGCTGGTGCTGGTGTGCTGGCAGGAGAAGCGCCGGGAGCTGGGGGTGCAGCACGAGGTGTCCTTTAGAAACAAACATTCATATTCGAAATCGTCAAATTAGGGTCTTTTTGAAGGCACGAGTACACATGAAAGATCGTCCCGCGCGGCCTCGCTCCCCCTGTTTTAAGCCAAATCTTTTAACACTGTGCGTGATGTTCCCTCCGAGCGTAAGCGGGTCTCTTTCTTTTATTAATTTTTTTATTTAATGAACATCTTTATTGGTTTGGAGGAATGTTTTAAGGTGATATTCCCAAAGGCGTCAGGCTCCCTCGCCGTCTCGGCCGGTTGCCTCTTTATTGCTGAGAAATTGTTCTCGGTTATACAAATAGCGGGGTTTTTGGTAAAGGGACGTTCAGAGAGTTCTCTGCCTGAAGTGAGGAACGTCTGAGGAGTAAGGGGGGTGGCAGTAAGGGGGGTGCCACCACGGCGGGGAAGGACACGGGTAGATGGTTGGCAGCCGTGAGGATCCACCTCGGAACGTGCCGACGGGCCGCAGCCTCGGAGGCAGGAGCTCAATTTTAGCAAATTGGCCTTTTCCGTGGACTTTTTCCCCTCGCCTTGAACTTCGCCGGCAGGAGCTGCCCTCTCTCTGTCCTGTGCTCGAATGCAGGGTGTTAAAAAGGGCTGACAAACGTGTTTATGGGTGACTTCTTCAACCTCCCCGAGGGTGCGGGGCCGTGGCAGGGCGTCCTGGGGTTACGGACACCCCCAGGCTGAGCTGTGCTCCCCCAAACCGAGGTCACGGAGCTCCCAGCTCCTCCTGGCCTTCGGGAAGGTCGTGGCGGGGGATTTACCCCCTCGCCAGCTGTGGGATTCCTGCCCCTAACCCAGGTTGGGGTTTACGGATGTTATTTCTTACTTTGTTAGAGGCTTTGTCTACGGAGTCAATACCGAGACAATATTATCACAGCGGGGGCCCGCTCTTCAGGTTTTTTTTCCCATTTTCCCCTCTCACCATCTTACAAGTCTCTCCCCGTTGTCGATGGAAAACATTATTCCTTTCCGGAAGAGGTGACTCCTCGCCCTTTGACTCACGTTATCAACTCACCAACGTCACCTTGGGAAAAGGTAAAGACCCGGGTCCAGCCCCGCGGCGGCGATAAGCTGCAGGATGCCCGGTTCCGGCAGCGGGGAGGTGAGTCCCCGCCTTGGAACGGGGCCACCGGGAACCTCCTTTGGCAAACGCCGGGGGGGGGGGGGGGGGGGGGGGGGGGGGGGGGGGGGGGGGGGGGGGGGGGGGGGGGGGGGGGG
>JAOTQQ010000017.1:1028241-1038499 GCA_026546715.1 Gallinago undulata | reverse complement strand
AATCATCCCCCCCCCCCCCCCCCAATAATTAACACGGCAATTATATTCACAGTGAGACTGGCAGCAGTTTAATTTATCCTTCCTATATTTTTATTTTTTTCTTCCCCCCCTCCTTTTTTTTATTTAAAATATTATTATTATTATTATTATTATTTTGTGCTTTTCATTTCCTTGCCCGCCATCTGTTGCGAAATGGCTGTCTTCTCCCCGCATGCACTTAACACCACCATCTGGACAAATTATTTGTCCCATTAATTGCATCAAAAAAGAAGAAAAAAAAAAGAAAGAAGAAAAAAAAAAAAGAAGAAAAACCCAAGGAAAAGAAAAAAAAAAAAGTGTGAAGAAAGGGAATGAAACGCTCCCGCCAAATGTCTGCTGAAGGACAAGTGGCCCCCCCCCCGACGTCCCGAACGCGCCGCATCGAACCTGACGTTATGAAATGTCTGATTAATCGTCTCCGGTCATTAATTGGTTCCTTTCGCACGGCAGAGAGGGAAATCCAGCCCGGCTCTCACTGCGCTGGTTGAGTTTTCCCCCTGCGGGACGGGCCTGGGAGGAGAAATACAGTGGCTGGAGGAGGGTCTTACTGCCCCTCTCAGGGGTGTTACTGCCCCTTCCAGGGATGTAACTGCCCCTCTCAGGGGGTTATTGCCCTTTGCAGGGATGTTATTGCCCTTTGCAAGGACATTATTGCTGCCTTCAGGGATGTTGTTGCCCCTTCCAGGGGTGTTATTACCCTTTTCAGGGATATTATTGCCCTCTTCAGGGATGTTGTTGCCCTTTTCACGATGTTATTGCCCTTTCAAGGATATTATTGCCCCTTTCGGGGATGTTACTGCCTTTTGCCCCTTTGCAGAGATATTATTGCCCCTTTCAGAGATGTTATTGCCCTTTGCAGGGATGCTATTGCCCCTTTCAGGGGTGTTATTGCCCTTTGCAAGGATAGTATTGCCCCTTTTGGGGATGTTATTGCCCCTTTCATGAATATTATTGCCCCTTTTATGGATATTATTGCACCTTTCAGGGTTATTATTGCCCTTTTCAGAGATGTTACTGCTCCTTTATGGGATGTTATTGCCCCTTTCATGGATATTATTGCCCTTTGCATGATGTTATTGCCCTTTTCAGGGATATTATTGCCCTTTGCACGATGTTACTGCCCTTTGCAAGGATATTAGTGCCCCTTTCAGGGATGTTATTGTCCTTTGCAAGGGTATTATTGCCCTTTTCAGGGATGTTATTGCCCCTTTTGGGGATATTATTGCCCCTTTTCGGGATGCTATTGCCCCTTTCATGAATATTATTGCTCCTTTTCAGGATATTATTGCCCCTTTCAGGGTTATTATTGCCCTTTTCAGAGATGTTACTGCTCCTTTATGGGATGTTATTGCCCCTTCCATGGATATTTTTGCCCCTTCCAGGGATGATGTTGCCCCTTTCAGGGATATTACTGCCCTTTGCACGATGTTATTGCCCTTTGCAAGGATATTATTGCCCCTCTTTGGGATAGCATTGCCCCTTTCATGGATATTATTGCCCCTTTTCAGGATATTATTGCCCCTTTCAGGGTTATTATTGCCCTTTTCAGAGATGTTACTGCCCCTTCCAGGGATGTTATTGCCCCTTTCATGGATATTATTGCCCCTTCCAGGGATGTTATTGCCCTTTTCAGGGATATTCTTGCTCTTTGCAGGGATGCTATTGCCCCTTTCAGGGATGTTATTGCCCTTTGCAAGGATATTATTGCCCCTTTTTGGGATGTTATTGCCCCTTTCATGGTTATTATTGCCCTACAAGGGATGTTATTGCCCTTTCATGGGTATTATTGCCCTTTTCAGAGATGTTACTGCCCCTTTATGGGATATTATTGCCCCTTCCATGGATATTATTGCCCCTTCCAGGGATGTTGTTGCCCCTTTCATGGATACTGCCCTTTGCACAATGTTATTGCCCCTTTCATGGATATTCTTGCCCCTTTCAGGGATGTTATTGCCCATTTCAGGGACATTATTACCCTCTTCCAGCTCTGGTTGTGCTGGGATAAATCTGTTCCTCTGAGAGAGGCTTTTTAACCCTTGCTGGGATGGATAAGATGGTGTTTGGTGCCGAGGTCCGGTGTTTCCGCTGCCGTTTGGGGCACCGTTTTGTTGGCAAACTCCAAGAAAACCCAACTCGAAAGTTAAATTTCGGGTTCCAGAGGCTTTGGGGGCAGCTGGAAATTCACCTCCGCTTCCCAAAGCTCTTTGGGATGCTCTGGAGTTGTCCCCTCTCCCCCAGGAGCCCAGGGGAGCTCTTGCTCCTGGAGGCTTTTGGTGGAGCGCGGGAGTGGGCAGAATTCTCCGGGAATTTTACGGAAAAGGTCAAAACTGCTGTTTTTCACTGCTGTTATCTTTTGGGTGAACCTTGGGGGCTCTTTTTCCACCTTTCCCCAACGGGAAAGTCCTTGGCAGGGCTCGGGAACGGGCAAACGGCGAACTCTCTCAGTCCTCGGAGGGGCTGTGGCAGAAAAACCTCAGAACGTGACAACTTTCCCTAAAAAAAAAACACCCTACAGTTCTAGTTTTTCTTTCCCTAAAAAATCTTACAGCTCTGATTTTCCTTTCCCTAATAAAAACTCACGACTCTGGGTTTTCTCTCCCTAAAAAATCCTATACCTCTGGTTTTCCTTTCCCTAAAAAACCCCACAGCTCTGGGGTTTTCTTCCCCTAAAAAACCTATAGATCTGTTTGTTGGGGTTTTTTTCCCTTTCCCTAAAGAACCCCACAGCTCTGGTTTTTCTTTCCCTAAAAAACCTTAGAGCTCTGGGTTTTCCTTCCCTAAAAAATCTTATAGCTCTGATTTTCCTTTTGCTAATAAAAACTCATGGCTCTGGGTTTTCTCTCCCTAAAAAATCCTATAGCTCTGGCTTTACTTTCCCTAAAAAAACCCCACAGCTCTGGCTTTTCTTTCCCTAAAAAAACCTATAGCTCTGTTTTTTCTTTATTTTATTTTCCCCCTTTCCCTAAAGAACCCCACAGCTCTGGCTTTCCTTTCTCTAAAAAAAACCCACAGCTCTGGTTTTTCTTTCCCTAAAAAACCCTACAGCTCTGGGCTTTCTTGCCCTAAAAACCCTATAGCTCTGTTTTTTCTTTTTTTTTTTTCCCCTTTCCCTAAAGAACCCCACAGCTCTGGTTTTTCTTTCCCTAAAAACCCTACAGCTTTGGCTTTTTTCTCCCTAAAAAATCCTATAGCTCTGGCTTTCCTTTCCCTAAAAAAACCCTACAGCTCTGGGTTTTCTTTCCCTAAAAACCCTATAGCTCTGTTTTTTCTTTATTTTTTTCCCCTTTCCCTAAAGAATCACACAGCTCTGTTTTTTCTTTCCCTAAAAACCCCTATAGCTCTGGGTTTTCTCTCCCTAAAAAATCCTGTAGCTCTGGCTTTTCTCTCCCTAAAAAATCCTATAGCTCTGGCTTTTCTTTCCCTAAAAACCCCTATAGCTCTGGCTTTCCTTTCCCTAAAAAACCCTACAGCTCTGGGTTTTCTTGCCCTAAAAACCCTATACCTCTGTTTTTTCTTTATTTTATTTTCCCCCTTTCCCTAAAGAACCCCACAGCTCTGTTTTTTCTTTCCCTAAAAACCCCATAGCTCTGTTTTTTCTTTATTTTTCCCGCCCTTTCCCTAAAGGACCCCACAGCTCTGGTTTCTTCCCCGCAGCCTGTCCCCGGACCCTGCAGCCCCTCCGGAGGAGCAGGACGCAGCCCCCGTCCCCGTCCCCTGCCCAGGAGGGTCTTTCCACCCCAGAGCCAACAGTGAGTGAGTACCTGGGGGGGGGAGGGGGGGGGGCTGCCTCCCCACCCCATGCTGCCCCATAGATCCCCCCCTCCCCCAGCCTCCACCATCCCACGGGATTCCAGCTACATGCAGCTCCCCATCCATCCCATGGGATTGGGTCACGGATGTGCCCTTTGGAGGGGACAGGGGCAGAAAGGGTGTGTCCCCCCCCTCCCAACCTCAGCAGCCCCTTGGCCATCCCTTCTCCTCTCCTGCCAGTTTGGGATCCCAGTTTGGGATCCCGGTTTGGGCTCAACCCCCCCTAATGAAGCCCCCAGTTTGGGCTCAACCTCCCTAATGAAGCCCCCCCATGTGATGGGCACAGGGGGAGGGATCCCTGGGGCAGGGATGGGGATGAGGATGGTGACGGGGAGAAGAGGAAGGACTTTCCCCACCTCTCCCAGTCCCAGGTGTGGGAAGAACCTGCTGCCCGATGCCGGGGTCCGGCTCCTCGTTAGCAAAACCCCCAAGGGCTGCTCTGTTCCTGCCAGGATCCCGCATGGTCCAGCAAAATAATAATTAGGAGCCCCCCAAAGTGAATCCATGACATCCCATGGGGTGAACTCAGCAGGACGTGGGTCAGGGCCCCCCCAACAGCCCTCCCCGGTGCAGGATTCTCTCCTGAGAGCTTCAGAAAGCTCCTCTGGAGCGTTTTCCTTCCCTCTCCTCGTGCTTTGCCACCCTCCTTTTGCTGGTTCTCTAGGCCCTCATGGGTGGCACAGACACCCCTTTGCCGGACTCTGGCTGCCGGAGAGAACTCGTTAATTTTTAATAACGTCAACTGTCTGTGGAAGCCACCGGCTCGTCCCTTGCTCTCCTCTCCATAGCAGCAGAATAAATTGTTAATAAAACGCTGCAGCAACATCCCAAGGTGTTCAGCTGGGCTGAAGCTAATGCCAGGCTTCAAAATTCATGGAGAACAAGTTCCTCCTCATGTTGAGGTGGAACTTCTTCTGTTCCAGTTTGTGCCCGTTCCCTCTTGTCCTGTCACTGGGCACCACTGGGAAAAGACTGGCCCCATCCTCCTGACACCACCCTTGATGAGATCCCCCCTCAGCCTTCTCTTCTCCAGACCAAAAAGCCCCAAGCCCCTCAGCCTTTCCTCCTCAGAGAGATGCTCCAGGCCCCTCAGCATCTTCATAGCCCTTTGCTGTCCCCTCTCCAGCAGTTCCCTGTCCTTCTGGAACTGGGGAGCCCAGAACTGGTCCCAGTGCTTCAGCTGGAGCCTCCCCAGTGCAGAGCAGAGGGGCAGGATGACCTCCCTCCACCCGCTGCTTACGCTCTTCCTGATGCCCCCCAGGATGCCATTGGCCTTCTTGGCCACCACATTGCTGGCTCCTGGGCATCCTGTTGTCCGCCAGGACTTTCAGGTCTTTCTCCTCAGAGCTGGTTTCCAGCAGGTCACCCCCAACCTGTCCTGGTGCAGGGGGTTAGTTGTCCCCAGGTGCAGCACCTCCACTTGCCCTGGTTGAAGTTCATCAGGTTCCTCTCTGCCCAACCCTCCAGAGCCCTGGCAGAGGCTGCCCAGAGAGATGGTGGGGTCTCCTTCTCTGGAGACATTCCAAACCCCCCCTGGATATGTTCTTGTGGGACCTGCTCTAGGTGGGACCTGCTTTGGCAGGTGGTTGGACTAGATGATCTCCAGAGGTCCCTTCCAACCCCATAGCATTCTGGGATTCTGTGACGGGTATTTTAGGACACCTCAGGGCAAGCTGAAGTCTGGCTGCATCTACCAGAGCATCCACGTGCCCTGGGCTCCTGAGCAGTTCCCCAAACAAGGAGACCTTGGCACACGCCTGGGGTGGTTGGGAATGTCACCCCGGGTTGGCTGCTTAACAGATGTCCCCAAGAAGGGGGACAATACTTGACCAAATGAATTACCCAAGGGCGTTGGAAGAGTTGGCTTCCAAAAGGTGGGACCAGCCCCTTCCCTGCGTCATGGGCTCATCTCAGCAGCTCCATGAAGTGTCTCCAGCAGTTTAGATCCCCTCAGGAAAGAGCAGGGTGACTCTCCTTGGCGTCGAGGGCTTGGGTGGGCTGCCAGGTGTCACGCGGAGACTTTGGGGAGCCTCTCTGGGCAGTTTCGTGGGGGTTTTTCCCTGTTTTTTAGGTTTTTTAAAGCAGCTTTAGGAGTTGCATCCTTGTCTCCCAACGGGAGGGGAGGAGGAGGAAGGCTTGGCCCTTGGAATCACCCTTCCCATGCTCTGCAGCATGGGAGGTTTGATGGTTTGATGCCATCATGTAGGCATTGTAGGTTTGTAGGTTTGATGCCCCACGTCCGTGGACTCTTTCTGAGAGGACGGGAGGTGGTGGGGGTACCCCAGACACCAAAGCCCCCCCCTGGAGAGGAGCAGCGTGGGGCAGGAGGGCGTTAGGAAGCTCTATGCTGCCCCAAATACCCAGCGCAGGGAGGGGTGGAGGGAGAGGTGGGTGGTCGAACCGGGGGGGAAGCAGGGGGGTGACTAGGTTTGTGTGACCCCCCACCCCCCTCCCCCCAGGGTGACGGACCCTCTCGTGTCATCTGTTTGCAGCATGTGGAAGGTCTGAGCCCTCTCCCACCTTCTCTGGGACACCATGGACACGGAAGCCGTGCAGCCCCAGGAGGCTCCGCTGACGGTCAACGAGCAGGTACGGCCATTGCCAGCTCCCTCCCCACCCCACAGCACCCCACAACCCGGGGGGGGGACCAGGAGTGAGGAGCTGAGGTTCAGCAACACCCCAAGCCCCACTGCATGGGGTGAGAAACCCCCCTTGTGCCTGCCCCACGCTCACAACCAGCCCATTTGCACCCAGGCTTGGGCACAGAGATGTTCCATCTTTTGGAGCTTGGTGGCCTCATCTCGGATGGTTTTTAGTCCATCTTTTGGAGCTTGGTGGCCTCATCTCAGGTGGTTTTTAGTCCATCCTTTGGAGCTTGGTGGCCTCATCTCAGGTGGTTTTTAATCCATCTTTTGGAGCTTGGTGGCCTCATCTTGGGTGGTCTTTTGAAGCTTGGTGGCCTCATCTCAGGTGGTTTTTAGTCCATCTTTTGGAGCTTGGTGGCCTCATCTCAGGTGGGTTTTAATCCATCTTTTGGAGCTTGGTGGTCTCATCTTGGGTGGTCTTTTGAAGCTTGGTGGCCTCATCTCAGGTGGGTTTTAGTCCATCTTTTGGAGCTTGGTGGCCTCATCTCGGGTGGTTTTTAACAATGAGGAGGAGGCACGGGGTCCCTGTCCCGGCGAGGCGGTGGGTGCTGTTTGTGGGAGACCTTTGCTACAGGGTTTGGTTGCCTGTGGCCACTGGAGAGTTGAAGAAGGAGGAGGAGGAGCTGGTACCTCTGCTCCTCGCTCCCTGTGTGTCCCCAAGGGATGTCACATGGGGGAGATCCTGTTGTGATCCAGAGAGTTCACCTGACCCTGGGGCTGTAGATCAGAGCTCACTCTAGAGCTGCTGGGGCCACCATGGCCACCAATAGCCATCTCTTACCTCCTGATGACATCACCCACCAACAGAGGTGGAGCTGGGCTTATCAGAGCCCAGAAACTCCTGATTAATTAAGGCAGTGAGGGCTTAGGGGGGGCTGCCACCACCCCACCCCCCCGTCCCACCCCTCTTTGAGGGGACAGCATGGGGTCTTCTTGGTTCATTTTAAGGGTCACCCCAAGACACGTCCTGTGGAGCAGGAGGAGCTGCTTCACCTTGCCTTGGGGTGCGTGACCCCCAGGGGACACCCCCGTGGGGTTGTAGGGTCGGGTGCCTGGAGCTGAGAGATGTTTTTGGGGTGAATTTGCAGGTTATTGTCATGTCCAGCCACGAAACCATCCGGGTGCTGGAGGTTGGCGTGGACGCCCCGCTCCCGGCTGAGGAGGACCGGAAAGCCCCGGAGATGCCACCAGGGGAGGTGGCAAGGGGCTCCCTGGGAGAAACCGGCCCCCCGGCCACGGAGGACATCCCACCCAGCACCCAGAGCTCCTGCAGCGGGGAGACGGCCGGTGAGACACCTTCCTTCCCCGGGACTCATTCCCTGGCCCTGCTCCCTCCATCCCTGGAAGCCAAGTTGGGCTCTGGACCACTGGGTCAGAGCCGGGAGGACAAGGTGTCCCCATCCTCAGTCCGACGCCTGGCTCCAGAGCATCCCCCTCCCCAGTTTAGGAGTCAGCAAAACCAGTTCCTTCTGTGGGAGGTGATGGGGAAGAGCGTCCTGCCTTGAGGACAGCCTCGTGCAGGACCCTTGTCCATGGGACCTTTTTCCAGGGAGCTTGGTTTTCCTGCGGCCACATGGAGCTGGGGCTTGGGATTCCTCTCCCCCTCGCCCCAAGGGTGCTGAGCTGGCTGCATCCCTCTTTCCATGGGAATCCAGCTCTGGAAAAAGCTTTTGGGAAGATCCCGCTTTATTCCTTGGCTGCTTTTAAAAGCCTTTTGGGGAAATCCTGCTTTACTCCTCGCTGCTTTTTGGCCACCAGCCCCATCCCCCTGTGGATCCGTCCTGGATCTGCCTCCAAGTGCCCCTCTCCCGTCCCCTCTTCTGTCCCCTCTGCTGTCCCCTCTTCTGTCCCTCTCCCATCCCCTCTCCCATCCCCTCTTCTGTCCCCTCTGTCCCTCTTCCATCCCCTCTTCCATCCCTTCTCCCATACCCTCTCCCATCCCCTCTCCCATACCCTCTCCCATCCCCTCTCCTGTCCTCTCTCCCATCCTCTCTGCCATCCCCTCTCCCATACCCTCTCCCATACCCTTTCCCATCCCCTCTCCCATCCCTTCTGTCCCTCTCCTATCCTCTCCCATCCCCTCTTCCATCCTTTCTTCTATCCCCTCTCCCATCCCCTCTTCCCCTCTCCCAACCCCTCTCCTATCCCCTCTTCCATCCCCTCTCCTGTCCCCTCTTCCCCTCTCCCATCCCCTCTCCCGTCCCTTTTCCCATCCCCTCTCCCATCCCCTCTTCCATCCCCTCTTCCATACCCTTTTCCATGCCCTCTCCCATCCCCTCTGTCCCTCTTCCATCCCCTCTTCCATCCTCTCTCCCATCCCCTCTCTCCTCTTTTCCATCCCTTCTCCATACCCCCTCCCATCCCCAAAAGGGGCAGGGTCATGGTTCCTTGGGGGCCGGTTGGGAAGAGGAGGAGGAGGAGGAGGAGAAGGAGGAGGAGGAGGAGGAGGAGGAAGAGGAGGTGAGTGTCCCTTGGTGGGGGACATGTCGGGTGACACACAGGTCCTGCTGCCATTGGGAGGGGAGGAAAATCCCAGCAGGAAACGGAAAACCCACGGGCGTGTCCCCAAGCGCCGTCTCTGGGATTTGGGAAGTGACGGGTGTTATCTCTGCTCGGGGTTTGGTAGGAAATTTTTAAAAACAAAATCATTCCAAAAAAAAAAACCCCTTTTTTCAAGATTTCCAGAGCTGTAGTTATTTCTGGGCAAGGAACCAAACCCGAAAAATGTCTGGCTCTGGGAAAAAAAAAAGCTGAAAAAAGTATTTATTTGGTAAAAGTTGGGTGGGCTTTTTTGCCAAACGCAGGAAAAGGATGTTTTTTTAACAAAAAATAGAAGAGGAATTAAGTGGATTTTATACTTGGGAGTTGCCATTATTAGAAGTGGAGCCAGAATAAATACGAGGGGCTGCTCAAAACCCAAGTAATTAATTTTGCCCCTAATAAATAGGGATTAGGAGCAAGGGTTTTGTATTTTATATTATAATACAATATAATATATTAGAATATTCTGTCAATTTGGGGGGGGTCCAAGGAGCTCAGCCCACAGGGACCTCCCCCCTTCTGCCAGGTGACCTCGGTCCCTTCCCTTTTCCAGTCCCCCGGGGGGAGCAATTGAGGGCCACTAATTACTGCTAATTAGGGGGGGAGGAAATACCTCCCCCTGGATCCGGCAGCCCCAGGGAGGGCCCTGCAGCCCAGTAAAGTTCTATCCCCGTGACCCCGCTGTTTCCCCCGCTCAGTCCCCCTCAAAATCACCCCAATTCTCCCTCCTTTTGTCCCCTCTCTAAACCCAAAATCCCCCCCCCTGCACCCCATAAGGTGGGCAGTGACCCCATTTTTGGGGGGGTCCTGCCCTGGGGGATGCCTCTGAGGTTTTCATGCCGGCTCTGTGGGGCTGAACCTCCTCGGGGGCCCCCGTAATTGGGGTGCCCCCTCCGCCAAACCCCCGCTGCCCCCCTCCTTTGCCACTATGGCCTCCCCGCCCTGGCAGCATCTCTCTCCAACCCCCCCTCCCTCTTCCCTCCCCCCAGGCAAAGCCAAAGTGGCCACCGGAGCATCCCCCAGCGCCGCCCCCTCCCTCGGCACCTTCGGCCACCCCACTAGCCAACAGGCCCAGACGGTGGCCGCCCCGCTGGCCGTGCAGGCCACCCCACAGGTAACTACCCCCCCCGGCCAACAGAGTGGGATGGGAGATGGTGGGTGGGGCGGGGGGGGGGGGGGGGGTTGGGGGGGGTGGGGAAAAGGGTTATGGGGCGGGGGAGGGG
>JAOTQQ010000017.1:995612-1010073 GCA_026546715.1 Gallinago undulata | reverse complement strand
GTCCCCTTCTCTGGAGATCTTCAAGCCCCACCTGGATGGAGCCCTGAGTGATGTGCTCTGGGCAACCCTGCTTTGGCTGCGGGGTTGGACTGGAGGATCTCCAGAAGGTACAATTCCGTCATTCCTTGAAAAAAACAAACAAAAAACCTGCCCTCCACGGGGCCATGTGCGCCCCCTCTAAATTCCCTAAAGAAATGCCATTCTGCCTGTGGAAGCTTCCCTTTGGGAAAGGAAGGTGCCTCAGTGGTGAATTCCACATTGCTCCAGTTGGGAAGCTCTGCTTCCTTCCCCTTGTTGCCCACTCTCTCACAGCGGCAAAGCGCCTGTAGGATTAATTAAAATCTGTGTGCCAGAAGGTGGTTAATTGGGGGGTGCTCTGCAGCCGGCTGTGTTTTACAGCTTCAGGTTGTACCCGCTGCTTTCGGGCAGAGCTGGAAGATCGGTGGTTGATGACCAAAGGATCTTGGGTTAATAAAGGGCAATTCCTGGAAAGTTCCGCTGCGGGATGGGGGGAGGATTATCCTTTCCTGGAGAGGGGCTGGAATGGCTCCTGCTCCCACGGCCCCTCACTAAAACACGGCAAAAAGATCAAGTGTGGCAGAAAAAGATGTGAAAATGCCCGAGGAGGTGCTGCAGGGAAGGTTCATCCCTGACTAACGGTGAGGTGTGCCCTTTCCTTCTTTCCCCCAGGTCAGTCCTATGAAATCCGGATGCTGGACAACAGGAAAATTGGGGAGTTGCCAGAGATAAATGGGAAACTGGTCAAGGTGAGCTGGGAGCACTGGTTCCTGTGTCCAACTGGGGCCGTGGGGAGTAGAGGGTGAGACCTTGCCCTGCAGCCACCCCCCTGACAGCGTGTGTTGGGGGGGGTGTCTGTCTCCCTTGAGGGGGGAAGGTCCCTTCCCAGTCTGACTGGTGGTGTCCCACCAATCTCATGGGGTCCGGGGTCAAACCAAGAGGTGGTTTCTGTTTTATTAGGTTTTTTGGGGAATAAGCTGCAGTCTCCGTGTTTCTGTCCCAAGGGTCTTTCTTTTATTGCTTTGGCTTCTTCCCGAAGCTTTCAGGTGCCTCTGCCCCCTTTTCTCACACTGGAAAACACCTCCCAGCTTGAAAACTGTCAGGTTTCCCAGGGCAGCTCCGGGAATTTGATGGTTTCTCCCCTCTCTAGAGCATATTCCGGGTGGTGTTCCATGACCGACGGCTGCAGTACACGGAGCATCAGCAGCTGGAGGGCTGGCGGTGGAACAGGCCTGGGGACAGGATACTGGACATTGGTGAGTCCCCGGGGCTGGAGGAGATGGGGGGGCCTGAAGTGGCCTCCCTCTCCCTTGACTTGATGGGACAAAGTGCTGTCACGATTCCACGCTTTGAGAGATGCGTTTGGTCCTTCCATATGGAAGGAATCTCTTCCTTCTCCTCCTCCAAACTGCAGCTTGTTCTCTGTGTGTGCCCCTGCAGATATCCCCATGTCCGTGGGCATCATCGACCCCAGAGCAAACCCCACCCAGCTCAATACGGTGGAGTTTCTGTGGGATCCTTCAAAGAGGACTTCTGTGTTCATCCAGGTACAAGAGAAGTGGGAAAACTACTGTTGCAGGGATTTAGGGGGGGAAATAGGAGTTTTCCAATGGGGGAGAAGATGCTTTTTTTAATTTGGACCCAGATGCTACAGTGGTAGAAGGACATCAGCTAAAATACCCTTTACCTCCTGCCTCCAGCAGCAGTTTGTGCAGTAACAAGGCACAGTTGACCACCAATAAGTGGTTTTTGGGGTGATTTAGGCCCCGCTGGTTTTGTGTTTTGGTTCTCTCATCTCGTTTGGATGCTTTTGCTCTCGCTGGCTGCCTGAAATCCCTCTGGGAGGTCTGGCCCTCCCTGGAGGAACAGGCTGCGCCGTGTGGAGGCTGGTGGGGCTGAGCTCCCTGCCACGCTCACCCGGGCCTTGCTCGGAACACGAAAAGGTTGCAAAACTTGTCGAAAAAATGTGGCTCCACCTCTGCTCTGTGGCATCCCCTTAACTCCTTTGTGCTGGGGCTTGAAATTCCCAGCTCTGAAATTCCCAGCTCTGAATTTCCCCCTTCTCGCCGGGCTGGCTTTTTTGGGGGTACCTTCCTGGCTGCCAGGGGGGAGAAAATGGGAAACGTGTGGTGGAACTCCTGACGGTGCGATGTCTTCTCCAGGTTCACTGTATCAGCACGGAGTTCACCATGCGCAAGCATGGAGGAGAAAAGGGGGTTCCCTTTCGGGTCCAGATAGACACGTTCAAGGAGAATGAGAACGGGGAGTACACGGAGCACCTCCACTCTGCCAGCTGCCAGATCAAGGTCTTCAAGGTACCTCGGCCCCTTGGTGGCCTTCTCCACCCTGAGAAACAAACTGGGAACTGGTCCCAGTTCACGCCGCAGCCCCAGTGAACATCACGGGTGTGGGACTGTGGCCGAATTGCCCACAAAAGGACTTCTTGGTCCTTCTTGGCTTGTGTTGCTGCTCTCCTGCTGGTTCCTCTCTGTCGATTGAGTCCAGATGCTGTTGGGCTCCAAAACCAGTAAGCCAAGAACAATCATAGATTGGTTTGGGTTGGAAGTTAAGGTTCATCCAGTGCCACCCCCTGCCCTGGGCAGGGCCACCTGTCACCAGAGCAGGTTGCTCCAAGCCCCCTCCAACCTGCCCTTGAACCCCTCCAGGGATGGGGCAGCCACAGCTTCTCTGGGCAACTTGGGTCTCACCACCCTCAGTCTTCTCTTCTCCAGCCCCAAGTCCCTCAGCCTTTCCTCCTAAGAGAGATGCTCCAATCCCTCATCATATCTGTAGCCTTCTGCTGTCCCTTCTCCAGCAGTTCCCAAGCCTTCTGAAAGTGGGGAGCCCAGAACTGGTCCCAGTGCTCCAGATATGGGAAGCATCCACATGTTGGCAGGCAGCTGTGTCAGGCCACTGAGGCCAAATTCCTTCTGCTCTTGGGTGCAGGCAGAGCCCACACGGCCAAGTTTTGAGGGAATTTCTCTGAGGTTCTGCCTCAGGGAGCATTGGGTGGTTATAAAGGTGCTCTCTCACCTCCTGCTTTCCCCAGGGCTTTGAGCGTTCGATAAAGGCAGCGGGTAAAATCTTGCGTGTGAGAGAGGACATGTTTTTTTTTGAGGTCGTGGCAAGGACATAATTGAAATTCATGCTCTGGAGCAGTTTGTGCCACTGAAATGCCACCTCTGAGAGCGGTGGATGAAGGTACAGGGGGCAAAGGCCAGTTTCTGGTGTCCCCTTGGAGCCCAGCATTCGCTGTCAGGACAAGTTTCTTCCCAAAAACATTTCACCTCCCTCCTTCAGACCTTCCAGGTCCCTTTTTAGGGGCGTGAGTGGGTTGGGGCAATGGGGTCGTTACAAAAGTGATGCCGTGGCTCTAGTTAATCCTCCACAAAGACAGTCCCGACCCTCTCCCCTCTGTAAAGCAAGGAGTGGGTGAGCAGAAGGACCACTCATCTCTTCTGCTTCTTGCATTTTTTGGACATTTATCCACCTGTCTCCTTTCAGGCCGCTTTTCTAACTGGAGTCTCTCCTTTCCAGCCCAAAGGAGCCGATCGGAAGCAGAAGACAGACAGGGAAAAGATGGAGAAGAGGACGCCTCATGAGAAAGAGAAATACCAGCCTTCCTACGAGACCACCATCCTCACCGAGGTGGGGTGCTCTCTCCGGGGGGTGGTTGGCATTAAGGTTTTAATAAGATCTGGCTTTCCTCTGGCCCGCTGGAGGCAAGGAACTGGCTGTGAAACGTTTGGCCAAGATAACACTGCAAGAAAAAAGCAAGATAAATTTTGTAGGCAGAGGAAGCGTTTCTTACTAGACCTAAAAAAAAAGGGCTCTTGTGCCTGGAAATGGGATGGGTTTGGGTTTTTATCTAATAAAAGGTTCTTACTTCTCCCTGAAGCTTTGCTTTGCCCAGGTGGCAACTGGCCACCGAGGTGGTGAGGTGGCAGAAAGCCCTGTTGGTTCCTCCCTGCCCCAGGGGAAAGTGAGAGTCTGTTAAAATACAACTGTCTGAGAGGGTCGGTGCTGGGGGGGGAGCCCTTGTCCTGCCCTGAGGGACTTTGGGGACACTCGTTAGTGCCCGATTTGGGTTCAGTCCCCTGCGTGGCTTCCTGGGACCCAGAGCGATGCGATGAGAGACCTGGGATCGAAACTTCTTAAATTTTGTGCCTTTTGAGATTAAGAATTGCTAAATCTGAGCTCTGTGACCGCCTGCAGTGAGTGGGCCTAACTCCTCTTAATCCCTTAGTTATTCTTTAATTCTTTTTCCTCGTCAGTTGTTGGTCAGCAAATAGCTGTTACCCTGTGCCGACCGAAGGAATGCAGGCATTTCTTCAAAGCTATACAATCACAGACTGGTTTGGGTGGGAAGAGACCTTAAAGAGACACCAGTGCCCTCCCTTGCCCTGGGCTGGGCCACCTCCCACCAGCCCAGGTTGCCCAAATCCCCCTCCAACCTGCCCTTGAACCCCTCCAGGGATGGGGCAGCCACAGCTTCTCTGGCCAACCTGGGCCAGGCTCTCACCACCCTCACAGCGAAGTTCTGCCCCACATCTCAGCTCCGTCTTCTGACTCTTCTGGGTTTTCCTTTTAGTGCTCTCCCTGGCCAGAGATAACGTACGTCAACAACGCGCCATCTCCCGGCTTCAACAGCTCCCACAGCAGTTTCTCCATTGGCGAAGGGTGAGTCCGGAGAAGATGCTGGTTCTTGATTTCACCTTCTGCGAGAGATTGATAGAATCATGGAATCGCCCAGGTTGGAGGGACCTTTGAGATCATCCAATCCAACCATCAACCCAACGCTGACCAAACCCATCAATAATCCATCCCCAAGCCCGGCTTTTAGATCCCTCCAGGGATGGTGACCCCACCCCTGCCCTGGGCAGCCTCTTCTGATGGGTGACAACTCTTTTGGGGAAGAAATTGTTCCCAAAATCCATCCGAAACTTCCCCTGGAGCAACTTGAGGCCATTCCCTCTCGTTCCTTGGGAGAAGAGACCGACCCCCCCCCAGCTCCACCCTCCTTTCAGGGAGTTGGAGAGAGCAAGAAGGTCTCCCCTCAGCCCCCTTTTCTCCAGGCTGAACACCCCCAGCTCCCTCACAAGTTCTCCAGGGCTTTCTCCTCGGTTCTCCAGACCCCTCACCAGCTCCGTTGCCCATCTCTGGACTCGCTCCAGCCCCTCAATGTCCTTTTTTGTTGAGAGGGGCCTAAAACTGGAGCCAGCCCTCGAGGTTGTGCCCAGTCCAGGGGGCCCATCACTGCCCCAGTCCTGCTGGCCACACTCTTCCTGCTACAGGCCAGGATGCCGATTGCCTTTTGACCACCTGGGCAGGCTGTCGCCTCATCTTCAGCACAAGAAACCTGTGTGGGTTTGATCAGGTTTTTCACCCTGCGTTCAGCTTGTCTCTGCCTTTCCCCGATAATTCTCCACCAAAACCCATTCCTTCTGGCCAAATATTGCACCTCGATGGGGGGCGACGATGGTGCTGCCCCTGTGTTTCCATCCTCCTGGTTATGGGACTTGGGAGGGTGGTGCTTCCTCCACATCAGGATCCCGTTAACCTTGTGTTTTGCTCTCTTTGGCTTTTTTTTTTTCCTCCCCTTCCCCCCCCCCCTCCCCCAACCCAGCAATGGCTCCCCAAACCATCAGCCCGAGCCACCCCCTCCGATCGCAGATGTAAGTCACACCTCCGAGCTTATGCTTGTGGTAAGGATGGTGCTCAGGTCAGAACCCGGGGTTTTGGGGAGGGAGCTGGGGCGGGTGTGGGGGTGGCTGCTCTTCTTTGGGGAAGAGACCACTCTTAATTTAACATCTTTGGGGAGTTATGACTTTTCGACTCCTCTTTGGGGGTGGGGGGGGAAATGTCCAGCGCAGCAATGTGGAGCTGTGAGTGAGCTCTTTGGAGCTTTTCTTCTCGCCTTGATCTTTTTCCCTTTTCTGTGTTTTCCCTTTTCCTTCCTTCCTCTTTCCCTGTCCCTCAGAAACCTTTTGAATCAAAACCTTTTGAATCAAAACCTCTCGAGGCTGTAACTTTTATCCCGTGCTGGGAGCCTGGCACTTCATTTCTCGATTTAAGAGCGATTCTAAAGGCTGATTGAGCTGTCCTGTGCCTGTTCCCCACTGGAAACTCTGTCCCACTATCTCCCCTGTCACCTCCGAGGCTCTGACCCTTCTCTTCCTCCGTTGCAGAACCTCTTGCCCACCAGCACCCCCCAGGAGGCCCAGCAGTGGCTGCACCGAAACCGCTTCTCTACTTTTTCTCGCCTTTTCAGGAATTTCTCAGGTGGGTGATGCCGTCCCCTCCACTCCTGTCCCTTCTCTGGGCCTCCCCTCCCTCCTGAGCCTACCTTCATCTGTCCATTGCAAATATAAATGATTTTTTAAAAAAAAAATCTTTTTTTTTTTGTAACACATTAAAATTTGGCTTCCCCAGGGCTGTGTCCTTTGTTTCTCACCTCCCTTTTAACCGGCAGAGCGGTGGGGACTGGGGTGGTTTCTCTGGCAGCACCCTCCGATCCTTAAAACACGCCAAGAAATGCTGATTTGGGGGGAAAAACGATGGATGTAAAGAAATACTTTGTGTATTTTCCTCTCCTTTCCTGGTGATACGGTCTCCCTTATCCAGGGTCAGCGAGGTGCTGGGTGGCCAGGCTGTAAATGATAAGATTCTACCCAAACACGCTCTTGCAAAACCAGGTGGTTTTTTTTGGGGGGGAAGCCTCCTTTGGGGGGAGACAGAATCAATTTAGGAAGGGGGTGAGCTCTGTGAGGAGGGGAAGGGGGATTGACACACCTGTGGTGCCCGAGCCCCCTGCTCCCACCCTGGACGTTTTAGGCTGGATTGTGTCATTTTTCTTTCCTTTTTTTTTTTGTTTTTTTTATTTTTAAAACTAGGTGCAGACTTGCTGAAGCTGACCAGAGAAGACGTGATCCAGATCTGTGGCCCCGCAGACGGCATCCGCCTCTTCAACGCCTTGAAAGGACGGTACGTTGTTTGCTTAAAAAGCTTCTGGTGGGTAAATGGGATTTGATTTCAGCTGTTTCCTCACCTCTTGCTGGAAAAGAGTATTTTATTAACCTTCCTGAACCTTTTTTTCAGTCAAATCTGATAACTTGGCCAGCAGGGTAATGGTTCCGGAATTTGGGAAACGCAAATCCATGTGGGAGGGAAGCGTTAGAAATTATCTCACTCTTTGAGGGTCAGAGAATCCAACCACGGGCCAGAAAGTCCTGTCGATGCAGTTCCTGTTCCTTCCATCCTCTGACCAGCCTCTCGGAGGAATTACCTCCCTGGAAAGGGAATATTCCTTTCCCCCTTTCCCTGGAGAAGCAGGAACTGGTGTTTAACTGGGGAACCGTCCAATTTGGCTGCTCAGTAACCAGCTGGCACCTTGTACCCGTACCTTCATCCCCTTTTCAGCAAAATATTTGCTCCATCATAGAATCATGATTTGGGTTGGGAGGGACCTTAAAGCCCCCCCCAGTTCCACCCCCTGCCCTGGGCAGGGCCACCTCCCACCAGACCAGGTTGCCCAAAGCCCCTTCCAACCTGCCCTTGAACCCCTCCAGGGATGGGGCAGCCACAGCTTCTCTGGGAAACCTGGGCCAGGCTCTCACCACCCTCAGGGAGAAGAAGTTCTTACCTAAATCTCCCATTTTTTGGTTTAAAACCCTTCCCCCTTGTCCTGTGGCTCCACTCCCCAAACACCATCCCTGGAGGGATCTCAAAGTTGGTGCTGAGGGCCATGGGTCAGTGGTGGGTTGGGCAGTGGTGGGTTGGTGGTTGGTCTTGATGAACATAAAGGTCCCCTCCAACCCAAGGAAGTGGTGGAATCGCCACCGAATCACAGAACCTTTTGGGTTGGGAGGGACCTTAAAGCTCATCCAGTTCCATCCCTTCCAGTGGCTGGGACATCTTCAAGGAGACCAGGTTGCCCAAAGCCCCCTCCAACCTGCCCTTGAACCCCTCCAGGGATGGGGCAGCCACAGCTTCTCTGGGCAACCTGGGCCAGGCTCTCACCACCCTCACACCAAACAAGTTCTTCCCCACATCTCACTTCCATCTCCCCTCTTTCAGTCTCAAACCCCTCCCCCTCATCCCATCGCTCCCCTCCCTCATCCAGAGTCTTCCCCCCAGCTTTCCTGGAGCCCCTTGAGGGACTGGAAAGGGCTTTGAGGTCTCTCTGGAGCCTTCTCTTCTCCAGGCTGAACCCCCCCAACTCTCTCAGCCCCCGCTCCCAGCAGAGGGGCTCCAACCCTCCCAGCATCTCTGGGGCCTCCTCCGGCCTCGCTCCAACAGCTCCATGTCCTTGGGATGTTGGTGGCCCCAGAACTGGAGGCAGCACTGGGGGGTGGGTTCTCCCCAGAGCAGCAGAATCCGCCCCCGCCTCGCTCTGCTGGCCACGCTGCTGGGGATGCAGCCCAGGTTGCCAGTGGGTTCTCACCCACCAACACCCAAGTCCTTCTCCTCAGGGCTTCTCCCAGTCCATTCTTTTCCCAGCCTGGATTTGGGATTGCCCCAGCCTCGGTGCATCAGCAGGGTGGGGATGCCCGTGGTGGTTTTGCTTCCAGCCGAATCCCTTGATCTCCTCTTTTTCTTCTGAGGATACCGGGGTGGGAAAAGTGTTGGCAAAGCATCGGGAATTAGAGGTGTCCTTGAGCAAACTCCATGGAGTTCTCTCCCTGCTCTCTCCGTAGGATGGTGCGGCCCAGACTGACCATCTATGTGTGCCAGGAGTCCCAGCAGCTGAGGGACCTCCAGCAGAAACACGAGGACGGGGACACAGTGACCAGTACTTTCTTCGGTAAGGTCTCCCAAAGCCTCTCTGGGGGCACCCGGGCTTGGGTGGAGGGAGAGGGAATAGCAGCCAGCAGAAATGAGGATTCCAGCCCCACTGCTGCTCCCCATGGGTCCTCAGCACCAGTGCCCTCCCGTCCCCTCGTCCAGATTAGGGACCTGGAGCATCTCTCTTACAAGGAGAGGCTGAGGAACTTGGGGCTTTTTGGTCTGGAGAAGAGAAGGCTGAGGGGGGATCTCATCAAGGGTGGTGTCAGGAGGATGGGGCCAGTCTTTTCCCAGTGGTGCCCAGTGACAGGACAAGGGGAAACAAGCACAAACTGGGACATAAGAAGTTCCATCTCAACCTGAGGAGGAACTTCTTCCTGTGAGGGTGGCAGAGCCCTGGAAGAGGCTGCCCAGAGAGGTGGTGGGGTCTCCTTCTCTGGAGACATTCAGCCCACACCCGGATGAATCAAACCTCCTCTGGCCTGGGGTTGGACTGGATGAACTCCAGAGGTCCCTTCCCTCCTCATATCATTCTGGGATTCTGTGATCAAGAAGAGCGTGGAGAACCTCCAGGGAGGTCATCCTCCCCCTCTGCTCTGCCCTGGGGAGGCCCCAGCTGGAGCACTGGGACCAGTTCTGGGCTCCCCAGTTCCAGAAGGACAGGGAACTGCTGGAGAGGGGACAGCAGAGGGCTACCAAGATGCTGAGGGGCCTGGAGGAGGAACAGCTGAGGGGCTTGGGGCTTTTTGGTCTGGAGAAGAGAAGGCTGAGGGGGCTATCTGATCAACACCCATAAATACTTAAAGGGTGGGGGTCAGGAGGAGGATGGGGCCAGTCTGTTTCCAGTCGTGCCCAGTGAACAGGACAAGAGGGAATGGACACAAACTGGGACGTAAGAAGTTCCACCTCAACATGAGGAGGAACTTCTTCACTGTGAGGGTGACAGAGCCCTGGCAGAGGCTGCCCAGAGAGGTGGTGGGGTCTCCATCTCTGGAGACATTCCAAACCCTCCCTGGATGAATCCAACCTGCTCTGGGTGACCCTGCTCTGGCTGGGGGTTGGAGGAGATGATCTCCAGAGGTCCCTTCCAACCCCATTTCATTCTGGGATTCTTCTCTCAGTCTACCACGCTATTTATCTGGAGGAGCTGACGGCGGTGGAGCTGACAGAGAAGCTGGCCCAGCTCTTCAGCATCTCCTCCCAACAGATCAGCCAGATTTACAAGCAAGGTCCTACGGGGATCCACGTGCTCATCAGTGACGAGGTAACAGCCTCTTCTTCTGGACTTCTTCCTCCGGGGCAACAGATCTGAGCTCCACTGGGGAGGTTGGGGGTGGGCAATGGGGGCCCTGGGACCTTCAGGAAGGGCCCTGCTTCATCCCCTCTATAAACCTTCCGAAACCCAGGGAGGTTTTTCTTTTTTTTTGCCCAAAACCCAGGGTGGTTTTTTGCCCTAGAATTGGGAAATTTTTTGCCCGAAACCCAGGGAGTTGGTGGGGTATTTTTGCCCAAAACCCAGGGAGGTGGTGGGGTTTTTTTGCCCCCAAACCCAGGGAGGTGGTGGGGTTTTTTTGCCCCCAAACCCAGGGAGGTGGTGGGGTTTCTTTGCCCCCAAACCCAGGGAGGTGGTTTTTTTTTTCCCAAAACCCAGGGAGGTTTTTTTTCCCCGAAAACCAGGAGGGGAATTGCTGTGGTAGGACTTTGCTTTCAGACTCACCATCTCAGTAATCGATGGTTTCTCTCAGCTTGCTGGTTCGGGCCTTCCCTTCCAGGGAGCTGGAGGAAGGAAGAAATATTTACAGCTGGGGCCTTCCCTTCCTCCTGGAGCTCTGAGCTCCTGCTCGAGCAGCTTCAAGCCCTTTGGCTAGAAGCTCTGAGGCTCCTAGCCCTCGGTCTCGGGACACAAAGC
The DNA here is from genome assembly GCA_026546715.1 of Gallinago undulata. Classification (NCBI taxonomy): domain Eukaryota; kingdom Metazoa; phylum Chordata; class Aves; order Charadriiformes; family Scolopacidae; genus Gallinago; species Gallinago undulata. The sequence continues at coordinate 999,362 of JAOTQQ010000017.1, read as the reverse complement.
CTTTGAGTTGGGCTGAGAAATGCTTCTGCTGGGTTTAAACCAGGGCTCAGATGGCTTTTGTGCCTTCTTCCAGATGATCCAGAACTTCCAAGATGAATCCTGTTTCGTTCTGGACACCATGAAAGGTACGTAAATGGCTTGTTGTTTCCCTCCTGTGGTTTTTTGGGGGATCTTCTGTGTCAGATCCACCCGGGCCAGCGGGTTCCTTGGCTGTTGGCTCATGAGCTTTGCTTCTTCTGCAGCTGAAACCAATGACAGTTACCACATCATCTTAAAATAGAGAGTAGGGGGAGGAGGAGGAAGGCCCGTCATCCTCTCATCCTTCATGAAGACCCTTCGCTTCCAGCACAAAGGACACGAGCAGAGATCTGGAACCTCCTGGGCACCCTCTGGAAAGCCCCCGAACCCTTGGTTCCTGGGATTTTCTTTCTTGGAGGGGTCCTTGCTCTGAACGGTCGTTAACGATAACGTGCTGCTTAATTGCTGGAACTCCAAGGCTTTGAAGTTACCGGGGGTCAGTCAAAATTTGCCCCCGGGACTTAAAAACCCTTCGTGAGGGCTTCTTCTGTGGCTCTGCTCTTCTGAGAGGCATTGGCTGGTGGACTAGGCAAGAGAACATGAATTCAGCTGGCCCGACAAAGCCAACTGGCCCTCGGGCATGTGCCGAACTGAGCAGGTCTCCAAACCCGCTGTGTACTGGTGCTGCTGGAGCGGGAGGCTGGGGCTGGGTTTTCTTAAATGATTTTTTTTTTCTTTTCTTTTTTTTTTGTTAAGCTTTCATTTCATATTACAAGGGTGTCTGATAGAGGAAGGCGGCGACTCAGTTTTTCTCCACATCCCCCGGGAGATGTCGGTTGGGAACTTTATAGAGACTTTTCTTTGTGTAAAGCTGGAGCAAAATGTGAAGTGGAGTCGGATAAAGAACTGGGTGACTGGTTTGGGGTCTGTGGGCTTCTTCTCCGTGTGTCTTAGGGTGGGGATAAAATAAAAAAAAAAAAAAAAAAGGCTTAACTTTTATCTCTCCTGAAAAATTTTGAGTGGTTTCTACCCTCTGCCTCCTTTTCTGCTCCTGCCTCCTCCTGCCCAGCCTCCCGAGCTGCCCCAGTGCTGGTGGGGCTCCTCCCTGCCCCGAGGAGGAGGAGAGCGAGTCCAAAGGGTGATTGGAAGCTTGTGGTGACAAAGTGCCTCAGTGCAGGTTTCCAGGAGAGCAGTGAAGGATCTGCCCTGTCCCGTGGGTGGTGAATCCTCTTCCCCGTCTGTAAGATCCTCCAGCAGAGACTGAAATGCCTGGGTAATGCCCGCCTTGAACCATCAGCGCCGTCCCAGGATGTTTTCAGCCCAAAAATCAGGGGGAAAATACAAGAAAAAGCGAGGCTTTTATGTTTAAATAAGTTCCAGCCTGAGGAAGGTGATGGAGGTGCTGGCTCAGGCTGGGGAAGGGCCTGTGGGGGGAGCAAGGCACCAATGGATGCAACAATTGTGATGGCCACGTCCCTGCTGCTGGAACGGTGGATGGTCTTCTGGGTCTGGAAGCCATGAAGGGCACTGGTCCCACCGTGAAGGATACCAGTGAAGGATGCCGGTCCCACCGTGAAGGATGCTGGTGAAGAACACCAGTCCTACTGTGAAGGACACTGGTCCCACTGTGAAGGATCCTGGTGAAGGACACTGATCCCACCATGAAGGATGCTGGTGAAGGACACTGGTCCCACCATGAAGGATGCTGGTGAAGGACACCAGTCCCACCGTGAAGGACACTGGTCCCACCATGAAGGATGCCGGTCCCACCATGAAGGACACCAGTGAAGCATGCTGGTCCCACTTTCCTCAGCTGGCTGTCATCTTCTTGGTGACGGACTCAAGATACCTGACACAAATCGGAGCTCGTTCAGGTCTGGTCAAAGCTTCCCATCCTGGGCCTGTGCTGGCCCGGCTCCTGCTGCTGCTTCCTGGGGCTCTCCTGGTGCAACCAGCCCTGAAGTGTCCCCGTGTCCCTTTGGTGTCACCTGTGCTGCTGGATGCTCTCGCTCTAGTGCTGGAGGGTCTGCAGCTCCCCAGAATGCTTCTTCAGGATGGCAGTGGCTCCTTCATGCCCCCCAAAATTACCTTTCCAGCTGCATCCCAGGCTGGGCAGGGGCAGGGCTGGCGAGGAACCGGAGGATCCATCTTCATCCAGCATCCATCCTCATCCAGGATCCTCCACTGGGGTTTCTTCACCAGGGAGGGGACAAAGGCTCTGGTGATTCCAAGGGGGAGGAGGTGGCCTCTGAGGCTTGGAGACACCTCAGTTCTCTTAACTCCTGGCCCTGAGCTGCTGCGAGTCCTGCCCAGAGCCACGAAATCCTCACACGTCGGTCGGGGGTAAAGATAGTGAGAAAAATTAACAAAATAGAATAATTTTGCTGGTTTCTCCCCCCTGAACACTGAGGAGCAGCCTCGTGCTTGGCCTCTCGCTTCTTGTCCTCGCTTTGGTACCTCTGGTGAAAATGCGGTGAAATTATTTTAATTTCTCTGTGGGAAGATGTGTATTTTAATCCTGGTTTTTGTTGGGGTTTTTTGATGTTTTGGGTTGTTTTTTTGTTCCCTTTAGTAACTGAGAAGCTTGATGGGCCTGGAGGGGAGTGCCAGGGGCTTAGTGACTTCTTGCTGTTGCTGGGTGCGTGCGGCCGATTTTAATCTCTGGGACAAGGAAAAGGCTGGGGAAGTGATTTCTGGCATGTGGGGGGAGGAGAGAAGCCCCCCCCCCTCAGCTGGAAGGGGTAGCAACCGGCTCGTCCTTCTGCCCCATTTGGTGGCTGGAAACAAAGGGGGAGATGAAGGGGCCAGAGCCTGAGGAATGAAGAGGATTTTTTAATCCTCTAATTCGCCCTTCTTATTAGTTAGTAACTCGGCTAATCCTTAATCTGGGGTGGGGGAGGCTGAGATCCCCCCCGAACTCTCTGGAGCCTCCTCAGAGCCCTGCCCGGCCTGAGGAGGAGGATGAGCGGGGGGTGGGGGGTGGGGGGGGGGGTGGTGTTCCAGAGGAAGGACAGGCTTTGCCTTTCACACCCCGCCCTGTGGGGAGGTGCCCTGTGGGCTCCCCCGCTGCTGGAGCCGCAGCTGCTCCATTACTGCTTAAAATAAGGCGCTTTTGGCCTCTTCCCGCTGTTTCTCTCGCTAATCTCTTGTCTAGACTCCTCCGCCGGCAGCTTTCGGCCGCCCCCTCTCCTCCTCCTCCCGCCGTCTCTCTGAGGAGGGCTGCGGCCTGCACCACCCCCCCGACCAGCGCCGGGCCTGGAGCTCGAGCCCCGCATCGGCTCCGGGCTTGGGGGGCTCCCGCTGTCATCCTCAGGCACTTCCCCAGCCCTGGAAGGGGTAAAGCCCCCCAGGGCCCCGATCTCCGTCCCGTCGGAGGCCCCAAACCCCCTCAGCCCCGCCTCAAACCGGCGGCCTTTCCTCTTGCCCCCTCCACTTCCGGACTACATTTCCCATCGTGCCCCGCGGCGGCGGGGGGTGTTAGTCTCTCCGGACTCGCTTTCCCAGCTTGCCTCGCGGGGACGGGCGGTGGCGGGGAACGGGGGGAGGTGTGCGCCGGTCACGTGACGCGGGGTATATAAAGGGCTGCGCAGGGCCGGCGGCCCTATTGTTGTCGGCGACCGGCGGCGGGGTGGGTCCGCGCGGCCGCAGCCCCAGCGCGCGCCCGGGCCCCCCCCTCCCCCCCCCCCTCTTTCCCCTCCCTCCCTCCCCCCTCGTCCCGGACACCCCCCCCTC
>JAOTQQ010000017.1:874345-885710 GCA_026546715.1 Gallinago undulata | reverse complement strand
AGCTTTCCTGGAGCCCCTTGAGGGACTGGAAGGGGCTGGAAGGTCTCCCTGGAGCCTTCTCTTCTCCAGGCTGAACCTCCCCAACTCTCTCAGCCCCCCCTCCCAGCAGAGGTTCTCCAGCCCTCCCAGCATCTCCATGGCCTCCTCTGGCCCCATCCAACAGCTCCGTGTCCTTCTGATGTCCCCAGAGCTGGAGGCAGCACTTGAGGGGGGGGGAGGGTGTCCCCCCAGAGGGGCAAAATCCCCCGCCTCACCCTGCTGGGGGTGCAGCCCAGAGTGTGGGGGGGCTTTTCTGGTCTCCCATGGAGCTTCTCACCCCACAACACCCCCAGGTCCTGCTGGGGGGGTTGCTCCTGGGCCATTCTCTTCCCAGCCCAGAGTTGCTCTTGGATCTTGGAATCTTCTTCCCAATCCGATGATCCTGAGGAGCAGGGATGGGATCCCTGGGGGGGGTGGGTGGTGGGGGGGGCGGGTCTGGCTGCCTGTCCCTCCCTCCCCGTGGAGGGCTGTCCCCGTGCCCTCCTCGCAGACACCCGACGTCCCTGCAGATCTCGATAAGGGACGGGTGGCAACCTATTTCCCTTCTCGTGGCTACTGGGAAATAGGTTGTTTTCCCCCCCCGCCTTCCCCCCCCCCAGGTAGCCGGAAGATTTCCATCTGTCTGGGATCCTTGCGGGCGTGAGAATTGGCTGGGAAAAACACACCTGAAAACAGTTTTGGGGCCAAACTGATAGGATGATAGGATGCGTGGGGTCCTCTGCCCATCTGAAGAGGGGGGGGGGCACTGAGATTTTTTCCAAAATCAGCCACTTTCACTCCCAACTCTTCATTTTGGAGGGGGTTAAAGCACCTGTGGGCTGTCTATCCGTCTCGCGGGAGGCTTTTTCCATCAGGTGGGGGGCTGGAGTGGTTTAAACATCCCCAAAAATCCCCGAATCTGGGGATTTTGGGGTTTGTGGATATTTATTAGGGAATTTTATATTATTTTTTACCCCCCCACCCCCTCCACCCCTGCGCCCGTCCAGGCGCCGCTGAGCCATCGGCCGTGGGAGTTCCCGCGGCTTGCGCCCGGTGAGAGAATGACTAATTGCTGGCGAAACGAAGGGCGATAACGAGGGACCGGCGTGGGACTGGCGGGGGGGGTGTGGAAAAAAAAAAACTCTTGCTCAAGTCTTTTGCCCCGGGAATGAGCCACCGTGGCCAGGGCGGCTACGGGATTGCGATGCCCACGAGCCGGGCTCTTACGGCAACCGGAGCGTGAACTTTGGGAGCCGTGTCACAGCTCCTCCTCTCGAAGGAATTTCGGGGCCAAACCAGGGGGGTTTGGTTGTGGGTTTGTTTTTTTTGTGGGTTTTTTTGTTTTGTTTTTTTTTCACATTCCGCTGGCTGGTTTCAGAGGGGGCGGCTTGGAAGCCCGGCCGACCTGAGGGACAACATTTTCCTCAATTAACCGCCGCTAAATGAGTAACTCCTGGGTGGGTGCTCTCAGGTCTGGTGTCCCTCACCCTTCCCCGTTCCCGGTGTGGCCGCGGGGGGAACAGTCTGGCTTTTGGCCTCCAAAATGGCCGGTGCAGGTTGAAGAACCTTTCTTGGGTGCTTCTTGGTGCTGCGTTTCCCCCTCCCTCATGTCACACCGATGTGGTTGTGCAAGACGTACCCAACGGTGGTGGTGTTTCAGAGAATCATAGAATCATATGGAGTTGTAAGGGAGCTCTGGAGATCATCTCCTCCAACCCCCCCGCCAGAGTGGGTCTACCCAGAGCAGGTCCCACAGGAACGTGTCCAGGTGGGGTTTGAATGTTTCCAGAGAAGGAGGCTCCACCACCTCTCTGGGCAGCCACTTCCAGGGCTCTGCCACCCTCACAGTGAAGAAGTTCCTCCTCATGTTGAGGTGGAACTTCTTATACTCAAGTTTGTGCCCGTTTCCTCTTGTCCTGTCACTGGGCACCACTGGAAGAAGACTGGCCCCATCCTCCTGACACCACCCTTGATGAGATCCCCCCTCAGCCTTCTCTTCTCCAGACTAAAAAGCCCCAAGTCCCTCAGCCTCTTCTCATAGCAGAGATGCTCCAGGCCCTTAATCATCTTGGTAGCCCTTTGCTGTCCCCTCTCCAGCAGTTCCCTGTCCTTCTGGAACTGGTGAGCCCAAAACTGGTCCCAGTGCTCCAGCTGGGCCTTCCCCAGGGCAGAGCAGAGGGGCAGGATAACCTCCCTCCACCCGCTGCTCACGCTCTTCTTGATGCCCCCCAGGATGCCATTGGCCTTCTTGGCCACCACATTGCTGGCTCATGGTCATCCTGTTGTGCACCAGGACTCCCAGGTCTTTCTCCTCAGAGCTGCTCTCCAGCAGGTCACCCCCAACCTGTCCTGGTTTTGGGGGATTTATTCCTCCCCAGGTGCAGCACCTCCACTTGCCCTTGTTGAAGTTCATCAGGTTCCTCTCTGCCCATCTCTCCAGCCTGGCCAGGTCTCTCTGGATGGTGGCCCAGCCTTCTGGGGTGTCACCCCCCCTCCTAGTTCTGTGTCATCAGCAAACTTGCCGAGGAGACATTCCATCCCTTCGTCTGGGTCATCGATGAATGAGCAGACATCTTGATGATGTGAAAATCCCTCACCCTCGGCGAGACCTTCATGCCTCTTAGAAAGCCTTTATTTCAATTTAAGGCTTTTACTGCTTTTTTTTTTTTTTTTTAATCTTGATTTCCAGGCACCTTCTCCCCGAGCCAGGAGTTCTTCCCCACATCTCAGCTCCATCTCCCCTCTTTCAGTCTCAAACCCTTCCCTCTCGTCCTATGGCTCCACTCCCCAAACACCATCCCTGGAGGGATCTAAAAGCCGGTGCTGAGGGCCATGGGTCAGTGGTGGATTGGGCAGTGGTGAGTTGATGGTTGGTCTTGATGAACTTAAAGGGAAGTGGTAGAGTCACCAGAGAATCACAGAATGTTTTGGGTTGGAAGGGACCCTTAAATCTCATCCAGTTCCATCCCTTCGAGTGGCTGGGACATCTTCAAGGAGACCAGGTTGCTCCAAGCCCCCTCCAACCTGCCCTTGAACCCCTCCAGGGATAGGGCAGCCACAGCTTCTCTGGGCAACCTGGGCCAGGCTCTCACCACCCTCACACCAAACAAGTTCTTCTCCACATCTCACCTCCATCTCCCCTCTTTCAGTCTCAAACCCTTCCCCTTCATCTCATCGCTCCCCTCCCTGATCCAGAGTCCCCCCCCCAGCTTTCCTGGAGCCCCTTGAGGGACTGGAAGAGGCTGGAAGGTCTCCCCGGAGCCTTCTCTTCTCCAGGCTGAACCCCCCCAACTCTCCCAGCCCCCCCTCCCAGCAGAGGTTCTCCAGCCCTCCCAGCATCTCCATGGCCTCCTCTGGCCCCGCTCCAACAGCCCCACTTGGGGGGGGAGTCTCCCTAGAGGGGCAGAGACATCCTTCGGTCTCCTCCATGAGCTGGGCTGAGACTGGTCCCCAAGTTCCTGGGGCCCTGTAGCAGAGGGATGCAGCAAAAAGACAACTTGAGCTTCGCTGGGAGGTCTGGAGGACCTCCTGGTGGGTCTCACCTGCCTTGGGGAGGTATCAGCGTGACATGATTCCCCAACGTTCATCACCCCCAGGAGGTTTTCTGGGTTTAATGACCCCATAAAGGGCATTAGAAATTTATTGGCACCTCTGGGTGCTCAGACGGGCACGTAGCCCTTAGCACAAAGAGGCGTGGGGCAACCTTTGGCCACTGCCTTCCGAGCCCCGTGTTTACTAATGACACCAAGGGCAACAGGAGCCTTTCCCCGAGCCCTGCTGTTTGCTCAGGAGCTCTTAAAAAGCAGTTAAACCAGTGTGATTTATCCTGCTCTGTCTTGGCTGAAGCCTCCAGGGTTTCTCTAGTCCTTTCTCTGGTCCCGGTTTTCCCCTCCGTGTGATGACACGGGGCGTTGAGCGCTTGGAAGAGCGCCGGGTGTTTCAAAACCTCTCAAGTCCCCACCCATCCTGTCTGCATCTCCCCCTCCTGCCTTCCTCCCCCGTTCTTCACTGTCTTCTACGTGAAACTTTTAAAATAAATCCATCCCAGGGGTCTCTAAAGCTATTTCAGGTCAAGGTGCAGTTGTCTGGAGGGTTCCTGGGGTCAAACTGGGGGATAGAGCTGGTAGGATCTGGGGGAGAAGATCCACCCATCGTTGTATCTCCCACTTCTGCCATCCTCCCCCATTCTTCACCATCTTCTATGTGAAACATTTAAAATAAATCCATCCTAGGGGTCTCTAAAGCTATTTCAGGGCAAGGTGCAGTTGTCTGGAGGGTTCCTGGGGTCAAACTGGGGGTTGGAGCTGGTAGGATCTGGGGGAGAAGATCCACCCATCACTGCATCTCCTCCTCTTGCCATCCTCCCCCATTCTTCACCATCTTTTATGTAAAACTTCAAAAAGAAATCCATCCTAGTGGTTTCTAAAGCTATTTCAGGGCAAGGAGCAGTTGTTTGGAGGGTTCCTGGGGAATGGAGCTGGTAGGATTTGGGGGAGAAGATCCACCCATCCTGTCTGCATCCCTGTATCTCCCACTCCTGCCATCCTCCCCCTGTTCTTTGCCCTCTTCTACATGAAAATTTTAAAACAGATCCATCCTGGGGGGTCTCTAAAGCTATTTCAGGGCAAGGTGCTGCTGTCTGGAGGGTTCCTGGGGTCAAACTGGGGGATAGAGCTGGTAGGATCTGGTGGAGAAGATCCAAAATGTGTCTCAGCTCTGCTCCTGGCCTTGCCTTGGCTGTCATCGTACTGAGGGGCTTCACTGGGTGGCTCTGGGGGCGTAACGGGGAAGAAATTGGATTATTCTACCCCAAACCAGTTTGGGATCACTCTTCTGGGTGGTTTTTCTGCAGCCTTTGGTGATAAACCCCCTCCTTGTGTCCTCTCCACGTGGTGGGTGACGGAGGGGCCGTGCCAGGAAGGCCACCACGGGGCCTGGTGATGAGCAGGGCAGCTTCCAGGGAACAGCATTTCACAGGTGGCCACCAACGGGAAAGTCGTGGCTATGCAGAGCCCCTATTAAAAAAAAAAAACAACAAAAAACACCCCAAAAACCACTCAGAAAGGGTCACTCTGAAGATCGGGGAAGGAAGGACGGCACTAACACCCCCCCCGTGGTGTGAGTCTGGGCCCCGGGGCTGCAATCCACCATCTGGCTTTTGTGTAACTTCGCCTTTCTGATGACTTTAAAAGCCGTGTCGCGGGGGCGACGGGGTTCACCGGTCCCCCAGGGAGGGGGGGTCAAGGGGGGGGACACCATCGGGCATGTGTCTGCTGAGGATGGAGGCCTGCTGCGCTCGGGGGGTGGTTGATCATCAGGGGGTTTGGCTTCATGGAGTGGTTGGAGTGGGAAGGGACCTCTGGAGATCATCTCCCCCCCAGCCAGAGCAGGGTCACCCAGAGCAGGTTGGGTTCATCCAGGGGGGGTTGGGATCTCTCCAGAGAAGGAGACCCCCCCACCCTCTCTGGGCAGCCTCTTCCAGGGCTCTACCACCTTCATGGGAAAGAAGTTCCTCCTCGTGTCCTCCACAGAACTTCCCATGTCCCAGTTTGTGCCCGTTGCCCATTGTCCTGTTACTGGGCACCACTGGGAAGAGTCTGGCCCCGTCCTCTTGCCCCCCCCACCCCTCAGATATTGCTCAGCATCGATGAGACACCCCCCCCAGCCTTCTCTTCTCCAGCTGAACAGCCCCAGGTCCCTCAGCCTTTCCCCAGCAGAGAGATGCTCCAGTCTCTCATCATCCTCATCATCCTCTGTTGGACTCTCTCCAGCAGTTCCCAGTCCATCTTGAACTGGGGGAGCCCAGAACTGGTCCCAGTCTCCATCTGGGGCTTTTCCAGGGCAGACTAGAGGTTGGGGGATGACCTCCCTCCACCCCAGGAGACCACTGGCCTTCTTGGGCACACATTGCTGGCCCGTGGGCAACCTGTTGTCCCAGCAGGACTCCCAGTTCCCTCTCTCAGAGCTGGTTTCTAGAAGGTCCTCAACACACCTTGGCCAAGGGGCCCATCGCTGGCCCATGGGCAACCAACCAACTGTCCCCCAGGACTCCCGGGGCTTGTGGGGCTGGATCCGTGGGGCCAAATAAACCCAGAGGGGCTCTTGGTGCCCCCACGAGTGATGGACATCACCCTGTGCTTGGCCATACAACGTGGCTGGGGGCGGTTCTATTGGGGACCCCCCCCCAATGGGGACCCCATTCCCATTTCCAACTCCTGCCACCAGGTGAAGACCCCCCATCCCATTCCTGGTGTCCCCTCTTTGCTCCCGGTGGTGGCAGTGGCGCCAGGAGGGACCTCGTTATTTTTAACCTTCAGCCGCTTAAATCAGCCTTAAAATGGCCAGTTTGGGAGTTTTATAAAAATACCCCGGAGCCAGACGGCGTGAGCTCCCGCTGGGGGGGCAGGGGGGGGACAGGACCTTCCTCTGCCCCACTGCAACTTTGGGGGGGGGGGGCCCTTGGGGCAGAGAAGCGGCTTCTTAGAAAAACCCTCTGTTGTGCCCTTCTCTTGGGATAAACTGCAATTTTCATACCAAACCCGTAATGTTGGCTTTCCCGGGACATCTTCTTCCCTGCCCCAGGGCCTCGGCTCTCAAAATGCTTTGTTTTTGCATTCCCTGAGCTTTTTTTTTTTTTTGGGGGGGGGAAAGGATGAGCTGTCTGCCTTGCCGCCCCCCCCACCTCCATGCTCAAACCCAGAGCCCATCCAGAGCTAAAACTGGGAGATTTGGGGGCGTTGGGTTGCAAATCCCAATTTTCCATCATCAAGCTCCTGGTAGAAGGGGGGGGAAACCCCGAGAAAAGCCATAAATTGAGCCAATTTTGGGGGAAATGAGAAAAAAATTGAGAATTTCTCCACGTTAAGGCAGGTTACAGAGTGCTCTGCCCCCCCCCCCCTTCCTCCACACTTCCCCCCCCCTTATTAATTTCCCTCAATGTATTTATTCATCGGGGGGGTGAAGGGAGAGCAAAGCCTCCGTGTTTACATCTCCCTTTCTAAAATAGCCTCTAATTGCACGCTACGTGCCGCTCGGCCCCGCAGCCTGGGGACAGATTTTATATTTATACCCTAAAAACGCAGGCTGGGGGCCAGCCCTGGGCTGGGGAGAAGGGGGGAGGGCACATCGTTTGGAGCACCCCCCGCTCGGCTCATTTTATTCCTAGAAAAGCAATTTTTAAATTTTTTTTTCTTTTTTCTTTTTCCTGTCCTAGCAGGAGGCTTCTTCTCAAATGCAGCATTAACTCGGCAGCCAGTTTCTCACTGTTAGACCCCAATTCCCTCTTTTTTCCCCCATTTTTCCTTCCAAACCCCTTTCTTTATGGATTTTCCAGCCTGGAAAATCATAGAATCGTATAGAATCAGAGAATCATATAGAATCAGAGAATCATCTGAGCTGGAAGGGATGACCTTCAAAGGCCATCTAGTCCGACCCCCCCTGCAGTCAGCAGGGCCACCCCCAACTAGACCAGGTTGCCCAGGGCCTCCCCTTGAATATCTCCAGGGATGGGGCTTCAACCACCTCCCTGGGCAACCTCTTCCAGTGCTCCACCACCCTCCTTGGAAAGAACTTCTTCCTAAGATCCAATCTAAATCGGCTTTTCTTCATGGAATCATAGAATCCCATGGAGTTGGAAGGGACCTCTGGAGATCATCTAGTTCAATCCACCCAGCAGAGCAGGTCTATCCAGAGCAGGTCCCACAGGAACGTGTCCAGGGGGGTTTTGAATATCTCCAGAGAAGGAGACCCCACCACCTCTCTGGGCAGCCTCTGCCAGGGCTCTGCCACCCTCACAGTAAAGAAGTTCCTCCTCAAGTTGAGGTGGAACTTCTTATGTTACAGTTTGTGCCCGTTTCCTCTTGTCCTGTCCCTGGACACCACTGGAAAAGACCAGCCCCATCCTCCTGACACCACCCTTGAAGTATTTATAGACATTGATCAGATCCCCCCGTAGAGTCCAGCGTAGGGCAACAGAGATCATGGAGGGATTGGAGCATCTCCCTGAGGAGGAAAGGCTGAGGGACTTGGGGCTTTTTGGTCTGGAGAAGAGAAGGCTGAGGGGGGATCTCATCAAGGGTGGTGTCAGGAGGATGGGGCCAGTCTTTTCCCAGTGGTGCCCAGTGACAGGACAAGAGGGAACGGGCACAAACTGGAACATAAGAAGTTCCACCTAAACACGAGGAGGAACTTCTTCACTTTGAGGGTGGCGGAGCCCTGGCAGAGGCTGCCCAGAGAGGTGGTGGGGTCTCCTTCTCTGGAGACATTCCAAACCCCCCCCCAGATGAATCCAACCTGCTCTAGGTGACCCTGCTTTGGCCAGGAATTGGAAGAGATGATCTCCAGAGGTCCCTTCCCACCCCATGTCATTCTGGGATTCAAAACATCCCTTTGAAAGCCAGAAGAGGGGGTTAACCTGTGGTTGAACCCCCTGGGCTGTCTCCGTGTAAGAGGTTCTGCTTTTCCCTGCTGTCCAACAACACCCAAACCCGGGAGATGGTTGATTCACCCAACCAGGTACCCAACGTGGTCTCCTTGAACAACCCTCTGAGATGTTTCCAGCACCCTCTTGGGGATCTCTCTCCACCACTTTGCCCTCCGTAGACCTGTGTTTGTGCTTCCATCCCTTCCCCGTGCTTGGAGAAACCCTCTCTCTTGGCCAAACCGGGGTTGGATTCGACCCCCCCTCAAAAACGGGTTGTTCTCCCTTCTCCCCAGGAGGAGCATGAAGAGGAAAGCCATGTTCACCTGCCCCTTCAACGGTGACTGCAAGATCACCAAGGACAACCGGCGGCACTGCCAGGCCTGTCGGCTGAAGCGCTGCGTGGACATCGGCATGATGAAGGAGTGTGAGTACCTCCAGGGGGTGGTGGGATGTCCCCCCCACCTTCCTTTGTCCTTCTCCGTGAGGTTGAACCTCAAACCCACCTCTGGAGCCCTCCCCCTTGGGGGGGACACGAAGGGTTGGGGGGCCGGGGTGGTGGGTAATGATTGCGAGGAGCTCGTTTCATGATTGTTCCCGCGGGGCTTGGCGACGCGGGGAGTTGTTTTTTTTACTGGAACCGAGTGGTTTTACTGGTTTTTGGAATGGGGTGGGGGGGGACACACCAGCTTCAGGAGAGCATCCGGGGCTGTTTCTCATTAACTCCTTGGGGAAGGGGGGGTTGAATGAATTTCCTTCCATCCTGCCCCAGCAAAGCCACCGTCCTCCCCGTACCCAAGGAGGGAGAGGGGTCGCTCATTCCCTTTAACTGCCCTTTCTCTCTGCCATGGATTTTTTTTTTTGGGGGGGCCCTAATTCTCACCCCCCCTCCCCATCCCTGGCATCCATCCTACCAGCCACGTGCGCGGCCAAGACCTGAGCAAACAGCCAAGGGAGGCAAAGTCATTTTTATCCCAATCCAAACACCCAGGTGCTCTCCAAATATTTTTTTTTTCTTCACCTATATTTATAGATAAGCAGCTTTTAAAAAGAAATTAAAAATTAAAAAAAATCAGGTTGGCACCCTTCCCCCCCCCGCCCCGTGCTTTCCACGTCCCAAGTTTTCCAAGGGAAAGGCTGGCTGGTGCCAGCGGAGCCTTCAAACCAAAATAACAGCCTTCTGCTGGGGTGGGGGGGACAAGGGGGGGACACGTCGCTGAGGACGATGTTGTGATTGATGGACCTGGAGAATTTGGCAAAGGGAAAGCGGCCGCCGGTTGCCTTACGTGGCAAGCGGGGAGCAAACAGCCCCCCGTGTCACAGGGGGGCCACCAAAGCACCCCCCGGGGCCACCAGAAAAGCAGAACCTGCAGAGGTGGGGGGGGAGAAAAAAAAAGCCTTATTTTCCAGTCAGCGCGGTCCATTTAACGTGGCCATTGCTAACGAGGGAAACGTGTTGATTTGCACCGGTTAATTACCCAGTAAGGGCCCAGCGGCAGCGATGAACGGGGCATTGGAACCCCAGGAGGGGTCAAGTGCCTGGATGTGCTGGGTTCAGGGGATGTTCTGGGTCCCAGGGATGTTCTAGGTCCCAGGGATGTTCTAGGTGCTGTGAATGTTCTGGGTCCCAGGGCTGTTCCAGGTCTCAGGGATGTTCTAGGTCCTGGGGATGAGCTGGGTTCAGGGGATGTTCCAGTTCCTAAGGCTGTTCCAGGTCCCAAGAATGTTCTATGTCCCAGGGATGAGCTGGGTTCAGGGGATGTTCCAGGTCCCAAAGCTGTTCCAGGTCTCAGGGATGTTCTAGGTCCTGGGGATGAGCTGGCTTCATGGAATGTTCCAGGTCCCAAGGCTGTTCCAGGTCTCAGGAACGTTCTAGGTCCCAGGGATAAGCTGGGTACCAGGGATGTTCTGGTTCCCAGGGATGTGCCAAGGTCCCAGGCAAGTTCTAGGTCCCAGGGATGAGCCTGGTACCGAGGATGTACCAGGATCCCAGGGATGTTCTGGGTCCCAGGGATGTTCCAGATCCCAGAGAGATACTGGGGTCCCAGGGATGTACCAGGAGGATGGTTCCAGGTCCCAGGGGATCAGCCGGGTCCCAGGGATGTGCTGGGGTCCCAGGGATGTGCCAAGATCCTAGCGATGTTCCCAGTCCCAGGGATGTTCCAGGTCCCAGGGATGTTCTGTGTCCCAGGGATATCCCGGGTGCCAGAGATGTGCTGGGTCTCAGGGATTTTCCAGATCCCATGGATATGTCAGGGTCCCAGTGATGTGCTGAGTTCCCAGGGATGAGCCAGGTCCCAGCGATGCACCAGGATCCCGGGGATGTTCTGGGTCTCAGGGATGTTCCAAATCCCAGGGATGTACCAGGATCCCAGGGATGCCTCAGGGTTCCAGGGATGGGATGTGCCAGGTCCCAGGGATGTGGTGGGTCCCAAAGATGTTCCCTTCCAACCTAGAAAATTCTATGATTCTATGATTCTGTGATGTTCCAGAGTCCCAGGGACATTCCAGAGTCCCAGGGACGTTCCAGGCTCCCAGGGATGTCCCCCCTCTCGGCAGGAGTTAACTTATAAACCCCCTCGTTAGCAAACTGTTACTGAATTAACCAAACTTAACCTAAGGAGCCTAAAAATAGCCACCCCGCGGACTTTGCTGCTGGTGAAATGAAGGGGAACGAGGTGTGCTCCAGTTATTTTTAGGTCAAATCAGGGAATCTGGAAGTTCTTAAGGAAGGAGGGGGGGTGGGGGGGGTGTCTCCCCGGGGCTGTCGTTGGAGGGTGAGGAGGAGCCCCATGGATGAGGCTGGGTCCGTTTTGGTGGAGTCAGAGTCGGAAGGAGGAGTGAGGGAGTGGGATGGAGATAGAGAGGAGGAGGAGGAGGAGGAGGAGGAGGAGGAGGAGGAGGAGGAGGAGGAGGAAGAGGGCAGAG
>JAOTQQ010000017.1:810720-821519 GCA_026546715.1 Gallinago undulata | reverse complement strand
GGGGCAGCCACAGCTTCTTGGGGCAACCTGGGCCAGGCTCTCACCACCCTCACACCAAACAAGTTCTTCCCCACATCCCACCTCCATCTCCCCTCTTTCAGTGTCAAACCCTTCCCCCTCCTCTCATTGCTCCCCTCCCTCATCAGGAGTCTCCCCTCAGCTTTCCTGGAGCCACTTTTTAGGGGACTGGTTAATGTCCCTGTTACCCGGGGCAGAAGGTTTTTGGCCATGGTTCACTCCAGGCCACTGGAGATGAGCCCAATGGGAGAGCCAGGAGCCACACGGGCTGCCTGGTGGGGAGCCAAAGGGCTCGGAAGCCAAAGGGCTCAGGAGCTGCAGGGCTCAGAAGCCGTAGGGCTCGGAAGTCAAAGGGCTTGGAAACTGTAGAGCTTGGAAGCTGAAGGACTTGGAAGGCAAAGGGCTTGGAAGCTGCACGTCTCAGAAGCCAAAGGGCTTGGAGGCCGTAGGGCTTGGAAACTGTAGGGCTCGGAAGGTGAAGGGCTCACAAGCCATAGGGCTCAGAAGCTGAAGGGCTCGGAAGCCAAAAGGCTTGGAACCCGCAGGGTTTGGAAGCTGAAGGGCTTGGAAGTTGTAGGGCTCAGAAGGCAAAGGGCTCAGAAGCCGAAGCGCTCAGAAGCCACAGGGCTTGGAAGCCACAGAGCTCTGAAGCCGAAGGGCTCGGAAGCCACAGGGTTTGGCAGCTGAAGGGCTTGGAAGCCATAGCACTCAGAAGCCGAAGGGCTCAGAAGCCAAAGGGCTTGGAAGCTGAAGGGCTTGGAAACCGAAGGGCTCAGAAGCTGCAGGGTTTGGAAGCTGAAGGGCTTGGAAGCCAAAGGGCTCAGAAGCCATAGGGCTTGGAAACCATAGGGCTCGGAAGCTGTAGGGCTCACAAGCCATAGGGCTCAGAAGCTGAAGGGCTCGGAAGCCGAAGGGCTTGGAAGCCATAGGGCTCAGAAGCTGTAGGGCTCAGAAGCCAAAGGGTCTGGAAGCCATAGAAGCTGAAGGGCTCGGAAGCTGAAGGGCTCGGAAGCCATAGGGCTCAGAAGCCAAAGGGCTTGGAAGCTGCAGGGTTTGGAAGCTGAAGGGCTTGGAAGCCACAGGGCTCAGAAGCCAAAGGGCTCGGAAGCCACAGGGCTCATAAGCCATAGGGCTCATAAGCCAAAGGGCTCAGAAGCTGAAGGGCTCAGAAGCCACAGGGCTCAGAAGCCAAAGGACTCGGAAGCCATAGGGCTTGGAAGCCATAGGGCTCAGAAGCCGAAGGGCTCAGAAGCTGTAGAGCTCAGTAGCCAAAGGGCTCAGAAGCCGAAGGGCTCAGTAGCCACAGGGCTCAGTAGCCACAGGGCTCAGAAGCCGAAGGGCTCAGTAGCCACAGGGTTCAGTAGCCACAGGGCTCAGTAGCCACAGGGCTCATAAGTCGTACAATCCCCCCATCCTGCAAATCCGCACGGTGACTCCGCAGCACGGAAAACTCTCCGTAGGAAAAGCAGGAGCCGGGAGGCTGCTCTTCCACGAGCTCTTTGGCTCTTGGCAAAGGGGCGGGTGGCTTTTCCTGGCCCGCGAGGACCAGCACGTTCTCTGCAAGCTCCACTGGTTTGGCTGGAGACACGCTGGGCCAAATGGAAGCGGCTAATCAGGGATCCTGCCGTTCCCGGCCCCGCATCCGCGGTGGCAGCCATCTGTCTGGGCAAAGCTCTGGCTTTTTCTTCCCAGACTTATTGCCCTCTAGTGTGATCCACACGTTATTACTGCCTCCCCCCCCCTCCTCCTCCTCCTCCTCCTCCTCCTTTGCCAGCACCGGGAAGGAGGAGGAAGGGGGTGGGGTGAGGGTGTGGGGGGGAGATATTTGAATTTTTATAAAATGGGAGTGTCTCGTAGAATATTTAGAGGGGGGTGGGAGGGGGGAAGGCCTGTGTGTGTGTGTCCCCCCCCCTCGGCGGCGCTGGAAGGTTCTCTCACCGATATCACAGACGGCATCTGTACGGGGGGGCCCGGCAGCACCGGCAGGGTCTGGCCGTTGGCGAGTTGCACCACGAGCGGGAGGGAACCGGTGGGGGACCTGGAGGGACAAGAATTCAGGTTCTGGTCAGTTATTTAGAGTCCTGAGGGATCCAGGGCAGAAGCAGGAATCGATTCCCAGTGGATTCGGGCTCATTCTTAGTGGATTTGGGCTCGCTTTCTCAAGGGCAGAAGCAGGAATCAATTCCTAGTGGATTTGGGCTTGTTTTTCTCAAGAGCAGAAGCCGGAATGAACTCCTAGTGCATCTGGGCTTATTCTTAGTGGATTTGGGCTCATTCATAATGGATTTGGGCTCATTGTTCTCAAGGGCAGAAGCAGGAATCAATTCCCAGTGAATTTGGGCTCATTCTTAGTGGATTCAGGCTTGTTTTCTCAAGGGCAGAAGCAGGAATTGATTCCCAGTGGATTTGGGCTCATTCTTAGTGGATTTGGGCTCATTGTTCTCAAGAGCAGAAGCAGGAATGAACTCCTAGTGCATCTGGGCTTATTCTTAGTGGATTTGGGCTCATTCATAATGGATTTGGGCTCATTGTTCTCAAGGGTAGAAGCAGGAATCAATTCCCAGTGGATTTGGGCTCATTCTTAGTGGATTTGGGGCTGGTGTTCCCTCCTCTGAATGGCACGTTCTAACAGGTTGTGCTGTGGGACGGGCCACCACCATGTGCCACCACCACCACGCCGAGGTGGCCCAGGCTGCCATCCTCCTTGCCCAGGGCTGGTGGCCACATGAGCCCTGGTCAGACACTGGGTGGCCAAAACCCCGTGGCTACCAAAGCCCCGAGACACGGTGGCCACCTGAATAGAGAGGAAAAGCCCATCAGGGGCTGCTGCAGCTCCTCCTGGGGGACATTAAAAGTGTCTGCCCTGGGCTGAGTTTGTCACCAGGCAGATGGGGACCTGGGTGGCTACTCCTTGCCCACTTCTGGGCCAGCGAGCCGTGGCTGCCGAGCTCCCAGGAGAGGCTTTCCGAGGATTTAACTTTCCAATAACCGGCATTTCGGACTCTCAGCTCCAGAGAAAAACCTCCTAAACCCGGAGCCGGGGCAGGGCTGGGTCATGTCCACCCAGATGGTGGCCCTGGGGACAGGGGAGGGGACCCTACAGGGTCGGGGCGGGGGGAACAGCCATCACACCGCAGCTTAATTTTTAAAAAATTCAATTTAAAATTTTAAAAAAATACCAAGATTTTTTTTTTCCCCATTGCAGCGAAAGGCGGCGTTTCTGAGCGTGGGAGGACAAACCAGGGGGGACATGTCCCCTCTCTCTCCATTTGGGGGTGTCACAGCCCCTCCCCTCCTTCCCGTGCTCTGGCTCCGACCCTCCGGATTCAGTCTTTTCCCAGAAAGTGGAGGAAAAGCCGGAGCTGATCCCAGGAAGGAAAATGTCACCGGCAGCAAGAGCCGAGCTGCTGGGAGCTCTTTCGGGGGGCAAAGAGGAATAAAAAACTGCTGTTCCCTATTTTTCCAAGAGCCTGGGGAAGGGGAGGGATGAGGCCAGGCTCCTCAGAGGGGAGAAGGAGGGGCTGAGGGGGGGGGGGGGGCGGGGGGGATGGATTTCATTGCACCAATAACTCAGGCTGGAATTTTTAAGGCCGCCTGGGGAAGGGGAAGGCTGGGCTCTCATTCATTGCTATTGAGCATCCCAAATCCTCCAGGCGGCTCCGGAAAATCCCAGCCCGAAAGGTCACAGCCTCCCCACCTCCGTTTCCATCACCCCGAAAACACCCCCGTGTGTCCCCCCCCCGTGTCCCCCCCGCCGTGGTCCCAACACACAGACCCTCGTTAAACCACAGCCCCGAGCCCTCCGTGGACCACGTTCGACTCTCAAACCCTTCGAGGGACCCGCCCCGGGTTGCAAAAGGCACAAAAAAATCACATTAAAGTCTATTTTTCTCCAGTTCTGATTTTTTTTTCTGCCCCTAAAAGCAAAAGGGGACTCGGTTTCAAAGAGCTTGGGACAGGGGGGTCAGGATTGACGGAGCCAGGGTAGGGGGGTGGGGGGTGTCAAAAGTAAAAATGCAGACAAAAATATGAACCGTCAGGTGGAAAAAAAGGGGTTGGTTCATGGAAGGAACCGGCCCCAAACAAAGGGAACTGGAAAAAGGCTGGGATCGCAGCAAAAAAGAAGGAAAGGATGGAAGTGGGGCTAAATATCCCTCATTGTAAGGTGTTTCCTGCATCCTCCAAGCTCCTTCCCTTTCCATGTGGGGCCAGACCCCCCCCCCCCCGGGTAGTGGGAAGGCTCCAAACCACCCCCGGCCGGCACTTTAATGGGGCAAAAAAGGGAGCATTTTTGGGTTCTGCCGAAACAAACAGCTCCCGAGGCCGAAGCCGGCGGCGGAGGAGGAGGAGGAGGGCAGTGGGACACCGAAAGAGGTGACGTTTCCGAGGCAGCAGCCGCCCGGAGAAAATCCCACGGCCGTTAAAAGATGCCGACGATTTTTCCTTCGCCGAGCTCTCTCCAGCTGGAGAAAAAGGGAAAAAAAAAAAAAAAAAGCAAAAATAAAAAAAGCCACTGGGGAGTCCCCAGTCAGGTCCCAGTTCCCAGACAACCGTCGGCGTCGTGTCGAACGCGTGCGGGGGGATTGGATTTAATTTCTCCCCGCGGGGGAGTTTTGCCTCGTTTCGTTACCCTGCGACAATTAGTTCCTGTTTTCTGCACTTTTCCGCCCCATTCGGCTCCGGCAGACGAGGCCCCTTTCTGTCCCCGGAGCCACAGCGGGGCCGGCGGCACCTCGGCTCTTCTGCTAATCAAGGAGCTTATTTAGGGAGTTAATTACTGCCCAGGAAGCCTGACGGGGACCGTACTCACCCCAGCTGCCTGTTGGAGGGGGGAGCCTGGGTGATGACGGAGGTGGGGGAGGGTAAGGTGGGGTGCAGGGGGTCGTAGCCCAGATGGAGGGGCAGCGAGCCCGGCCGGACGATGGTGGGAGTCGGGGTAGAAACGATGACGGGTTTGGGGGGGACGTCCTGGAGAGGAGAGAGACAAGAGAGACAAGGAGAGGCATCGTTACTCAGCAGCTTCACCCCCGCACGGTTGTCTCTTCCTTCCGAAGGATTAAAATTAATTCAGTGGAAATTAAGGCATTTTCACCGGAGAAACCGAGTCGCGGAGGGGAGAGACCCAGCCCGAGCCACCGTCGCGGGGAGTGGGAGGTGGAAACTCCGATTTCTTACCACCCGCAGCAGCCCCTGGGATAAGATCCCCCTCCCCAATTTCGGCTCCGGCCCCAGCCAGCGACCCCGGAGCGGGGAGTTATCCCCCCCCCCCCCGGGAGGAAGCAGGAGAAAGTGTGTGACTTTTTTTGGCCCCAGAAAAGCCCCCCCTCGGGGTGAAAAGCGAGACTTTCTGCTTTACCAAATCCCCGCAGCAGCAAATGAGTGTTTTAGCGAAGACGATTTTCTCTTTCTTTCCAAAACGAGGGGTCCAAGTGGAGAAAAAAGCTTAGTTTTGACCCAAAATGGAGACGTGGACTCCTCCACCCGGCGCGGCGGGGGGGGGGCACCCACCTTCTCCTTGTTTTGGGGTGATTTTGGGGCAGAAGCAGGACTGTCGGGGGGAGAAGAATCCACCTCCACCGGCTCTTCCTCCTTGATCTTGATGTCGGGGGTGGAGGGCAGGGACATGTCCAGGGCTCCGGAGCTCTGCAGGGATGGAGAGAGGACAATGAGCTCCCATTGTTTTGCCAAACATCGGGCTGTTCCCGGGAGGAAAAGCTGTGGCTTCTCCAGCTCTTGCCAAATTATTATTATTTATTTGTACTGAAGCAGCATCTGGGAGCCCCAGGCGGGGGGAGCGGTGCGAAGAGACAAGAGGCCCTGAAACGACAGTTTCAGCCCCCCAAAATGGCACCGTTTTGTCGTTTTTCAGTAAAACACGCAATTCTTTCCGTGGTTTAAGGGCTTTTGGGGGGTTTGTGGTGGTTGTTTTTTTTTTTTTTCATAAAAAGGAGGAACAGGTAACAAAGGCAAACACCTGCGAGTTACAGAAGGCCCTTTCGTTCGCCGACGAGCCGTAACAGCCTCGTATAAATCAGCCTGAATTATTTTATTGCCCGATTATCAAAAGCAAACAAAGCGCCACGCAAGTTATTCAATATCTAGGCGCCCCCTCTCCCCCCCCCCCCCCCCCCTTAAAATCAAAACCCAACCATATGCCCTGGACCTGGCAACTCGCCTCCCAGCCGGGGGTCCCAGCGCAGCCACGGGCCCCACTTTAACCAGTTTAATGCCTTGCTGGGGACTGGGAAAGGGCAGGGTGACAAGGAGGGAGGGGGGAAGACACTGAGAGGTCACTTTTCCCCTCCCCACGCAGGGAGGAAGAGGAAGATCTGGGAGAAGGTGGTGCAGGGGAGGAGGTAACAGAGCAAGATCTCCTTCTTCTAACCCAAACCTCCTTCTTCTGACCTAAACCACCTCCTTCTGACCTAAACCTCCTCTTTCTGACCCAAACATCCTTCTTCTAACTTGAATCTCCTCCTTTTAACCCAAAAACTTGTCCTTCTAACCCAAACCTCCTCCTTCCAACCTAAATCTCCTTCTTCTGACCCAAACCTTGTCCTTCTAACCCAAACCTCCTCCTTCTAACCTAAACCTCCTTCTGACCCAAACCTCGTCCTTCTAACCTAAACCTCCTCCTTCCAACCTAAACCTCCTTTTTCTGACCCAAACTCCCTCCTTATGACCCAAACTTTGTCCTTCTGACCCAAACCTTGTCCTTCTAACCCAAACCCCTTCCTTCTAACCCAAACCTCCTCTTTCCAACCTAAACCTCCTCCTTCTGACCCAAACCCCCTCCTTCTGACCCAAACCTTGTCTTTCTGACCCAAACCTTGTCCTTCTGACACAAACCTCCTCCTTCTGACCCAAACCCCCTCCTTTGCTGCATTTAAGGTCTCTTGAGGGAGGGGAAATTGTGGCGAGAGGGTAAATCTGGGCATCGGGGGATGCTCCGGAGCCGGGAGAGGCTCCAGCCCCTGCTCTGCGCTGATTTATGTGGGAGCTCTTCCCAGTAACCATTTACCTGCCCCGGCGAGCAGAGACCTTGTGCTGGGAATCACAAAGGAGAAGGGATTAACAGGCAGGAAAGTTTCAAACCACTTAAAGTGCCTCCGGGGAAGCTCCCGCTGCGCCTCTGTTTTTAATTAACGTGCTGGTGCGGAGACCACCCTTGGAACTGGAGGACAAACCACACCAGCAGCAACCGGGGCTGGATGCGACCGAGCGCGGAAAAAGCATCCGAGAAATGCCAGGAGAGACCTCGTGCAGGGATTTTCTGGGAGGGATAAAGCTTTCCCCAACACCTGAAACCACCCCAGAGCTTCGCCCTGCCCCTTTCTTTCCTGGCTGCCGGCAGAAATATTCCACCTAAAGCGAAAAAAAAAAAAGGAAGAAGGATAATATCTCGCATTTTAAGGATCCCGGTGGCAGTTTTTAGGTAGCCCAGCCCAGGAGATGGGTGGTCTTAGATATAAAAAGCCCGGCCAGACTGTGGGCTGCTCCTATTTCTATGGGAAACCGCAACCAAAAAGCCACCTTTTCCCAGCTCTCGGAGAACAAAAGGCAGGGAATTCAGGGCATAAAAAAAAACAAAACAAAAAAAACCCAGCGAGGCCCCGGCGCATACCAATGAGAGAGATCAATTTATGCTCTAAAGAGCCCTGTTATTAGGAGAGCGGCTGAAAGACAGTTTTCAGTTTTAATTCCGAATTCCTCCGTTCCCCATCTCGCCCGAAGATTTACGCGGCCGCGCTCCCGCAGTTTATTTCCGAGCAGCGCCGCCGCCTGCGAGCGTATGGACGGCCATACATCAATTTAGTAAATGTATGTGCCAGCCTAAGAGCCCAACGCGCATCTGCTGCTCCTCAAATCCTGGAGAGAGAAAAAAAAAAAAAAAAAAGAGGCTGGGAGGGGGGGAGGTAAGGGGGATGGGAGGGGGAAAACGTCCTTAATTAGCTCCTCTCTGACGAGCTCCCCCTTGTCCTTCAGCCCCGAGGTTGGCAGGGGTGGCCTCAATCGATGGCGCTGGCGTTTGAGGCAGGTTCTTTGTTCGGGAGAAGCCGGTGACGCCGTCGAAACGGCGAAGCCAGGGGGGCTCGGGGTGGTCCCCTCCCTCCCCGGCGCACCCTAAAAGCACCTTCCTTAAGAATTTTCCTCCCCAGGGAGACCCTCGGGGAGGGGGGGGGAATTTTTGCTAGGATTCCCAGCGTTTTAAGAATCCTGCGTCTCCTTCCCAAGGTATTTTGGGTATTGCTTTATTCCCCCCCCCCCCCTTTTTATTTTTTTTTGGCAGTGAAAAGCCAAAAGAATAATAAACCATTAAAATCGCCTCTTGCCAGACCTGGGATTGCGGGAGAACCAGCCAAAATCACTCCAAGTTAGAAAAATAAACCCCCCTGGAAGGCGGCAGCGGATTAAATCCCAGACCCTACACCACTTGCCCTCCATCGGAACGGCTCCGGGCCCCCCCCTTGTGCCCCCCCCTCCCAAAAAATGCCCCCGGTAACGGCAGCCTTCGCCTCTTGCCTTTTTCTCCTCATCCTCGGCCGCTTTCTTGAACTCGTGCTCGAAGGAACTGGCCAGCTCGTTGAAGAGTCCCACTTCTTCGCAGTTTTTCAAGAAGCGGGTGGGGGTCGGGGTCTGATCTGTTTGGGGTGAAAAGAGTCAGCCCCGGTCAAAGAAAAGCCTTAAAAAACCCCAAAACCCGTACATTTTTAACCACCTTAATGCTAATAATTGTGGATTTCGGCCTGTTTTGTGCTTTTTTTTCTGCTCAGCTGGGTGGTGTTTGCAAAGCAAGTGACAGCACAGAAAGGGGAAAATAATTCCTTGTTGGTTTTGTTTCTGGTTTTTTAAAAAATATGTATTTTTGGTGAGTAGAGTGCAGTGATTTCTGCTGATTCCCGCCTTCAGGTCGCGTCCTGTCCCTCCCGACCCCGGGTTTTTTTTTTCCCCATCCTCATCTAAATTGAGGGGAAAAAGGAAAATAGTGGGGTTTGACCTCCCCAAAGCATCAGATTTTAAAAATATGGGATTGATGAGAGGGGGGAAGAGCCAGCGGGAGCAGCTCCGGCGCTTCCCTCCGTCCATAAACGCGCAGCCTTGGGGGGGGGCTGCATGGGAGGGCTAAGAATTACCCCCCCCTGGCCAAAGAGATCCCCCCGGGGACCATTTTCCATTTAACACATGGAATCCTGATCTCCCCGGCCATTCCCAAGGGCTGGAAAGGGGAAAGAAATCCCCCCCGCTTCCCGGTGAGGCTGGATTTTCCAGGATTCGGGTCGGGAGCCAGGCAGGAGCGCCCCAAAAACCCCTCTGCCAGAAAACGACACCCATTTTTAAGCCCAAAGGGATAATTTAGCCCCGACCCCCTCCATAAAACACGGAGTTTGGCAGCGATGCCCCCCACCTCGGAGCACAGGGGCTGAGCTGGAGGTGAAATATCCAGGGAAAACACCCCGAAAGGGAGGCGGAACGTCCCCCGCCGCTGTCGGGAAGCAGTCGCCGAAACGCACTTTTCTTTCCCATTATTTTACGGCTTTAAACCTACGGGGTTGGTTCATAAAAGCCAAAGGCCTCCTCCGAGCACACTTCGGGCCCTCTCCTCCCCCCCCCACTCCCCAAATCTCTCTTCATTAAACCAAAAAACTTGTGTCAACTAAAGATCTCGGCGGGAGGTTGGTTTTTTCCGGTGCTTTTAGCGGCTCTGGGGGCTCTTTTGGGATCGTTCCCCATTTAAGCCACCTCCTTCCCAGCCCCGGAGCCCAAATCTCCGGCAGAACTTTTCCCGAGGCCGCAAAGCGAAGCCGTAAAAACCAAAAAAAACCTCTCTTTCTCCCCCAATTTCCATCTCCGGGGAGGGTGGCAGCTTTTCCAACCCCCCCCCCCGGTTGTCACCCCCCCAAAGGGCCACGTTCCCGTTAAAAATTCCGTCTCGGGGCAGAGAGAGGAGGATTCTTTACGACTCTCTTTTAGCTTCGTTAGGGGCAGGAGGGAGACGAACCCTCCTGCTCATTAACACACCGACTCGGCACAAAGCAGGAGGGAGGGAGAGAAGGAGAAAAAAAAAAAACAGAGACAAAATGGTGGCTTTTAAAGGAAAAAAAAAAAAAACGGAGGGCAATAACGCCCCCGGTGGGTTTATAGCCCCCACAAAGCCCCCGGCAGTTTTATTTGCCTTAAATGGGCTGGTTTGGGGCATTTTTGCTGCTCCCAGAAAATAAGTTTGGGTTTTGGGTTGCTTTGGGGTTTTTTTTCTCTGTTTTGTGAGTTATCCTGGAGGAACTTCCCCCCCCAGCCCCAAGGAGCTGGGAGAGGGGCTGCCCCCCCCAGCTCCTCCCTGTGCTAAAACCGCAGCGTTTCACCCCATCCATGGTTTTACCGGAGAGAGTTTGTCCATGGGGGGAAAATCCACTCCCGGGAGCAGCAACGGGGAGGGTTTTCCGTGCTGCAGCCCCATTCCTGCCCCTCATACCCCATTCCTGCCCCCCCATATCCCTTTCCTTCTCCCCTGTGCTCCATTCCTGCCCCCCCCGTACCCCATATCTCTTCTTGCTCTCCCCCATACCCCGTTCCTGCTCCCCCCTACCCCATTTCTGCTCCCCCCTACCCCATTCCTGCTCCCCAAGACCCCATTCCTGCTCCCCTATATCCCATTCCTGCCTCCCCCATCCCACTCCTTTCCCCCCCTACCCCATTCCTCTCCCCTGAACCCCATTCCTGCCCCCCCCCGTACCCCATGCCTTCTCCCTTGTGCCCCATTTCTGCTCCCCCTAGCTCCATTC
>JAOTQQ010000017.1:756808-772965 GCA_026546715.1 Gallinago undulata | reverse complement strand
GCCCAGAGAAGCTGTGGCTGCCCCATCCCTGGAGGGGTTCAAGGCCAGGTTGAAGGGGGCTTGGAGCAACCTGGTCTCCTTGAAGATGTCCCAGCCACTAGAAGGGATGGAACTGGATGAGATTTAAGGTCCCTTCCCACGCAAAATGTTCTGTGATGCCACGGCGATTCCACCACTTCCCTGGGTTGGAGGGAACCTTTAAGTTCATCAAGACCAACCATCAACCCACCACTGACCCATGGTCCTCAGCATTGGCTTTTAGATCCCTCCAGGGATGGTGTTTGAGGAGTGGAGCCATAGGATGAGGGGGAACAGTTGTAAACCAAAAAATGGGAGATTTAGGTGAGATCTCAGGGAGAACTTCTTTGGTGTGAGGTTGGTGAGAGCCTGGCCCAGGTTGCCCAGAGAAGCTGTGGCCACCCCATCCCTGGAGGGGTTCAAGGCCAGGTTGAATGGGGCTTGGAGCAACCTGGTCTGGTGGGAGGTGTCCCTGACCAGAGCAGGGGGTGGCACTGGGGGGGCTTTAAGGTCCCTTCCAACCCAAACCATTCTATGAATTCAGCTCCAACAGGGTGGTAAAACCTTTACCAATGCAAAAACCCCACAAATGCTCCTACCTGGGCCCTGGGGCAATGGAGTGTCCTCACCACTGGGGTGTGAGGTATTTGCAGTAAGGAGCTCTTGTGAAAGTGTGGCTGTGGGTAACGACACTAAAAAACAATTAAAAGTCTGATGGCATCGGGCTGTTGCTGCCAACCAAACCCACCATTTCTCCTGCGGCTGTGGGGATACGGAAACTCTTTTCCTCTTAAAAAAAGAGGCTGCAAAGCTAAAATACGTGTGTTTGAAAAAGGGATAGAGCATCTTGGATGAAAGGATCTGTAAACGCCAAACGTGCTCTTGAAAACGCGGATCCAGCTTCTCGAGTCTCTTCTTCCCAAACTGCTTCCAATTGGGAGCTTTTTTAAATGGGTTCCATGAGGTGCCAAGGCGGGTCCTGGGGGAAATCCTTTTTGGGAAAGCTGGTCTTTCATGGCTGTTGGTGATGCATGTAATACGTCTAAATTCCTTTTCAGGGAGTTAAAAATCTTACCCCGAGGTGTCTGTCTAGACAAGGATAACGGGCTGTGTTTTTTCTTAATGGCTTGGTGGGATGGGACCACTTAATGGCTCTGGGACCACTCCAGTTTATGGCCCGGTGCACCAGAGGGAGGGCACCATATGGGTTGCCTTTTTTTAATTCTTCCTGCGGATATTACTTTTAAATAACTGAAAATGTTGATTATTGAGGTAAGCAAAACCAGCTCGTGCTCAGACCAATGTCCCAGTGCCTCCCCCAACTCTCTCAGCTCCCCCTCCCAGCAGAGGTTCTCCAGCCCTCCCAGCATCTCCGTGGCCACCTCTGGCCCCATCCAACAGCTCCGTGTCCTTCTGATGTTGTTGGCCCCAGAACTGGAGGGGGTGTCTCCCCAGAGAAGAGCAGAGGGGCAGAATCCCCCCCCCCTCTCACCCTGCTGGCCACACTGCTGAAGATGCAGCCCAGGATGTGCGTGTTGCTGGGGTGCGTGGAGCTTCTCACCTCCCAACACCCCCAAGCCCTTCTCCTCAACGCTGATCCCAGTCCATTCTCCACCCAACCTGGATTTGTGCCTGGGATTGCTCTGACCCCAGTGCAAGACTTGGCCTAGGTGAACTTCATGAGGTTGGCATGGTCCCACCTCTCCAGCCTGTCCACGTCCCTCTGGATGCCACCCCAGCGTGTCATAGCACCCACACAGCTTGGTCTCATCTGCAAACTCATTGAGGGCACTCTCAATCCCACTCTCCATGTCTCCAACAAATATGTTAAACAGCACTGGCCCCACTGGCCCCTTCCTGACAAGCAGCTGGGGTCTGGAAGCCACCTCAAGCCAAGACTTGTCAATCTGAGTTGCGCCTCTTCTGGTTTGCAAAATCCATGAGCAAGTGGTCCCTCATCCCGTCCAAGGATGTTGTTTGGTCTCTTACCCTCCCGTGTCCAGCAGCCTCCGATGGTGGCCCAACATCCGTACCCAACACCAGAACCCTTAGAGCTCCCCCCCCAACCAGGAAAACACTTTTTTTCCTCTGGATCATGTCAAATCCTCATTTTAAAAAAAAATACACCCACTTTTCCTTCAACCTCAGCGTTAAGATGGAAGAAAACTGCCGGGTCATTAACTTGGCTGAATGTTGGGGGAGAGAGTTGCTCTGAAAAATGCTCTAAAAATAAGGCCCTATTGTTGTCCTCGCATGTGACTATTGTTATGGCAGGAATGCTCCTGCCCAACGGTCTCCCATCCACGCCTCCCAAGACAAGCCGAAATACTTCAAATCCTTGGGCTTATGCAAAAATCCAGTTTACCAGCTCAACCCCCCAGCACACACACCCCACCCTTCCCCAGCACGAAGACATCTCTGCTTTATTCCCCACAAATTGTTAAGGATAAACTTTACACTAACGCGACCGCAAAAAATTAAAGTCTGAGGTTGCACCAACTATGAAGCAAAACCAAAAGAGCCGCGGAGCCACCGCCTAAAAATAAGTTTAAAGGGGAACAGAAAACAAAAGCAAAGCATCTCTGTGGGCTAAGGGAGATCCGAGTAAAGAATGAGCTGCAAAAACGGGTTGGAAGAAAGAAAATCGCTAGAGATTGGGACACGGAGAGGGAAAGACATAACGAGGGAGATGCCTATAAATTAAGATTGTTGGGGAGAGGTGTCGGTGTAGAAATAAAAAAGGCTGTTTGTTTCCAGCAGATGAACCTGTAGGTACGACCCAGCCTCCCTCGCTCTATATTCTGGTTATAAAGTGGTTATTTTTCTGCTCTCTGGGAAAATATGGATGTTTTTCGGATTCCACCCAAAAGCTTCGGTCCCCCATCGCGCTCTCTGACCCCTCGGGTTTGCAGCCTCCAAAAGAACACACCGCTTGAGTGCCGCACTGCCAAATGGGACAAGTTAGGGAATTTTGGCATCGGTTTTAAAAGTTAATGCCAATGGTGGAAGGAAAAGTGAGGAAAAGCGAGGGAAAGCAGATAAATCCCCTGGGGTGACTGCGCTGGCGTCCGGGTGGCAGGATCGGTGCCGACACACCGGGGTGACAGTGGCACCCAGCACCCCAAAAAGGCTCTTAGTGGGGGTTCCTGGGTGAGGGAGCTCATCTGAGACGGGTGATGGCATCCGCAAGCAGGAAGAAGACACCCAGATGGTTCAGAGCAAGTGGCCTCACCGCAGGACACGGGCTGGGGCTGAGATTCCCACCCTTTTACTCCCCAAAACATGGCCAAAAAAGAAAAAAAAAAGCACTCTTGACAGTCAGATTAAAAACCAGGGCAGGCACTGGCCTGGGGCAGGCAGGAACAAGTCCAAGCAAAGGTGCAGTTAAAGGTAAAAACGTCTTTTTACGCACGGGGAGATGCAGAAAACCTGTTTGCAATCGTCCCCCCGGGGCTATGAAATAGGGCGAAGAAGAGTTTTTAAGAAGGGTGGAGGAACCAGGGAGGGCTGCGGCTTTTGTCAGGAAATTAAGAGTATTTAGCGGGAGAAAAGGCAGAACCGGATGAGAAACAGTGTTTTTGTAATAATTCCCCCCAAAAAAAAGAGAAGGGATTCTTCGTCTCCTTGGATCATAGCGATGTACAAACGGCACCGATGGATGACAGAAGCTTCTTTCCTCCTCCATCACTTCACTCCTCTCCCCCTTTTAACGCCAGAGGTAAAAACAGAGCTAGGAGTTAACTCTTTTTTTTTTTTTTTTTTGCCTTTATGAGACTGAGCTACATGGGATTAATTCTCAGAGACTAATGAGTGGCGAGGCCATCCCAGATCAATTTGGGTAACTTCGCAGAGACCTGGGAGCCCTGCCAAGAGCTTTAACAACCCAGCGGCCATGATACAAACAAGCCTATTCAAACCCAAATAGCGCTCAAGACACCAGCCCCAGGCCCCAAGGACAGGCAGTACCGCTGCTACTGGGGAAGAAAAAGAGATAAAATAAAAAAAAAAAAAAACACACAAAAACCCACCATAAACGAGATTATTATAGATGGCTGTGCAGGATCTGTGCCGTAGCGT
The DNA here is from genome assembly GCA_026546715.1 of Gallinago undulata. Classification (NCBI taxonomy): domain Eukaryota; kingdom Metazoa; phylum Chordata; class Aves; order Charadriiformes; family Scolopacidae; genus Gallinago; species Gallinago undulata. The sequence continues at coordinate 768,870 of JAOTQQ010000017.1, read as the reverse complement.
ACATCTGACTGCGGGAGAATATACAAGAGCGCAGGCGGACCCCAGACAGAAGCTGTAATTGCCACCCGGAGCTGGAAGAGAGGTTGGTTGCAATGAAAAAAAAAAAACAAAAACCACCCAAAAACTCTGCGTTTTGGTAAGTATGAGGGTTCTTAAAAAAAAAAAAAAAAAAAAAAAAGCAGGGTTAAGACAGCCATTTCTACCCCGGCAGCCAAAAGAGAAGGAGGAAGTAAAAGGCACTGCCCCAAGCTCTCAAAAATAGTAAGAGATTTGCCACTAAAATGCAAGGAAGGAAACATGTTGCTTTGAGACCGTTCCAGGAAAGGCTCTTTATTATTTTTTGAAGTGCAGTCATTAACAGCTCGCTGCCTCGGGCTTCCTGACCATCCAAACCAAGACTGGGGCGCTGGGAGCTCCGGACGGGCTGGGGTCCCTGGGGACTCGGAGGTGGCTGCACCCCCAAAACGCACGGAGGGGGGACCCCAGTGCTCCCACGGCCCTGGGCTGGGATTTGGCATCGACATTCCCCACCCTGGATTAACCACGGGGACGATTCACAGCACCACGATCCATCATGAAGGATGTTAAAAACACACAGGTCGCCTTTTTCCTTTAAAAAAAAACCAAAAAACACCCCAAACCCCAACTATTTTAACATTTAGGCTTCCTTGACGCAGGGCTGGCTCTAAGAGAGGGAGGGTTTGGTGCCCAACCAAACTTACCAAAACTTACCAAACCAAACAAACTTACCAAAACCAAACTTTTAGAGGCTTTGTAAAGGTAATTTGGCACCTAATTCCCACCGCTGGCTCCGAAAATAAATTAAGTGCCCGCAGGGACTGGGGAACGGGAGCTTGTTCTGCTCCTTTGGGTGCCCAGGTCTCTCTTTGACTATTTACCCCCAGCCCTTCTATGCCCAAAGCCGTTGTGAAAGATTTTCGGGTTTTAGAGGGAGAGGCCACTGCCGAGCTCGGTGAAAAAGCGCGGGCGGCCGTTAGCCTGACTTTATAAAAAAAAAAAAAAAAAAAAAAAAAAAAAAGTTCTTTCGGGGTGCGAGGGACGGGGTGAGAATGTTTGCTTTGTAACCAAAAAAGCTCCAAGAGAGCTTAAAAATCCTCGGCCGGGAAAAGAAGGCCAAAAGCCGGGGCTATAAAAGCTGCTTTAGAGGCATAACACTCTTTCTGCTTTATAAGCTTGATAAAGCAAACCCAACTGTATAAACTGGAATATTGGCAAGGAACTGGCCTGAAGTAAATCTCCAACAGACAGCCCGGATTTAACCGGTCGTTAGGAGTTAACCCCCAGCACAGGGTCGGGAAAGCAAAGTCCAAGCACTCACCATCGGGATGGACCTTTCCGGACCTTCAGCGCCGCTCTTGAGGATCCTCTTGTCCACAAAAGCATCCCCAACTACTATTTATCACCTCGACAGTGTCAAAGCTGAGCTGCACCCTCAATTATCCCTTCTAAGTGCCTTGAAATACCCTTGGAGCTCCGTCACCCCCACGAGCTGCAGTCATTGCTCTCAGAAGATCGACCTTTCCTACCAGGCATGATGTTTGGCCCTAAAATTGACTTTAAAAAGATGTTCTTCTCAGCTCAAAGAGGAGTAAATTAACAGCCGGGCTGCAAAGAGCACTCCCAGGTGCTTTGGGAAAAGGGTGAAACCTCCCCCAAAGCCACAGACTCCACCAACAGTCGCTGCTCTCAGCGTGATGGGGTTGGGGGTGTCTGTCACCATCCTGTTGAACGTCAAAAAAACTCCAGCCAAAGCTCTAACCCGGCCCCAAACCAGGGAACCGGCCATGGGAGGCTTCGCCAAGACCAGAAAAGCTTTTCCCCCTGTGCTCAAAACAACAAACCTCCTCGGCTGAGAGCTCCAGGAGCAAGGAGGCTTCTCCCAGCAAAGCTTCAACCTGTCTCCTCAACTCCACAACCCTCCTACAAACACCAAGGAGTTCACCGTCACCATAACAAAAAGCATCATTTGTTTCACGGTGCCTCCACGGGATAAAAACCATTAGAGAAGCTCAGGATCAAAATCTCTCTCCGTCATCCAAGAGCCTCCTCGCACTGGCCAGTCTCCAGCTCAGATCTGTCCTGGCCTCTCAACGTCGGAGCAAGATGTTGGAGAAAGCCTGGTGTCACCTCGGGGTGAGCCCCGGGGCTGCCAGTACAGAGCGGGCAGCACAAAGGGAAGGATTTTTTGGGGGGTTAAGCTACACAGAACATCACGATGGAAAAAAAAAAGCAAGCGAGACCAACTGCAAGAAGCTCAAGTGATGTGGAACCTCCTTCAGGAGGTCCTTCTGCTCTCTGACATGGAGCTGAGGGACACTGGGGTGCGAGAGCTTCCAGGGTCTGGTGTTTTTGAGGGGTGAGGAGGTCACGTTCCATGGCACTAACAGCACACGGCCTCCTCCTCCTCCTTTCAGGCTCAGATTCCTGAGAGAGAGGTAGCTGCTGCTCTTCAAACACCTACTTGAACGGGTCCTTGCCAAACACCACCACAGCGGCCGTCGCTTGGCACAACATGCAAGGTTTCTCCCGCTCGGCGCCAAGAATCAGATTTTCTAACACAAAAAGGCATCTGTCCAAAGGGTTTCCAAGCCTTTGATGAGTTTAAGACAAAATCCAACACAAACCAGCAAGTCAGCAACTTCCCCGGGCAAGACGACGGAGAACAACCATCTCTAAATCATCATATGCCAAAGCTGTGCTTCCCAACCCAGATTCTGGGGAAAAAAGATGGACTTTACGGGATGTCTCTGAGGAATTTACACTAAACCACAAGGGAGAGACCAAACTGCAGGATGCTGAGAGCAGAGAGAACAGGACGCACTGGCAGCACCTACGTAGGGTGTTTTATGGGAGCACCCAACCAGCTCCCACCAAATCCAACCTCCCACCTCAACACAGCAACGAAGAAGGCCCCACCTGTGGTTCATCATCAACTGGTTGCTCCAGGACCTCCTCCAAAACAGGAGACACCCCATGGAAGACCTCAAGCCTCCTCACAGAGGTCAGACTTCCAGTTCCCACTGTTGCTGCCACCTCCGAGGTCAGAACAGAACCCCACGCCTTTGGCCAAGATCCAGAGGAACATCTTGTCACCAGGAGCAAGGTGACAACCTAAGACCGAGGCCAGGGTGACAAAGAGTGAGAGCAGAGCTGTACCCAACTCTGAAGAGCAGTTCTGAGAGGGACCCGGGAGTCCTGGTGGATGACAGGTTGCCCACAGACCAGCAATGTGTCCTTGTGGCCAAGAAGGTTTCCTGGGGTGGCTGGTGGATGGAGGGAGGTCATCCCCCAGCTCTGCCCTGCCCTGGGGAGGCCCCAGATGAAGACTGGGACCAGTTCTGGGCTTCCCAGTTCAAGAAGGACTGGGAACGGCTGGAGAGAGTCCAGAGGAGGCTGCAAGGACGATGAGGGACTGGAGCATCTCTCTGCTGGGGAAAGGCTGAGGGACCTGGGGCTGTTCAGCTGGAGAAGAGAAGGTTTAGGGGGGAGGTCTCACTGATGCTGAGCAATAGCTAAAGGGCAGAGGGGGGCAAGAGGATGGGGCCAGACTCTTCCCAGTGGTGTCCAGTGACAGGACAATGGGCAACGGGCACAAACTGGGACATGGGAAGTTCCATCTCAACACGAGGAGGAACTTCTTTACTTCGAGGGTGGCAGACCCTTAGAAGAGGCTGCCCACAGAAGGTGGGAGGTCTCCAGCTTTGGAGAGATTCCAAACCCCCGCCTCGGATGAATCCAACCTGGTCTGCGTGACCCTGCTCTGGCAGGGGGTTGGGGGAGATGACCTCCAGAGGTCCCTTCCAATCCCTACCATCATGTGACACGGCACAAACCCTTCCCCCACCACCTCAAGCAACAACCTTTCCTTCTCTTCTCCACACCACGGCCACAAGAACCCTCGCTGCCTGCAGAGAGAGATGCTCCAGGGCACAGATTCCCCAGTGGGAACCATTCCTGGGGTTGGAATTTGCAGCTGGAGAGAAAGGACTCTCTAAAGGGCAAGCTCTGGATCACCACGGCTTTGGCATCACCTCCCGCTCCTTCGTTAGTGGTGATACATCCTCAGCTCTCTACGTCTTCCCAGCAGGGACAACATACTGCGAGAGATCTACTACTGGAGAGAAAAATAATTCAAGTTTAAGAAAGGGAGGAAAGACCTCGGAGACCCCACTGCTCCTTCCCGAGCAGAGATAATTATAAGAAAACCGTGACAAGCCTTGGAGAACGCATTATTTTACCTCGGAAATGCCTCGGTGACCTGGAAACCGGAGTCCCATTTCCTGAAATTATTTAGCCGCTTAAGAGCCCTTGTTTCAATGAAAGTGAGTAGGGAACAAAAAAAAAAAAAAAAAGCTGCCGAAAATGGGAGGTAAGAGCCCAAGTCACGGAATCACAGAACTGTCAGAGTTGGAAGGGACCTCTAGAGATTTATAGGCGTTGATCAGATCCCCCCCTCAGCCTTCTCTTCTCCAGACCAAAAAGCTCCAAGTCCTTCAGCCTTCTCCTTCTCAGGGAGATGCTCCAATCATTTCTGATCCTCCATCATCTCTGTTGCCCTTCGCTGGACTCTCTCCACCAGTTCCCTGTCCCTCTTGAACTGGGGAGCCCAGAACTGGACGCAGTATATTCCAGTTGTGGTCTCCTCAGTGCAGAGCAGAGGGGGCAGAATGACCTCCCTCCACCTACTGGCCACACTCTTCCCTACGCAGCCCAGGATGCTGTTGGCCCTCTTGGCCACAAGGGCCCATTGCTGGCTCCTGGAGAGGTCACCATCCACCAGGACCCCCAGATCCTTCTCCTCAGAAGTGCTTTCCAGCAGGTCCACCCCCAACCTCTGTTGGTGCCTGGGGTTCTTCCTCCCCAGGTGCAGGACCCTACACTTGCCCTTGGTGAACCTCATGAGGTTCTTCTCTGCCCAGCTCTCCAGGTCACGCTGGATGGTGGCCCAGCCCTCTGGAGCATCAGCCAGTCAAATCTGAGCGTATTTTCCCGATGAACAGTTTTAAAGAAAGATCAAAATCAAGGCTGCATAGAGTTAAGGACGGGAGAACCTCTTGTGTAAGTGACTACCTACGGATAAAACCCTTGAATTTTTAAATCCAATGAATTAGAATCACCAAAATGGCACCAGCGGGAGAGGGGACAGGAAGGCACCGCGTTCTCCTACCGACGCCTGGGCCATAAAGTAAAAAATATTTTGTCCCACCTGTTATTATTTACATCACATGTGGGCACTTTTATTTATTTAGCATTGGAAGGCGCGCACACATTTTACGGCGTCGTTATTTGAGACGCGAGGCCTAAAATCAGAGGGGAGCAAGAAATATTCCGAATATAAGCAATGTCTAGAAATCCGGGACATTATTGTGAGTTGTTTAACTGGAAGCGCGTTCTGCCTTCGGAGTGATTGCCTTTTAGCAGCCAACAAAGCAATGATTTCCCTACATATAGTTTACATAATTCAAAAAGGCAAAAACCTTACACAGATGAAGGATGGGGCGTCCTAAACAGAGCCCAGACAAACGGGGGCTCCGCGTGCATTAAAAATGGAGAGCTTTCCAACAAAAAAAAAACCCACCAAAAGGAAAACAACATGGGGTAAAAAGATGAAAGACAGAAGCCGAGAAGAGCGAGCGTCCCTCGGGAAGATTCTCACCATCTCCACTGGAATTTGCTCATCAAAATGCTGCCAACACGCTCAGGATTGCGTTAAAAAAATAAAATAAAAGTTACATTTCATCACGTTGGCTTGGCTCACGGCTTGGTCCCAACGAGGCTCTGGCCGATGCTCGCTCTGATCTAAACTCTCCAGGATTTTTCACAGTGAATTCCGCTGTAGAAAGATTTCTAATCCAAGGTTAGGTTGACGGTTGGACTACAAGATCTTAAAGGTCCCTTCCAATCTAGACAATTCTATGGTGAACTTCTTTGGGGCTCTCTTCTTACAAGTAAAAATCAACCTCACGCTGAGGGATGCTCAGCGAAAGTCTCTGCTGTCACATTTTTGGGACCCAATGGTTGATTTCAGGAGACCTGGCAACCCCGGTGACAACGTGCCCCGTGGATCTCACCTCCCTCCGCTCCTCATCTGGCTCGATTCTACCAACAGTCAAAAAAAAAAAAAGAGAAAAAAGGGAATATTCCTACTGCTGGAACAGCAGAAAAATGAGAGAGTGGCTGCCAAGTCTACCTTCAGATTCCGCTGCAAGGAGAACAGCACAAAGTAGAAGAAAACTTTCTATTTCACTGCAAAAAAAGACGAAGTGGCCAAGCTTTCCCTGCCCACACACAACCTACTTCAGCCTCTCCAGCGGCAGTTCCAGCTCCTTTTCCAAACTTCTAAGGATTTCCAGCATCTTCAGCCACGGACACGACCAGCTGTACCTCTAGAAAATGAGTCTATTTTAAACGTCAGCGATTTGAACTAAATTGCAAGCAGCAAGTGCTTCGTGATTTGAAGATTTGTTCCCTTCAGCTCAGCAGACTCAGCACCAACGAGAGTTTTTGGCAGGAGCCCCAAAATGCCGTGTTCTGCTCCAAGTCTGGTTTACTCGCTTTGGAAGCGGTTGAAGGGGTAGAAGAGAGCTCGGGAGGGTTAGTTCCACAGGTATAAATACACTCTTTTTGGGTATTGCTTATTCCCCCAGCGCTGCCAAGTCTACTTTCTGGCCAAGTCCTTAATCCACTGAAGTCTGTGAAAGGCTGCTTTTTTTATTAGGATTATTATTTTAAGTAGTAACAATGATATTCAGAAGGAGGTCTCCGCCAGCCAGGGCTGAAAATATTCTACATAAGCACACACATACACACAAAAAAATAAAAAATAGAAAGCTGGGCAAGAGCTCTGCTAACACCAGCACTGCAGAATGGCCCCAAAAGGCAGGGAAATGGGAATTTTGCAGCTTTACCCTCTTTTGAGCTCCAGGCCCAAGTCGCGTTTCACGCTAAAGGAGCTCAAACATCTTTTTTCATTTTGGGAGAAGAGGAAAATGTCTTCGTACAGCTTATTTTGGAGGGGTTTTTCGGTAGTTGGGCCTCACAAAGAGAGCTCAGAGCTCTGCAGAGAGAGGAATACCCCCGGTGGGCAGCACGGCCCGTTGCTGGCAGAGGAGCTGGATTTATTCATGGCCCGGCTTGCGAGGGCTGGCACGGCATCGCCACCGCCTTCTCTCCCAACCCCAACACGCTGCTTCTGTCAGAAAAATGGATTCGGAAGCTCCTGCCATCCGGGGAGCTCAGCTCTGTCCCTGTCCCCACACGGGATGGTGGCCCCTGGTAATATATGGCGGCGGAGAGGGGACACGCTGAGAGGGGGGACAATGGTGATGGAGAAAGGGGGACGCACTGAGAGGGAGGACAATGGCAGCAGAGGGGGATGCCAAGAGGCGGGACAACGGAAACAGAGAGGGGGGACACCAAGAGAAGGGACAACAGCGATGGAGAGGGGGGATACTCCAAGAGAGGGGACAATGGTGATGGAGAGGGGGGATGCTCCAAGAGAGGGGACAACGGTGTTGGAGAGGGGGGACAACGGCAACAGAGAGGGGGGATGCCAAGAAGGAGGACAACAGCGGTGGAGATGGGGGACAACAAGAGGGAGGACAACGGCAATGGAGAGGGAGGACGCCGAGAGGGGGGACAACGGTGGCAGAGATGGGGGATGCCAAGAGGGGGGACAACAGTGGCGGAGAGGGGGACGCCAAGAGGGGGGACAGTGGCAGCAGGGAGGGGGGACACCAAGAGGGAAGAAAATTTACCCTGGGCCAGCCTGGGCTCTCACCACCTCCCCAGCGAAGAGCCTAGAGGAAAAAGACGCAGACCAGAAAAAAAAAATAAAAATCCCACTCCGCTAAATAATTAGCCGGCATTAAAACGAGGTTTAGCCTCGGTGAAACCACACGGGGCTGGGAGCTGGTTGAGGCGCTGGAACTCTCATGTTTCAAAAAAACAAATGTCAAACTTTGGCGTGTGTTAAAGCACAGCCCTGGCTCTGTCCGGGCTGCTCTGTGCCGACTGCTGCACCAGCACGTGCCCCGCCGGGTGTACTGGGAGGGGGAAGAAAGCACACACACACAAAAAAAAAAAGGGCAAGAAGCTCTTGGAAGGTTGCGAAATCGGACTTCGGAGAAGCAATTAAGCCAAACGCCCACAAGCCAAGACTAATTGCAGCGAAACACGCCGTAAATACCGGCTCGGAAGAGGGAGACGAAACCAGAGCGCACCAGTATCAACCAGCGGCTTGGAGAGGAGCCTCTGGGCATACTGGTGCCTCCAAGGGCTGTGAACTGGGAGATACTGGTGTCCTCCAACGTGTGGCCTCTCCAGATCACCCACTGACACATCCATTGCTTGGAGAAGGGCTGAGGGCACAGATGGAGCTGAGCCAGCCCCAAAATCCTGCTCCTTCTCCACCCAAACAAGGCAGCCCAGGAGCCAAACCTTTAATTTTTGGCTCGGGGAGAATAATGGAATAATTTAGGTTGGAAGGGACCTTTAAGATCCTCTAGCCCAACCATCAACCTAACTGTGACAAAAAACAAAAAAAACACATTATTGAAAAAGTGGAGAAGAATTAAAAGATTCTCTGAGGACTTCGAGGGCCATGCCGGAGGAATTCATCAGCCAAAAAGACAGGACGAATTGTGATGTGAAGGTTGATTAAAACCTCGGGTTTCTATTCGAAAGGAATCGAGGCTGTAAATGTGGTTTTGGTTCAGGCTCTATAAGCAGCTTCCTCCACACCCCGACACCCAACACAGCCCATTGTCCCCTTCCTCCCACCCCTGCTCAGCCCCCACCACTCAGCATCTTACAAGTTCCTCGAAACCAAAACCGAGAAACCAGATGACTGAAAATAGGCCAAAAAAAAAAAATTAATTAAATTACGGGAAGCAACAGGTCCCCAGTCCTGAAAGTCCATTACACAGGAATATTTTCTGCCAGTATTTCCCCTCCAAATGCATCATAGTTGGGTGCTAAATGAGTGGAGAAGAGCAGCTGGAAAAATCTGGCCTTGATTTTGGGGTCTAGCAATGAAAAAATTAAAAAAAAAACCCTACAAAAAATAAAAAAAGGCCTCAAAAAAGTCAGAAGGATAAATAAAACCAAACAGAACGTGGAAAAAGCATCACATGTGATGCAGCAGAAAATGAGTCCAAAAGAAAAATCCAACCCAGAGATCACGCTGCAAAAAACAACACATGCCCCGCGAGGGCTGCCAGAATCTCAGTGTATTTTACTAAAAGCCATTGGAAAAAAATATTTCTACCACAAAGAGGCAACGACCGGCTCCAGGGGAGGAGGTGTCCTGGCTGCCCCGATCCACCAGTACACCTCCAGTTCCCCATCATGGGAAACCAGTGGATCTCACAAATGGACTCCTTGGATGGAAGAAGGATTCGGTTTCTTCCCCTCAACCATCCACCGGCGCTTCCTCTCTCAAACTGCCCTATTTTTCCCCAAAATGGGCGAGGGATATCTCCTGCCACATCCTCAAACCCCCTTGGAGCCACCCTGAGAACATCCTCCACAGTCAGCGGCTCCTCCAGTCGGGCTCCGAGCGTTCAGAAGAGACGGGAATAAAGACATTAATGAGAAATTTGGATTTTTTTTTAAAGCCACATCCTTTTATTTTTGCCACCTTCCTCCACTCCATAGCACATCTACGCAATCACCAGCAGTCGTGTCACAGCGCTTCCAAGTGAACTCAGACCAGTAACAGCCCCGTCAACCAGTTTAAAAAGAGTAAATAAGACTCACAAGGCACCGAGGTGGGCGAGTGTGTGATGGCGGGGACTCGGCAAGGCTCAACAGCGAGTTCGTTTTCACCTGACACCTTCATAAATCACACAGAGGAAAGGGGGAAAAAAAATCAGAGCACTAAATACACATGGTGGGAAACGTTGGAGAAGACTGGAAAACAGGGAACCTTGAGAAAACAGAAACATGAGCAAGAATGAGTAAAAATTAATGTTAGAAATACCCTTCTGCGGGGAAAAACTAAGATGAATCGCAAGTGAAAGGTTTAATGCCTCCACAAAGTTTGCATAAAGCTTTTTCCTTCTTCGAATCTCAGGAGAAAGTCCCGATTTCCAGCGCCCTGATGCAAACCACGTTCAGCCCCGAGCGATTGGGTATCGGGAGGATATTGGCAGATTGGAAAGCGTTCAGGAAAATATAGTTAAGCAGCTGGAGGGATTGATTTACACGGCGAGATTAAAATAACTAGGCGCCTGGTTCGGCTACGCCGTAACCGAGGTGGACGTGCTAATTTTTTACAGTTAGTTGACGGGCAAGTGCCAAAAGGGAGAAGCAGCCTTTAACGCGCTACAATTAGGAGTAACCAAAGGATTGGCATGTAATTAAGGAAGTTCACGGCCCGTGTTAAGGTTCCCAAAGCGGCGAGGTCCTATCGGATACCAAAATAGTCGCCCACTTCTCAATTCCCAACCAACTTCCAGCACCAGGAACCAAACACTCCTCTGAGAGAAGACCATCCCGGCCACGGGTGAGGATTCCAAACCCCGCAGGTTCCACCAGCCCAAACCACTCCTTTTCTTGTTTTGGTTTGGTTGGGTTTTTTTTGTTTGTTTGTTTGTTTTTACCACTAAGAGCAAACAAACACTCCAGCACCCTCCAGCCATTACAGTTGGCAGCGGTAATTACCCCACTCCTGTCACAGAAGGTGAATATCAGACTCTGGCTTGAAGGGAGAGAGGATTTTTAACCCTCCTCATTTTCCAAACGGGAATCCGGCTGTTGAATCCACCTCCTGCAAACTTCCCCCTTCAAACAGTGAAGTTATTCTTAATCCTCGCTGAGAAAACCCCAAACCTCCCCCAGCCCCAAAAATAAAACCTGCTCAACGAAGCCAGAACTGAGCCAGCAGTTCAGAACCGCCGCCGAATTCCTCTCCAGAAACGACTGCGTTTTAGCGACAACTATTTTTAAAGCGCTTTGCCAAGAACTAGACAAGCCCTTCACAGCCCTTCGACACCGCTGGCGGGATAAAGTCCCTGCCCAAAAAGCCCCGACGTGAGGCAAAATAAATTGGGAAGTCCGCTGAAGCGGCAGCGACGCTTATTTTGTGCTCCTGAACCTTAAATCGAAACGTTGCCTTCAGAGGGACCTGAGCGGGGAAAAGTAACTTCGTAAAGAAAGATAAAGACGGGACTCAGTGAAGAAGAGGCAAGAAAGAAAGAGGCAGAAAGAGGAAAATGGGGAAAACTCAGCAGAACAAGGTGTTCTGAACAAGGACATTTCACCTCAGCCCTAAACCAACCGCTCTCGTTTCCTTAGCAAGGCTCGGGGGGGGGACTCTCTGCCAACACTTCGGGGGGTGGGAACAAACCAGCTCGGAGCCGTGGCCAGGGCTGTGCTCCCAAAGTCGGGGCTTCCGAGAGGCAACGGAGCCCACGGTGCCCCCCCCGGCAGAGGAACAAGTGCATGGTGACACCTCAGCGCTTCCACAGGTTCTCAGAAGCTCCAGCTCTCAAAGACCCCCAGCGAGAATTAACCACCATTTCAGACTTTGGTAGAAACTACTTAATTCTCTTAATTCCTCCTCTTTGCGTGTTTTTCTTTACTCGGTGCTGGGGGAGTCACCGATCCCCCTGGGACCATGAGCCCCCCACTTCCTGCAGACCCACAGCCTACACCCTGCTCCCCACATCACCCCCCCAACCTACACCCTGCCCCACACATCAACCCCTAAGCTACACCCTGCTCCCCATGTCACCCCCCCAACCTATACCCTGCCCCCCATGGGCACCTACAACCTCCCCCCACATCCCTTCTACATCTCCTTGCAACGGGGAGACCCCGCCATGGGTCTAGATCCTCCCCAGCTGCCCCAAAAGAACCACAAGCCACTACACTGGGTCCTTCGTCCTGGAGGCCAGAGGGTCTTGGGGCAGTCAAAGGGTCACCCCAACACCTACACCTCGAGGGGGGCCCCCCCACAGGATCCCTCCCAAGGCTCCTCTAACCCCTGAGGTCCCTGTATCTGCCAGCCCCCCAAGAACAGCCTCTCCCCAGGGTCC
>JAOTQQ010000017.1:694153-704307 GCA_026546715.1 Gallinago undulata | reverse complement strand
CCAGCTGGCCCCATCCTGCCCCCCCACCCAAAAAAAAAAAAAAAAAAGAGTCACCCCCACCCAATTAAAAAGCAGAACAAAAATTACCCCCCACCCCCCAGATGCATTTACAATATTTAATTGTAAAATATTTGCAATATTTAGTGCACCAGAAAAGCTAAAAAACCTGTTTTTATGGGGGGGGGAGGGGGGTGCATGGCATGGGGGGGGAGGGTGTTTATTTAAAGTGTATTTAAATACATTTAAATACAGCCATTCCATAGGAAAAAAAAAAATATATAGATTTTTTTATTTTTAGAGATCTGAGTGTGGGGGGTGATGGAGTCAGGGATGCCCCCCCCCCCCGCCGAGACACCCCATTTCACGGCACCGGGGATGCTACCGAGCCCACCTTTCTCCACCCCCCCAAAAAAAAGCTTTCCCCCTCTCTCTGGGTTTCCTTTTCCAGGTCCTCTCCCACCGAGGAGCCGTTTCCCACGTCCCTGGCAAAACTCATGCGGGACCCAAGCGGGTTTTGGATTAACACGGGGAGGAAAGGAGGTTTTTTTCTCGCCGTGGGTCGGAGCAGATGGCTGGAAGAAAATGAGGAATGGTTCTGGGAACTTCCCCCGGGGAAGCCTGAGAAAGGGGAAAGGGAAAAAAAAAAAAAAAAAAAAAAAGAAAAAAGCCAGGAAAAAAAAAAAGAGAGAAATCCACACAACTTAAGACACTTGATCAGATGTTTGGAGGTCGACTACAGGAAACTGAGACCCTGGGGCTTTATCTCCGGGTTCCTGAGGGCTGGGGGCTGGCGGGGGGGCTGCAAGGGAGCCGGCTGCAAGCAGAAATCAATTAGTGCTGGGGAGAACTTGAGCTGGTCCAGACGGATCCGTTCGGAGAAGGCAGGCGGGGAGCCCGGCTGGGCCCGGCCGCAAATCATCACCGCGCCAAGGAGCCACCGGCAGGTCCTCGCTGGGCTGGGGCTCTGCGGCCCCACGGCTGTAATTCACGGTCCCTGTCCCATCCTGCTCCATCTCCTGGTGCCCTGGACCCGGAGACGGAGGAGCTTCCACCTCAACTCGCTCCTGTTTGGATGGATTCGGGGTGGTGGCCCTTGGTGGTCACCAAAGGGACGTCTTCGTGAGCATTGAAACCAGCCCCCAACGAGGCGAGAGGGGGTTTTTGGGGTGATTGCTGGGTGCTGGGAGATCTTGGCTTCTTCTTTTCTGTCTTCCCAAGGAGACACAAAGAGAACACGAGGGCAACCTCGTGGTGGATCCCACCAGCACTGGTGGATGGAGAGGAGCAGGGCAGGAGACCCGTAGTTGACACTGGAGGGATGTGGAGGGGAAAGGAGACCCCAAGGAGGTGACTACTCGTGGGGAAAACACCCCCAGGAAACCAAAACCCCTTTGAGAATCCCAAAAACCTCCACGGGAGAGGGGTGACCCCTACAGAGACCCACGCGTCCATCCGTCCCATCCAGACTGGAGCGTGGTGACCCAGCTAAAGCACCACTTTCCCCGCAGAAAAATCCCAGAGATCTTTCTCCAAGTGGTTCATCGTGTCGCTTGGGGCCAGGTCGCGGTCTCTTTTTGACCCTTCTGCCCCAATCTTGCCTCTTTTGCCTGAAAAACCAGAGCCTGAGCTCAGACATCTCACACCCTCCAGCCGAGGTGCTTGATCCCTCCCAATGCCCTCCATCCCCTGGTGGGGGGGGGTGGGTTGTGGCATCCCCCCCCCGACTCCGAGCCCTCCGTGGCCTTGTCCTCGCCACGGCTGCCACCTCCTGCCAAAACCAGGCAGCAAACAGCCCCCCCCCGGCCCCGGGAGCAGCCCCCAGCCCCGACCCACCGGCGTCCTCTCCCCATCTGCCCGGCTTTTACAGCCCAGCATAAACCCAGCGGCTCGGGACGTGTCAGCTCTGATTTATACCGGCATAAAACAGGAAAAAAAAAAAAATTACAAAAAAATAGAAAAAAATAGAAAAAATAATAGAAAAAAAACACCCCGGTACTGAGCACCGTGACACCGGGCACCCGCAGCAGCACCGGCTCAGCTCCCACCAGGCTGAATGTGGCCCGACTTGTTTAAAATTCCTTTCCTCTGCACACGAAACCATTTATTATTTCTTTTTTCTTTTTTCTTTTTTTTTTTTTCTGGCGAAGTTTAGCCTTGGGGAGATTTATTTCCTTGTTAGCTGGAGATTTTCCTATTAGCCCATCTCGGAGAAAGACGGCCCCGCGTTTTCTGCGGGCGCACCAGCTGTCGTGCGAGATGCAGGTACATATTACAGCCCTCATTAACCGGCCTGGCATTCCCGGGCTTCCTAATTACGGCACGAATAGAGAGCGGCGGGAACAGAGCAGCCGATTGTTCCACCCTGCCTTCAGAGGGGAATGGGAAAAAAAACCCAGAAGAAACAACCCACCCCCCAAAAAAAAAATTCCCCAAGAAATTCGGGTGGGTTTTGGCCGCGAGCATCGCTCGGTGCCTCTTTTTCCCAAAGGAAAAACATCCCCCCCAGCACCACCACCCCACCGCCCCGGTACGTTTCCCAGTTTTCCCCTCCTTTCCTTCCCTTCCCTTCCCCAGCTTTGGTTGGCTTCAAACGTGCCATTTTTCGCAAAGCAGCAGCAGCTAAAATGGGGGGAGGACAAACATATGGTAAAGTGGATGCGGGGAATATTCCAATAAGCAGTAATATACTGCGGAGACGCGGCCGGGTTGCAGTCAGCAGGGTTTGGGAGGGGGTGGGGGGGGATTTTTTTTTTTTTTTTGCAGTAATAGCTCCCTCCTTTGTTGCAGGAAGGGCATGGTTTCGTTTCGCGGGGAAAATTATCTTTTCTGTGCAAAAAAAAAAATTAAAAAAAAATCAGCGTTGCATTGCTGCGGCGGGGTCACAAAGAGCCCATCGGCGAGCGGCAGCGTGTTTAGCATCCAGACACCCTTGATTTGCAGCGCCTATTACTGCCATTTTATAGACTGGGGAAGAAATAAAAATGAAAATACAACAAAAAGACGGCGGCGAGGTACCGAGGGCTGGGCCCGGGCGAGGGAGAGAAGAAGTTTTGCTCAAAACGCGAGGCAGAAATGAGGTTGAGAGGCAGCCAGCACGCGGGCGGGTGGCGCAGGAGAGATGCCGGCGGCTCTCCCAAGGCTTCGGCATCCATTTTGGGAAGGTCTGGAGGAGGAGGTTGCTTGGACGTGGTTTGGATTTCAACCTTCGCCGAACCATCCGATGACCGGAGATGTTCCACGATGACCTTTCTCCAAGGAGGTGCCACCTCCAAGTCCAGCTGCGTGGACTCGCTGATGTCTAAGGGTTCATGATGATGAGTGATGTCCTCTGGGCGGTCCTGCTTTAGCAGGGGACTTGGACTAGATGTGCTCTAGAGGTCCCTTCCAACCCTGATGGTTCCATGAAACTATCGTGTGTGGGAGGCAAGATGCTGGGAGGTGACGTGCCAGAGGGTGTCATGCCAAGGGCATCCCCTGCTCTCCCCATGTGCCCAAATGCGTGAAACTCGTGAAAAATGAGCACTTTCGGGGATTCCACCCAAAGCAACCCACCCCACCCTCTACATGGGCAACTCTCCTAAACGTGAGCTTCACAACAACCCCTTGAAACCAGCACATCGAGGTTTTTTGGACCCAAGAGGGGGTGACCTTTAGGTGTCAAGGGAAGCCAAGCACGCAGGGCTCCACTAAGACACATCTCACCAAGTCCTCTCCCACACCAGAGAGAGAATTGGGGTCCCATGGGGCCACACCAAGGGCCACGTCTCTGCTGGAAGACAGGGCTGCGCTTGGGCACACACCCAACCATGGAGGCCCATCAGGATGAGGACCACCTGGAGATGCAGCAGCCATCGGGATGGGTTCAGGAAAGCCCAGAGCCCCAACCCCTCAACCAAAGGGGCCGAGGCGAGGAGGAACGAGCTCGCAAACCACCCGCTCTCGGGCTGCTCGGGTTTTATAGACCAACCCCGTCCCCTTCTCATCACGCCAGAAACCTGGCAGCATTCTTGGGATTAACGACTTCCAGACATCCCCGCCCGCCGCCGAGGAGCACACCACCAGCCGGCAACCTCGGCTGGGAATCGGGCAAATCTGGAGGAAACTGAGGTTTTAGGGGGTTGGGGGGGGACAGAGCAGGGGAGCTGCCTGTGGAGAGGTGGCGTTGCACCTCCCAGTGTCCTCAAATGGAGATGCCAAGGGGGTTTCTTCAACATCTTGGGCATCCCTGGGTGAAACGGACCTTTTGCCCTTGACTTCACCTTCGCCGAATCATCCGACGACTGGAGATGTCCCACCGTGTCCTTTCTCCCTCCTGGACAACACCCTCTCCAACCCCCCCACCAAACCCTTTCTTCCAACAAGAGCTGAGCAGTTTTGGGGTCACCTTCAACCCCACGGTCCATCTTCACGCAACGGACCCCCCAAGACTCGGTAGCTCCCGCTATCGCACCACCAGGGCTGCAAAAAAAAATAAAATTTATATATAAATATAGAGATGGGGGTTTTCTTCCCTCCCCTCTTTGTTTCTTCACCGGCTCCATCTGCCCGACTCCCCACCTGAAGGCAGCGCGGTCCTCTGTGGCATCTCAACGCGTTGCCATGGCAACTATAATATCCCAACCGGCGGATGATGGCTTGGAAGTGGGAAGGGAACAGCAGGAAACAGTTTCCATGCAAATATCCGCTGCAATAAAAGGCCAATAAATAAACAAGCGAAGGAACTGGGGAGAGTCGAGGAGAAACGGGGAGGGGGGGGGGTGGGAGGTGCCTGGAATATAAAATGAGGAAGAAAAAAGAAAAAGAAAAAAAAAAAGACATTCTGGCTCGTTCCTGAGGAGCTCGTTACCTGGAGCTCGGTATGCAAATGAGCTTGGCTTTAACTGCGGCTTCGCGAGCGGTGATACCGGGCAGGGGTTAATGAGGGCCCCCATCCCCATATTGGCTCTGAAAGGTAATTAGCACCAGGCCCTAACGAGCTCAGGTGGCATGGAGGAGGGTTTGGGGGGCGCAGGGAGCCCCTTTTTCCCACTTGGGGGGCAGTTTGGGCTGCCGTGGGGTAGCCCCACTAACCCTAAACCCCCACTTTTTTGCCCCAAAGAGGGCTCCTGTAACCCCTCTGGGGGTTTATATACCCCTGGAGGGGGCAGCACGGGATTGGCTGGGAACAGGCGCGCTAGCACGGGATTGGCTGGAAGCAGAGTCAGGTAGCAGCAGGGGATTGGCTGGACCAAGAGCCAGGTGGCAGCAGGGGATTGGCTGGAAGCAGAGAGAGGTGGCAGCAGGGGATTGGCTGGGAACTGAGCGAGGTGGCAGCAGGGGATTGGTCAGGAGTAGAACTGGGAGAGGGGGATTGGCTGAGATGTGGGTCTGGGGGAGGTGTGCTGTGGGGGCGGGATAGGCCTCATAGATGATGCTGGAGGGGGGTTTTCCTGGTGGGAAAAGAGGGATATGGGGTGGGATGCACCCCCTGGAGCTGGACACACACCCCCCCCCCAGAACAATGCTACAAGGGGGGGGGGGGGGGGGGTGTCACTCTGCCCCATCCAGTTTCCAAACTGGGTGAGTGACCCCCTCCTTCAGTCCCCCCAGAACGGGGACGGGGACATCCCCAGGGCTGCCACATCCCCGTCTCCGCGCAAAAAACATCCCCCTGACCCACACACCCCGCCGAGACAAGAGGAGAAAACACCCCAGCAGATCCCCCCCCCCAGCCCCTCATCTTTTGGGGTGCCCCAAAGCCCCACTTTTGGGACCCCGCCACGGCGCCGCCGAGCCGCCCGCCCCGTCGGGGATGAGCCCTGCCGGAGCGTGTGCGAGCTTGCAGCATCCCTGCCGACACCCGAGCCCTGGCTCCGCTCGACAAACCCCCCCCCCCCGGGGAGCCCCCACTCGTAGGATGGCGTGCGAGGAGCTCCCGGCCGTGGGCTCCCCGGGAGAGGGAGGAAGACGAAACGTCCCCCGGCAGTGGGACCGACCCGTGCCTCAGTTTCCCCGCTCGTAAAAAGTCAGGAGGGCAACGCCGACCCCGCCGTTTGAAGGTGGTGGGGTAGGACGTGGTCTCCTGGAGGAGACCCATTATCTCCGTACCCATCTTGGGCACCTCGAGGCCACTGTAACCGTGTGTCCCCCCCCAAAACATGGGTGTAATTATCATTTTTGTAAGCAGCTGCACCTGGATCCGAAATATCTGTGCCCAAACCCAACCTGTGGTGCAGGGCAGGTCTGGGATGCGCCAAAACCAGGATCTGCAAGAGTAAAAGAAAGAGGGAAATTTAAAAAAAAAATTGTGGGAGGAATGGAGCGTTTTTTGGTAAAATGGAGATTTTTTTGGGGGGGGAAAACTTGATTTGGACGTGGACTTATCGATTGTGTCCAGGTGGAGGAAAATCAAAGTGACAAACCAAAGCACCTTGTGGTGTCTCCACAGGTTCTATTAGCACTCTGATGGCCCTGGATGCAACACGACCACCCCTCAGCCTGGCCACCGAGGCCACGGTGATGGGGCACACGTGGAAGAGCCCAGCCGAATGCCCGAGGGCCACCTCAGTGGGGTCCTACCGTGCCACAGCCACCCAACGTGGCCTGAGCCCACCACGCCGTGAAGTCGGGGCTCTCCTCAGCATCAGGTCTCGTCGGTGGCATTTTGGGAGCTGGGCTGCTGCCCGTTGGTGGTTATGGGCTGCAATGACAGGTGGGCAATGGATGGAGCCACCTACGAGCATCCACGGGCTGGGGATTTCCTGAAACCCCAGATGATATCTGCACCTGCGGGTGAAGGTCCTGCACGGCCGCTTGCTCATGTGTTTGCCCCGGGGGGGGGATTGATGCTGAATTAGCGTCACTCCTCACCCTGGCCACCCTCCCCAGGCTTGCATTTGCCAAGCGACGACGCTTGGGGTGCTGCCACCCCGCTGGCCCGGCCACGAGGGCCACCACCACGGAAGGTTGCCCAGGGTCCGGCCTCTGCCCTCCCTCCCTCCCCCCGGACCGCGTGTGTTCCCAAACCTCCGATTCTCTAATTTTCCTTTTAAAAAAACCATTAGGGTTATACAACCGCATTAAATGGCTCCTGACGGACAAGAAAGGACACGAATCCAACCTTTCATCATTCCCACCCCCAAATAAATCCAGACAAGGTTCCTTTGTAGCAGCTAAGCTGAGACACCTTAACATTTCCCTGCTAGCAAGCTCCAAGTTTCTTTACTCACCATATATTTCCCCTGACAGTTTGTACAGATACTTAAGACACCATATAATTATCATCGCAGCTAAAAGGCAAGGGGTGATTTATTTGTGACAAGCACCACCTTTCCGTGATGACGCCATTGACACTTACACCGAGGGTTTTTTTGGCGTGGGGAGGTGCGGAGAGGCAGAAGCCAGGCTGCTTTCTCCTCCTTTTTTTTTTTTCCCCCTTTTTTTTTAAATTTTAATTTTTTAAATTTTTTTTTTTTAAATTTTCCAATGCTCATCCTTTTCCCCGCCGGCTGCGAGACAACCGGCACCCGGCCCCAGGCTCCATCCTCACCATCCCCAGGGCCCCCCCAGGCTCTCGTGATTTCATGGCTTGGGCCAACGCAGGTCTCTCTCTCTCTCTCTCCCTCCGTCTGCACTTCTTTGACTCTTGGCGTGTGAACAATGCGTGCACTTATCTCAGTACTTATTTAGTGCCCAGCTCCACACCCTGAAATTGCCTGATTATAGCTTTCGGAGCCTGTGTGATGCATCGGGTTAGGCAAACAGATGTGCCAAGCAGTCTTGTTGAAAACCCACATCCAGGCAGGAGCTTTCAGCTCTCCAGGTTATTCCCTTTCTTTTTTTTTCTTTTTTTTTCTTTTTTTTTTTTCCCTTTCCCCTCCTCTCCCTCCCCTTTTTCCTTTCAGAAGTAGCTCTAATAATTGCCTTCATATTGCTCTCAGCAAGGGAAGGGCTGGGGAGAAACACTCAGTGTTTCAGCCACTTGCCAGTAATTTTCTCTCCAAGGAATGGGCCCCTCCATAAGCCAAGAACTCATGACTCTTTTGCCTGGTTGTCTCCTTGCCTAGAACAAACCCACCCCCACGCCTCCTCCCTGCTTCCTCCGCCAACCGAACCGCCAAGATGTCTCCTCTCAACTCATGACCTCTTCAGGTGCACGTCTCCACACGGCAAGATCTGCAGAGGGAAGGCGAGCACAGCTGGGCTTTGTTGGGTGGCCTTCTCCAACCCGTTCTTTACCTCTCCAGGGGACCTCCTAACCTCACATCCACTCTGCTCGAATGGAGAAGACAGCCTGTTGACCATGGTATGTAGGCCAGGAGATGTTTCACCGGGGCCATGTGGTGGGAATGTTGTCTGCTCTTCTTTTGGAGCCAGTGAAGAGAAATGGGCACCTTGTAAGTGTCATCTGGCCCATCTCAGATAACAAAATCAGGATGGAAGGAGGTTTTTTTGGAGGTACCAGTCTCTCTGTTGAGTAAAAAGGCTTTCAAGGCCATTGATAGACAAGGTAAAGCCTTACCCAAGAGGACAAGGAGAGATGTAATTGGAGTCTCTTGGTTCCTCCAGATCCTCCTCCCAGCCCAGCTCACAGCTAAGCCCTCGTGGTAGGAAACCTCCAACCTGCAAGACTCAAGCTGCCCAAACCCATCCACTGGGACCCCAGTATCACTGTTCCTGTCAGTGCAGCCCTGAGCCTCACATTGTTCTTGAAAGTTGCTCTCAGATGGCTGTAGCTACGGTCTTCCAACCTTTATGGCCCGTTGGTTGGGTTCTTTCTCCTCCTTGCCGTGGTGTGAAGTTTTGAGGAGCTGTTTGAGGCTCAGGGCAATGGGGAGGGTGCAGCTCACAAGCACTTTGTGTTTGCTCCCAGGCCAGCAGATGCAGAGACTGGAGTGGCGCTCAGTGGCTCTGGGACTTGAAGAGATGGTGATTGGGGCACCTACTCCACGCACCACCTCTGTGAACACCGGTGTTTGAATCCCACGGGGAACCTGCCTTTCTGTGTCTTGATGTCGTTGAGATGGAGACCAAAGTGCCGCTGTGATGGTTGAGGAGCATACGGCTGACAGAACTCATGTGGGGACATCTTCCCGGTGGACTTCTGAGATTGCATGAGAGTTCAAGGACTCGACTGGACTCCAAAGGACTACAGGGATGGGCCACACGCAGATGTCTGGAATCGTTTCAGATGCCCCAAGGGTATCTGAGACATTTCCCAGAGCAGGTCTTGTGGAGCTCGCCCACAACTTGTGTCGTTCAGGCCCCAAGGATGGCCCTTGGGGGGGGACCCCAACTCAAGCAGCCAAAAGTCCACCCACCCATGCGTGGGCCAGACCCATTCCCACCCCAGCCCTGGTCCCTGCCCAGGCGACACCGGACTCTGTGCTTGGAGAATGAGGATGGTGGTGGATGGATGGTCTCCACCCATCCTCCTCCTCCTCCTCCTCCTCCTCCTCCTCCTCCTCCTCCTTTTGTGACACCAGGTCATGGCGCAAAAGCGATGCCGCTCTTTCCAAGACTAATTACTCTTGCTCTGAGAAGCCTCAGCTTTCTTCCCTGCCTCTGCCGCGTGGATCCTAACCCTGCCTGCCCTCCCTTGCCCACTCCCACATGCAGCGACGGGCTCAGACTAGCTCTTCTCCCAGCAGCAGCTTTCTGAGTCACCCCGACGTTCCCGCTTGCCCCGGAGAAGCCGGGATAGCAGCCGCTCCGTGCCTTGGCCGCCTCTTCGCCTCGCCGAGCTGCCCTCGGAGCGGCCAAGGAAGCCTGTGCATCCCCAGCTCAGCTCCGGAGCACATCTCTTCCCTGCCCCACCTCCTGCGAATTCTGAAAGCTATTTCAAAAATGTCCTGGAATCAAACCAAAGAAAAAAAGAAAAAAAAAAAAAGAAAAGAAAAAAAGAAGAAAAAAGAACAAAGAAAAGAGAAAAAAAAGAAAAAAGGGAATAAAAAGAAAAAAGAAAAAAAAAGAGTAAAGAGTACAGAAAAGAAAAAAGGAAAGAAAATTCAAATAAAAATGAAGGGAAGGGAAGGGAAGGGAAGGGAAGGGAAGGGAAGGGAAAGGAAGGGAAGGGAAGGGAAGGGAAGGGAAGGGAAGGGAAAGGAAAAGAAAAGAAAAGAAAAGAAAAGAAAAGAAAAGAAAAGAAAAGAAAAGAAAAGAAAAGAAAAGAAAAG
>JAOTQQ010000017.1:674039-694053 GCA_026546715.1 Gallinago undulata | reverse complement strand
CCCTCCCAGCAGAGGGGCTCCAGCCCTCCCAGCATCTCCGGGGCCTCCTCTGGCCCCGCTCCAACACCTCCATGTCCCTTGGTATTTATGCTGTTGACTGGCTGGAAAACTCCTTGGAAAAGAAACTATCAATGAAGAGCCTCATCCCTGTGTCCCAGCAGCTCCTTCTGAGCCCTCAAGACCAGATTTTCCTTTGGGAGCTTTTCCTGCCCCCCAACGTGGGGCTTTTCTTCTCCATCCAAACCCTCACCCGGATGCTGCTTACAACCTGTGAGGGTGTGAGGTGCAGTTCAGACCCGAACTGCTGTGACTTGCTCTTCTGGGTCTGCCCTGAGCCCTTCCCCTGCCCGTCTCCGAAATGATGCTGAAGAAGCTCTGGTTTGGTTGCCAAAGACAACTGAGTCGTCGGCAGCAGGAGCCGGGGTGTCCGCAGGTACCACATCTGGAAAGCTGGGACGTGTCGGGGAGGAAATCATGATGCAGGTTTGCGTGTAGGCAGCGGGAGGGGACGTGGGACATTAAAAGCCATTACAGGTGGGCGACGCGATAAAGGGATGTGGGAAACAGAGGGAGAAAAGTGAGGAAAAAGGACGGATGGATAAGCAGATGGATGATGAAGCCCTGAGCAACCTTGTCTGACCCCATAGGTGACCCTTACCTCCACCAGGAGCCTGGACTGGGGGCCTCCTGAGACCCCATCCCACCCAAATTGCCCCGTGATCTAAATTGAATTTCACTGGAATCCCTGCACGTTGCTGTATCCCACACGGCATCTAAATCCAGACACCTTCTCGCCTCCCTTAAATCCAGACACCTTCTCGCCTCCCTTTGCAGGAGCTGTTGCACAAGCGAAGGGGTTAGCAGCACGCGAGGCACTAAATAAAAGGTGCAAAAGCCTTGTCTGGTGTGTGTCGTCCCCCCGTCCCCCCACCCCCCCCGGGTATTTCGGAGCCATCCCAGCCCCGGAGGCTTGAACGCATCCCGGGAGAACCTGGAACCGGTCCCTGCCTTGTGGTCGTGATGGGCTGAATCAGCTCAAGGCAGTTCTTATCCTGACTTGTCTAATTGATACCTTGGGTCCAAGGTGTCATTAAAACGCTTGGATAATCGCTACGGGTACAGAAAGCCGGACTGTCAGTTTAGGGAGGGTGATTAATGTTCCCGAAATCCAGCGTGGGGTGTGGGAGGTGGGTAAAAGCCCCGGGGGGGGGGCGGGGGAGCAGAGGGGGACGGGGGTTGGAGCAACCCTTGACGGGTCCCTGCAGGGAAGGGCCCTGGGGTGGGGGGGTGTCCCCGGGGGTTGGGGGCTCGGTCCCGGCTCCTCCGGCCCCACCAGGCTCCGCACGCCGCGTTGGCACTTGCAGGCTCGGCTGGTGATTACGACCTCTCGTTTAATCTCTTTTTATTAGCATCAAACACCCGGAGTCTTGTAAGTACATGTGTTCTCCCATTGAAGTGAGGGAGCCTTTGATGCTGATTTACGGCGGCGAGGTGCAGCCAATCTATAATTGTACCCTAAAAAAGGGGGATATTAAGGAATTAGAGGCATTTCTGCAGAGCCAAGCCAGCCGTTCCCCCCCCTTTCCGCCACCGTCCTGTGACACTTTGCCATCCCTCTCCTGAGGAAGGGAGGTGGGACTTACCAGGGATGAACCACGGGGTCAAACCACCCTTGGGGTTACGGGGAGAAGGGGATCCCCCAAAAAACCAAGAAAACCTGAAGAAAGGTTTTACTTGGGTACCCCCAGGAAGGGAGAAAAAACCCGAATTAAATCCCATATGAGGGAACGGGGAAGGAGGAGGAGGTCGGAGGAGACCCTTTATGCATCACCCTCAGGTGCGTGGGCTCCTCTGGTTCCTCGTGCCACCGTGATGGGCTGGAGGCCACTGGGAAGCACGAGAAGGAGGTCATTGCTGCGGTGTTTCCCGGCAGAGGAGACTTTGCAGGTTGGTATACAGGCCACAGAAAGCGGAGCGGATTTACTTAAAGGCATTTATTTTCTTCTTAGCGGTGAGTTCGACTCTGCAGCAAGTAGGTCACCCCATACCTTTCATGACGGCGACTGCTCCGGGGTACCTCCGTTCGAAGGGAGGGTTTTGGAAGTCCCTCTTTGCATCTTGGCCCTGTCCCACGAGCTCCAGACGCTGGATCTGGTCCCTCACCCGGCGCAGAGGGACACGGCGTCCATCTCCGCTGTCACCCCGCTCTCCTCCATCGTGCTCCCCATGCTCCAGCCCCCATCCATCAACGCCCCCTCCCTCTAACCCAGGCAGTTGCACCCCAGGGACCATTCAGGGTCCCCCCAGGAGCAAGAGGTGCCTCCGACGGGTGGTTGTCCCCACCCTGAGATAGGTGGCTCAAAGAAGGTGGCCAAGGTGTCCCCCAGGTGCTGCACGTCGGGTGTGGGTGAAGCACAAAGTCAGGGATGGATAGGATTTGCCACAAAGGTGTCATTCCTGTGCTGGCGGGTACCCCGAGAGGTGGGGAATGGGGTGCAATGGGGCATCTTAGAGCACAGGTTGTGTCACAGGCTCGAGGCAGGGCTCCCTGGGATCCCTTTTGGGGCTCTTTGGGGTCCTCTCCCCTCTTGCCTGCAGAAAACCCACACTGAAGCCCTGCCGTATCTCCTTCCAGGGCTCCCCGAGACTTCTCACAGCAGGAGAAGTGCTGGTTTAGAGCTGAGGAAACTGAGGCACAGCCCGACCACGGGACTGATTCTCATCAGGGCCCCGGGACATCACGGCACAGGGCAGAAAGAGCCCCCGATGACGTCAAATTATTCAACCAGGTTCCCAGATCTTATCCTTTTTTGCCTTTTTTTTTTTTTTTTTTCCCTTTCCACCAATATTTTTCCCCCTCGTTTCTTCCAACGGGTCATTTACTGAGTCACAGATCCCCCGAGCGATGAGCTCATGGAGCGGCTGGCGCGCGTCAGACCCCGCCAACACGGGGACGCGCCACCCCCCCGGCACTTTGACACCGCCACCCCCCAGGTGCCCTGCTCACACCGGGACGTTTGGCTCCGGCTTAGGGGGGAGGCACCCTCCAGCCAGACCCCCAGCCTCACCTGGAGGCGCCGAGCCCCCCCGGGGACCCCCGCCGGCGCGTTTCCCACCCCCGGCTGCAGCCGCCTGCGTCCCCGGGCAGCAGATTTACAGCCACCCCATCGTCACTCACCGTCAAATTACCAGCTGAGTCAAAACAGGAGAGGGAGACGGCATGCTTCCCCTCGTCCTCTGTCCTGAAATATTCCCTTTCCCCCCGCCCCCAGCCAAATAAAAGCCTCCTGGAGCTGCCCCTCATCTTCCTTGGCCTCCCACCAAAGCTTTTGGTGGTGGGAGCATCCCACTGGGGATGGAGCATCACACCAGGGTCGGAGCATCACACTGGGGACGGAGCATCCCATCGGGGATGGAACATCCCACTGGGGATGGAGCACCCCATCAAGGATGGAACATCCCACTGGGGACGAGCATCCCACTGGGAACGATGAATCCCATCGAGGACGGAGCATCCCATCAGGGACAGAGCATCCCACTGGGGATGGAGTATCCCATTGGGGACGGAGCATCCCACTGGGGACAGAGCACCCCATTGGGGACGGAGCATCCCATTGGGGACAGAGCATCCCACAAGGGATGGAGCATCCCACTGGGAATGGAGCATCCCACAGAGGACAGAGCATCCCACTGGGGACAAGCATCCCACTTGGGACGGAGCATCCCACTGGGGACGGAGCATCCCATCAGGGACAGAGCATCCCATCGAGGACGGAGCATCCCAATGGGGACAGAGCATCCCATCGGGGATGGAGCATCCCACTGGGGATGGAGTATTCCACTGGGAACGGAGCATCCCATCAGGGACAGAGCATCCCATCGAGGACAGAGCATCCCACTGGGGACGGAGCATCCCACTGGGGACAGAGCATCCCACTGGGGATGGAACATCCCACAGGGGACAGAACATCCCACTGGGGACAAGCATCTCATCAGGGACAGAGCATCCCATTGAGGATGGAGCATCCCATCGGGGACGGAGCATCCCACTGGGGATGGAGTATACCACTGGGAATGGAGCATCCCATTGGGGACGAGCATCCCACTGGGGACAAGCATCCCACTGGGGACAGAGCATCCCATCGGGGACAGCCCATCCGTGCAGAAACACCCCCCCCCGCCTGGGCACGCCAGATTTATACCGCCTTCAAAACATAAATGTCAAGTGATGGGGCTGCGTAAATTACTTTTAATAAGAATAATGCTGCGTCTCGCTGGCATGTTAATAGATATATTACCCGTGCCGAGCGCGGAGGGCTCAGCAGGACGCTGAGCGTTTAATACACTTGTTCGAAAGGCTCATCAGAGAGAAATCAGGGGCTCCCACTGGCAAACCCCGACGTGCACAGCTCAAGCGTTGCACAGTTAATGCTCTCTGGCTGGGTACAGGCACACACACACACACACACACACAGACACACACACACCCCTTCCCGAGCTCGGCAAGGCCACCGAATCTCTCCGTAAAACCAAGGTCGGCCGGTTCTTGGCCAACCGGTGGTTCCCCCGGGGATCATTTCAGCCACGGGGGGCTGGATTGCAGGGGGTGCTTCGGGGTGCACAGAGGGTGAGAACCCAGGGGGAGATATACCCGAAGGTTTTTGCACCCCAAAGGGACTGAAAACGGGGTGAAACCGCTCTCAGACCATTTTTTCCCCTGAAAAATCCAAGCGGGAAAGGTGCTCCAGCACTAATCCCTTAAAGAACCCCCCCTTAATCCTCCCCTATCTCAATACCCAGAGTTTCCAGGGCCCCTTTTACCACCCTCCTGCCTCTGCCCACTCTGAATGAAGGGCTTTTTTTTTTTTTTTTTTACACTCTCAAGACTTCTTTATATTTGGGGAGAGTGGGTTTTTTTTGTTGCCGGAGTCGCGGGCAGGCTGTGAAGCATGAGCTCTGCCGCCGCCCCGTTGCATCCAGGGGCTGGAGAGCTCGGGGAAGAGATTGATTTACGATTCCCTAAAATTGATTTATGCTCTTAGCGGAGCGGAGCGGCAGAGTGTGCCCCCCCCTTTCCCCCCCCTTCCCCTCCCCACGCACGCACACCCCGGCTCTGTTGAAAGTTTTAAGGCGAATTCACAGGCAGCCTCCAAAAAAAAAATTAAAAAAAAAAATTAAAAAAAAACTAAAAAGAAAGGGAAAAAAAAAAGGGGGGGCTTCCCCTCCTCAGCCCTCCAACCGCCAGTGCTGCGACTATAATTACCCAACCTGTAATCAAGGTAATTTGCATCCAGCAACGATCCAGAGTTGCACATGCCCAGCAGAATTTTCCAGCCCGCTTCGATCCTGCAGAGCAGGGTGAGATTTTTATTTTTTTTTTTTAATAAGGAAAATCCTGCCACATCACTGTATTCCTCGGGGGGCTTGCGCAAGAGCCCCCGTGCTGGGGCAGCAGCGGGAGAGGGTGCAATCCAGCCGGATTTAAGTATTAACTGAAATTTAGGTGGTGCTGAGCTGTCATTCCTAGATGTGGGGGGTTCTCCTCCAACTGAGCATCCCGGTTTTGCCCGGATCTGCCCTCAAAAATCCCTGCTGAACCCACCGCCGAGTCTTGGCTTTATCCCCGAAGAAATTATCGCTCGTGCTCCGTGGGTGTCCGCGTGAGGCGATGGATAAATTCCCCCCTTGCTGTGTCTTTCAGCCCTGTTGGCCATATTAATATCAGTCCCGAGCTAAAGGTCTCGAAGGTAATTAAATTCCCGCAGTATTGATGTAACCGGGTGAAGGCGAGGGACGGTATTTCTATCTCGGGGAGGTCTGGGTGAGCTCCTCACCGGCGCGACCTTTGGAGCCTCCCTGCCAGAGAGAGACATTAATGCTGCCCAAATCCCCACCGAAACTTCACCCGGATCCTGCTGGCGACTGGAAAAGCCATTTTTCAGGTCGTGCTTCAGAATCAGTGAGAACCTGCTCAAAAAGGTGAGATATGAACTGTGGCCGGTTCTGGGCTCCCCGGTTCCAGAAGGACAGGGAACTGCTGGAGAGGGGACAGCAAAAGGCTACGAAGATGCTGAGGGGCCTGGAGCACCTCTCTGAGGAGGAAAGGCTGAGGGACCTGGGGCTTTTCAGTCTGGAGAAGAGAAGGCTGAGGGGGGATCTGATCAATGCTTACAGATACTTAAAGGGTGGTGTCAGGAGGACGGGGCTGGTCTTTTCTCAGTGGTGCCCAGTGACAGGACAAGAGGAAACGGGCACAAACTTGAGTATAAGAAGTTCCACCTAAACATGAGGAGGAACTTCTTTTCTGTGAGAGTGGTGGAGCCCTGGCAGAGGCTGCCCAGAGAGGTGGTGGGGTCTCGTTCTCTGGAGACATTCAAACCCCACCTGGACAAGTTCCTGAGCAACGTGCTCTGGGTAGACCCGCTCCAGCGGGGGGGTTGGACTAGATGATCTCCAGAGGTCCCTTCCAACCCCATATGAGTCTATGAACTTCTGGCAACTGCGTTTCCTCCACCCCAGGGCTCACGAAGAGCTGCTGCCTCAAATAACACCTAAAAAGCACAGGCATCATGTCCTGGGGAGACTTCACCCAACCTCAACTCACCTTGAGCTTACCCTGAGGATGGTTTTGGAAGCCACGGTGTGCCACCACCCCGTTGGGCATCCTACAACCGTGAATACATCCCCTCCATCCTCCCTCCCCGGTAATCCTCTCCCAGTGGGACCAGTCACGGGATGGTGATGCGATGCTCGTGCCGGAGCCCGGGATGCGAGGAGCGAGCTACCAGCTCCCCCCACCCCCACCCCCAGCTCATAAATCACCGTCCGTCCCGTGGCCCGGCGTTATCATTCATCGTTGAGCCCACACAAATCAATGCGGTTGATGGCTGCCGTCTGCGAAACACCGTTTTTTGCCGGATAACGCGGCATTAGGAGCTGGAGGGAGAGGCCATTTTTAAAAGCTGCCAGTAAAGTGTTTTACAGGACGGCCGGTAATTTATTTTAAAATAAATAAGTTCAGCGGAGGAATGACAGGAGGAAAGTGAACGCGCCGGTTCCCGGCTTTTCCCGAATTGAGTTATTTTGCTCAACGATAATTGTTGGTTTCTCCTTCGGACTTTCTTTTCGTGGCAATACGAGCATTTTTGCACAATTACGACAGCCTCCGAGATCTGCGGGGGATTTAAATCCTGGGTGGTGACCCCTCAACGCACGCAGCTTCCCTGAACGGGAGACGAGGATTTACATGGTGATTAGGCAAGAGGCAGAGACTCTTGGCCAGAGCTGGCTGGACTGGAAGAACCAAAGCATCTACCAAAAGTAGGAAGAAGGCTTGTCCCAGCCTTGGGCTCTCCCAAGTACCCTGTGGTAGGACCAAAAGCATCTGTGGTTTTTCAGGATGAGTTTGGGGCTTGTTGGAGTCCATGACCATTGGGTTTCTGGTGGGTCCTATGCAGGATCAGGCTTGACCCCCACCAGGGGATGCCTGTAGTTCAAACATCTCCTGCACCCAGTGCTTGGCCTCTCCAAGAAGGATCAGGGCTGGTTTCTTGGCCCCATAAGGTGAAGCACTACAGAATATACTCAAACCAATCAGCCAGAGATGACCCATCACATTCACTGAAGGACCTGTGTGAAGGCTTGTTGCACGCTGGAGATCTCATCTTTGCTCCAGGTGCTGCCTCAAGGCCATGCCTGAACCAGCTGTGAGTGCTGCAAACCTTCCAAAATACAAATAACTTCAACGGGGCTCAAGGTTTTTGGACAGAAATGTCAATAGCCAATAGCATTGCTGCCCAAAAGTGGGCTCTGTGCTTCCCTCATCCCTCACACCATACCCCAGTGTTGGTGCACATCAAGGCTCAGGTTGGCTCCATCTCTAGCTGACCCTGGTGGAACCAGCCCAGGCTGGGAAAGCTGCAAAGCCACATTCATGCCACACATCTCCTGACCTGGTAGTCCCTCCCTGGAGCAGGCAGACCTGGGTGGAGACCAATTGGGTACCTATTTCTGCAGTTCCTCCCATATTTAACCTGCCCAACACCACTGCCCAGCATGCGGCTGGGAGGTGAGACACCCCCCTCTCCTCTTCCTCTTTCCCAACGGAAAGAGTTACGGATGCAGAGGAAGGGTCTTTCCAGATTTCCATCCATTTCCATCCAGATTTCCATCCATTCCAGATGCAATTTCTGCAGGATGCCTCACGCTCTCCACTCATGTCCACACTGGTCTTCCTGTTCATTTGCCCAGGTAGACAGGGGCTGCCAAAATCCACCAGGGAGGCTGGTGTCTCTTGTTTGATTAATGGCTCTAAGTGGAGAAAACAGGTATATTTTGCAGCTTTTATCAGACCACCAAAGCATTTCCCAGAAGAGGCACCCCTGGCCTCCATTAGCTCATCCCTAAGTACGATCCTCCAAGCTTATAAATTTCTCTAATGCAGAATCTCTGGGGATGAGGGATGAAATACTGCCCTGGCTGTTACAGAAAGGGAGGCGTTAAAATCTGTTGCTCAGAGGGAACCTTGAATCTCAAGTGCTGGGAGAGCAGCTCGGACAAATCTCCGGCGGGAAGCTTTTCTGCTCGGGCCAAGATAACCAAGAGGGTCTCTTGATCCCATCCCACCTTGTTTGACCGTATCTTCAGGAGAACAACCACTCGGCTCCGGTGGAAGTGAGCCTTGAGGTGAGGAGTCTTCTCCTCGTTCGCGGGTTTGGTTTGCTTTTATGAGGTTAGAAACAGCTCAGTGAATGCTCGAGTGCCATGTTATTCCCAGGAAACCCAGATCTACCTGTCAGGTAAAACCATTAGTGGTTAGACAGCTCTTCAGCTGGAGTTGTCCAAGTGTTTTGCCAGGGAAATCACAGCCCGTATCTCCGTTTTATAGAATAAGAAATTGGAGCACTGGGAGGGGAAACAACGTGGCCAAGGTCACTTGGGGAGCTGATGGCAGAGGCAGGAAGGAGCACAGAGCAGACAAGGTGCAAGGAGATGGTTAAGGGCTCCCAACCCTTTCCAGAGATGGATGGAGCTGGTGGAACTGGAAACTCAAAGCTCTCTCTAGAAGCTGTGGCTCCTTTCAGCCCCAAAAGCAAACATCTTGCAAGGTATGACCGCATCAGATCTGGTCTCTTGAGAAAAGACGTTGTGGGGTGAGAATGGATTGAAATAATGACATGGGAATCAACCTGGATTTGGGTGAAAAAATGGAGCAATGAGTCTACTTCACTAGGCACAGTCCTCATCCTCACCTGCTTATACACACCCTTGCCACTCCTTGCCGTTGCAATTTGTAGGGCAAAGCAAGGGGAGCAAAAAATCCCATGGATAAACCACTCTTTCACCTTCCCCCCCCCGCCGGAAAATACATCTCAGTCTATCCCTGACGTGGGGAGAGATGGACCCAGGGGTTGCAGGGGACGGGTTTTGCAGAAGTTTGCAGCAGAGGACGTTCTTGAAGAGGGAACTTAGCAAAGAGAGAGGTCAATGGATCCTTCCTGATGTCCGGGCGTATGAAACACGATGGGTATCGTGGTGCTCTTTGGAAGGATCCCCATCTCTGGTGTCTGCAGCGAGGTGTGTGGCTCTGGCAGGAGGAGGAAAGAAGGTGCGAGCTGGTATGGCTCATCCCCAGAGCTGAGTCATGGAGTTGAAGGGCGGTGTCATCAGGACACAAACAGAAAACTCCCAGTTTCATCCCAGCACGATGACAGGGGCAGATGGAAGTGGCTTTGCCTCCCCAAAGGTGTTGAGTTTTCAGAAATCCCACTTACTGTCCTCCTCCGGGCCCTGGTGAAGGAAGAAGGAACTGAGTGTGTGTAGAATGTGGCAGCCACAAACCTTGCAGGAGGGAGCTGGGACCCCCAGTTGGAACTGGGGCTGGTTCTCAAGGTGCTGTGCAGACACGGGGCCAAAGAGGAGCTGATCGTTAAAGAGGGGTTCATTAATACCCAACTTCACAGCCCCCCCAGCAAGTCTCCGCCCTGAGCCAAGCATGCAACAGCCCCAAACTCTTCCGTGTCTCCAAAAATCGTGAAGCCCAAGATGTCCCAGATCCCAGACGGCCTCGGCTCGGCTGGGCCAGTGCCATCGGGCGCTGCGGCTGGTTGGAAGCTGGTTGGAAGCTCTGCAGAACTGGTTTGTGTGTGACCCGCCAGGCAGCTCCCGCCTCTCCAGGCGGATCAAGGGGTGAGTAGTCTTTGACGTCCCCTCGGCCGACTCCAGTCACCCTAATCCGTCGCGATGACGCCAAGGAGTGCGTGTTTTGGTGGGAGGAAGCACACCGCGCGACGCTTTGATACCCAAGCTCCAAAATCCCAGGGGTGGCATCACGATTCCCTGGATGGGGCAGCTTCCTTGGTGACGGTGGATTTTACTCACATCCTAAGACCTCCCTGGGGGAATGAAGCTGTCCTTGCTGGTGGCATTTTGGCTACAGAGCAGGACTGACCCTTTTAGATGCTCAAGCCAAGTCCGTCTGAAAGCCAAAGGCACCGCTGGTTTTCACCGTGGCTTTTCCTTCCCCCCCATCCATCCGTCTTATTTTTAGCTCGCCAGACGGAGACTTCAAAAGAAAATCTCTGCAAACAGCAGGGCGAACCCAGCTCGTCCTGGCAGAGGTTGTTTCGAGGTGGATTTGCAGCGCGTGGGTACGAGCAGCCACCGGCCGCCGTGAATCACAGGGTTGCGAATGCTGAGTAAAGGTCCACTCCCCGGAGCCCAGCGCCGTGATTCAGGGAGCAGGAGTGTGCACGAGGCCATGCCTGCCCCGTGGATTTTGGGGCTCACAGCCTATTCCCTACAACCCAACCCTAGGTTTGGGACAGATCTCCCAACTGGGTGGGCTTTAACCCCATTGAAGCCCAATCAAGCGGAGACTGAGGGTGGGTGGTGACTTCTGCTGTTGAGGTCTCCAGGGTCCAGGCACTTAATTCCCACTGGGATGGGCTGGGACCTGGGGAAGCCTTGGGGAATTGCGTGCTCAAACCCTGGGGGGACGGGGAAGTGGGTCTGGGGGGTCATTTCAGAGGCTGGATGGTTTGAAAGGAAGAAGGGGAAGGAAGAGAGAAGAAGGGAAGGGAAGGGAAGGGAAGGGAAGGGAAGGGAAGGGAAGGGAAGGGAAGGGAAGGGAAGGGAAGGGAAGGGGAGAAAGGAGAAGGAAAGGAAAAAGGAAGACAAATACTTCCTTTAATGCTAGTAAATTGAATGCCCTGGGGGAAAAAATACCCACGAGTTCCCTCCTCACTGTTTGTTTTTGAAAATACTATTGCTAAACACCAACCATGGGCCAAACCCAACTGGGCGTAAGTTGGCCCTACCCCAAACACTTCAAAGGGACCAGCCTTGCCTTACACCACCAACACATTTGGCCCACGGAAGGCATTTTCTTGGCAGTTGGAGCTCCCAGCCACGTCAGGGCTCAGCTCGCCCTGGCCTGAGCGGGATGCTCTGATGAAAGCTGCCCTCGTTTGCCTCCCCAGCCCGACACCATCCCAGGGTGCAAGCATTGGACAAGCTGGCAAACAGCTGGGGCTGGGCTTCCTTCGCTCCCCGCACGCGGCAGCCTGAGCGTTCCCCTTCTGGAAATTAATGCATTAATTACCCAGAAGTCAGAATAAATAAACGTCCACGGATCCAAAATGTGCATGCAAGGGAGATCACGTTTGGGGTTTTGGGTGTGCAGGGGGAAAAACCAAGCATTTTTGTGTGTCTGCGTGCGCACGAGGGTTGGCTCGTGGCTTAATAAAATGAGGAGAAATCCTTCTTTTGGCTCTGGCGCTCACCTAAAAGATCCACGTGTGTGTTGAAGAATTAACTGGTTTCAGTTGTGGGATTATGGAGGGAATTTACTTTTTTTCTTTCTGTAGCCACTCTCCTTGCTGCTCGTCCCAGCCCGGGTAAATCGGAGCCCCTTCAACGAGTTGGGACGTATCTCAGCAGGCTTCTTTTTCTCCAGTGCCAACACTCAGCAGGGAAAGGCAATTGAACGGGAAAGGTGACGGCGTGGACTGACACCCCCACCCCCCCCATCTCGCCCACCTCTGCGGGGTCGGGGGTGGTTTCTTTCCAGATCCCATTTGGACCAAGCAGCTTTGCACCTTGGCCACGTGAAGGGAAATAAAACGCTCGTATGGGACCGGAGCACACATCCCCAGAATTTAAAAAAAAAAAAAAAAGATAAAACAAAAGGAAAAAAAAATTAAAATCATGCTATAAGAAAGTCTTTCCTCTTCTCTTCGGGCAGCTTTGGTGGCAAATCCCAGGGCAGAGCAGGCAGGAGAGAATTGCCCCCGGACCCATCTTTCCCTTTTCCCACCTGCCCCCAGTCTCCCCTGGGAGCAATTCCCAAAGGATTCTGCCCAAATTCCGTGCCCCAAAATACAGTGGGACTGGAGGCAAAGGAGATGACATTTTCCACCTCGGATCTAAGCGATTTAGGGGCCAAAGAGTTAATTCCTTCTTGGCTTGGGCTTTTTTGAAGCTTCTGAGCTGAACAGGCTCTTCTGAAACCGTTCCCCTGGTGATTTTCCGAGCCTTTGGAAATGGCATCCCTGGGCTTGATGTCCCTTGGCCATTTGCTGCCATTTTTCTCCCAGCTGACTCGGAAAGTTTTTGCTGTAGCGATGGAAATAAATAAGACAAAAATGTCCAAGAGAAGGGGAAAAAAAACGCAGATTTTGGGGGGAGGGGAGAAAGGTCTGGGAGAGGAATATTTCCAGAGGCAGCAAGTCATGGGAAAAATCCGTTGTTTGACTGGAAAACAGATTTTTAACCATGCAAGGCACAGCGGAGTGGGAAGGTTCCTTCAGCTTGGCCAACCAAAGGCATATTTAGTCATGGGTGGGTGTGAGTGGGGTCTGGGGTGGGGTTTTTTTTAGCTTTTTTTAATCAGTTCACATAAACCACAGCCGATTCGATTACTCCCCACGTTCGCATCCGGCCGAACCTCGCCGGCAGCTCCCAGGGCATTTCCAACCCTTTCAGCCATCCTTCCATCCTTCCATCCCTCTTCCCTCTCCCTACTGCTTCCGAACCCTGGCACCTCACTTTTCCAGACGTCCCTCCCCTCAGCCTTTTTTTTTTTTTTTTTTTTTTTTTTTACTAAAACCAGTCCTCTTGACTGCAATATTTTGCTAATAATATGGGGTCGTCTCCAGCCATCAATTTTTAAGCATGACTACAGCCCGGGTCAAGAGGGAACTTTGTTTAAACCCAGTAAAAGTACCATTTTCCTACCAAGAGGACTATTTCATAGAAGCGCGAGTCATTTCTCTTCCTGTTGACATCTTTTATTTTGTTGAATTTACGCCTGACAAATTTAGGAGGCAAAGAATGAGCCTGAACATCTCGTAAGGGCGGCGATTTTTCATGAAGGGCTGTTGTGAGAGGGAGGCATTTAAGGCAGAATAAATCTCTTTTTGCACAGGGAAGCACATGGGGGAAAGAAAAAAAACCCAACAACCCTATAAGGTGGTAAATTGTAAAGTTGTTGTTTTTTAAAAAGCCCTCAAAAGTCCCTGAGCTCTAGCCCTTGTTTAGGAAATCAGGTTTTGCTGGCAGCTGGGCAAGAAGAAAGGGGAAAAAGAACAACAACAAAAAGTCAAGTGAAATCTTCCCACCGAGAAATAATTTATCCAAGATTTCATCTGCAGGCACATCCAAAAGCAATTACAGGAGCCTCATTACCATTATTTATTGAACCACCCCCTCTAGCTAGAGGAAAAGCAAAATATATAACTAAAACGAGAGGAAAAGGCCTCTTATAAAAATAGTTGAAAGTCCATAAAGGCTGCTGGACGATGTAAAGGAAAACCAACAAAGAAACCGCGCTGGAAAGTAAATGAAATCCTTGTGTGGAGCCTTGGAGGCAGGAGGAAACCAAGAGGGTCAAGGCCAGTTGCGTGTCCAGGAGGTCCTGGCTGGGTTCAGATGTTTTCAGACCTCCTTTTCCTCCTCACAGGGAGCAGGAGGAAGGCTCAGCTTGAGTGGTGCCTCTCCTCTGCTCAAAATATCCTGGGAACATAATGTACAACCTGGGGAAAAGGCTGGGAAAACGTTCCGGAGAACAGATACCGGGTGCTGTTGTAGGTCCAGGACATTGCTGCCCCTTTCTCTGACCACGCACATGTTGGAGGTGATGGAGAACGTCAAGAGTGGCCAAGGTGGTGGTAATGGATGGATGGATGGATGGATGGATGGATGGACGGACGGACGGACGGACGGAAAGGCAACCCAACATGGACCTTCCTTTTTTTTCCATTTCCATTGATAATTTTCTTTGACAACTCTTGGGTCTGTAAAAGAGCATTGAAGATTAAAAAAAAAAAACCACCAACTTGGCATTGAAGAGGAATTCAATGTTTTCAATAAAAATGAACATTTCTGTCAACAGTATCATCTGGGGATACAATCCCTGTATGCAATGACCCAGCTCATTGGGAATAGGTACAAGCATTGGTGTCCATGTTGAATATCAACTCAACACTGGTCTCTGTACCCCAGGGGGTTGGGGAGCACCTTCACAAGGGCTTCAGCATCACAGAGGGTGCAAAGCCAGTCCTCTGGTCCTCCCTCCCATCTTCTCTTCTCTCTCCATGACCTTTCTGGTGATCCTGGGAACAATGGGCCTCCATGGGCGGCCACCTACGAAGCTGCAGAGAGGACCAGGTCTTCCAGAAGTCACGGTATTTCTTGCCCCACGTGTCCTGCTGTGGGAAAGGGAGCCCTTATAACCTGTGTCTCTCCTCACCGTGCCTCCTTCCCAACTCCTCCTTCCAGCACACCTGCACGTCCAGAAGGAAAACGGGGCTTTCCCAAAGAGAACAAAATTCCCCAGCACCTTTGAAGTCCTTCTTATAATGGATATATTTGTATAACAGACCTCCTGGTCTTGAACCCATTTGGTGTGTCCCCCCTGTACATTGCCCTCATCTGGATCCTTCCCTCATAACCAGCGGTTGAGGGAAGACCATGTGCCAATGGTCTCTGGAGATGGAGATGGACACCTCAACTGGAGTCTCGCTACGTGGGGAGGGAAATAAGGTCTCGTTCTTCACGGGGGGAGCTCCGGGTTGATGCAGACGATGCATTTGAACAGGGTGGTGGGGACACCAGGAGACGAGGAGAAAGGCCAGGAATGCATCAGGAGCATGAAGAGATGGGCAGTGGGTGGAGCACGTCCATCTCCAGGGGACACCGCAACCATCTTGATCTGAAGAGGGGGTGCACCCAGACATCATCCCTACACCCCCAAAATGTTTCCCCCTGGAGAGTTCCAGAGACAAGTGAGTGTCACAGAGGTGACAAACTCCACTTGGGTTCCCACCAACCCCACCGGGGCCCAGTTGCTCCTGGGTTAAAAGGACAGACCCAAATTTTGACATTATAAAAAATACCCAACTACCAGGAAAGGGAGAGAAAAAAAAATTCTGTGAGAATGGAAGAAGTGAGAATGTGCTTTTTTTTTTTTTCTCCTTTTCTTAAAAAGAAAAAAAAAAAGGTTGTTTTGGTTGTTTTCTTCTACATTTTTTATTTAAAGGGAAACAGGGAAGAGCGGTGCGTGTTGCTTGGGGCAAAAGAAGGGGGAATTGGGAATTAGGGCCGTACAAACACTGCGCGGGGGGGGCAAGGGGGGGGAAGGAGCGGAGAATCCGCAGCCCGGCGCGCAGTTCCAGCCTGGGAGAGACGCCCCTACGCGCCCGCGCAGCTCCGCCAACGCGCGATTTCCGCAGCCGGGGGAGCAGAAGATGCGGCTTTTCCCATTCCCCCTCAAAAAAAAAAGCGATTATTTTTTTTTCCGGGAAAAAAAAAAAATTAAAAATAAATAAAAAATCAGGCTGCTGAGCGGCGGGGGGTGCTCGGAGCTGCAGGTGCCGGGGGGCAGAGCCCACCCCCCCCCCCAAACACCCACCCCCCCCCGGGCCGGCTGAGGCTGGAAGCGCTCATCGCATTAGTCATAGGTCACCGGGAAGTCTCCGAGTTAAGACATGCACAAACCATCATGGAAATCTCTCCCCATTCCCACGGGATCGAGCTGGCACCCACCCCCCCGCGCAGGGCCGCTTCCCTGGCTTTTTTATTATTTTTATTATTATCAACTCTATTTATTTATATTTTTTTTAATTTTTTTTTTTTCCCTCCCAGGAAAGCCCCCAGTAAATCCATTATTTCCTCCCCCACCCCGCCCTTGAAAACAGCCCATCGATGGGGTTTAAAAGCACCTTCCCCTCCTGGGGAGGTGAAAGGAAAGACCTGAGCACTTAAAGGGAAAAGAAAATAAAGCCCGAAGAAACGATTTCCTTCCTTAAATAAATTATTACCAGTTCAAAGACCGGCGCTGCGGTTTCGAGACTGATAAGGATCGAATTTTTTTTTTAATTTTTTTTTATCAGTGCTTTGCTTTCCTAAATTAATAGGTATTTAAATGAGAAAATTACACCAAAAAAAAAAAAAAAGACTGAGTGGGAAGGTGTGTATTCCCTCAGGAGCGGATATTTCCGAGGTTGGATCCTAAATTGAAGTTCCCGAAGGAAAAACATATATAAATATACCCTTAAAGAAAATAAGCATTTCTATTTAAGAGCTCGTGCCTTTTGTCCTTACAGAAAAACACGACTTTCAGCCTCGAGGACCTTTGGAAGAACCTATTTTTGCCCTTTTTAAAACAGATTTTCTTATTTTCGGTGTTTTTTCCCTTCAGTGTTTGGAACCTTTATCCATCAGGTATCTTATCCGTAAGTTTAAAAGGCAGCTTTTTGGAAGGGAAAACGGGAAAACCTGGTAAAAAATCGGATATTTTAGGGTCTGTTGGCTTTTTTGCTATTATCTCCGAGAAAGTTATTTAAAGGGTTTGTGATTTTTTTTTTCGTATAAAGTCTACAGAAACGACCCACAGAGAGCACCGGGTGAAAAAAGGCTCCAGGACACTGCGTGGTCGGACATCGGAGGGTGATGACTTCCCATTTTTGCCCATTTTCGCCCGTTTTCACCCATTTTCCTGCAATTCCTGAGCCCAAAGTGGCGTCAAAGGCTGGTCCCAGAGCGGGCAGTTTTTCGGAGCAGCAATTCCCCCCGATCTTCCGTGTTTTGTGCTGCAGCGCAGAAAGCAACCGATTTGGATTTAAAAGAAGAAAAAAAAAAATAAAGAAAAGAAGGCAAAAAGCTCCCCGACTTTGGAGGATGCTGTGAGCGAAGATGCGGGAAAATGGGGTGGAAGGAGGGATTTTTCGGAGCCCAAGAGCGCGGGAAACGTGGGGAAAATAGGCCTTTGTTGGGGAAGAAAAAAAAATCGGGAAAAAAAAAAGTTACAAAAATACATAAAAAAAAAAAACCAAAGCGGAGAAAAAAGGGATAAAATGAAGTGGGGAAGGTGCATCGCGGTGCCTCCCCCGTAACTCATCACCCCCGGTCGGGTGGGAGGCGGATTTTGTCGGGTTTAAGCCCAGACACATAATTATTTGATCTTTTTTCTTTTTTTTTTTTTTTTGCTGGGTTTTGGGTTTTTTTTTGGCGGGGAGAGGTGGGATGGGGGAAACAACAAGTCGCTCAAGTCACCCGGGAATGCCCGGCCCGGGGTAATTTTTCTCTGACAATCACTGGGTTTATTTCTTTGGGCATTTCGGAGCGTCTGGGTTTTGGGGTCGGTTTAAAAGCATCACCCGGAGCATCTTCCCCATTAATTAAAGTGCCAAATCTACGCCAGACAGCCAAAAACACAGCTCCCCCCCTCTCCCCTCCCCACACCCCCAAGCCCATTAGCATATGTTAATGCTCAATGAAGATCGTCGCGCTTAATTAGAGCCGGGAGGATCTGCTCTGCCTCCCCATCCTTCTGCTGACACCCCCAAATCCCGGGGTTCCCCCCTCACCCCTCTCAGCTTCCTGCTCCCCTCAAACCTCAAGGCAGGGAGAGGCCACAAACCGGTGGGACACCCCCCCCCGGGGGGAAACTGGGTGGTGCTGAGTCCAAGGAAGGTCAGGATCCGGCCCAGAATGCACCAAAAAAAAAAGCCACCTGGAAGAAACGATGCTTCTCCTTGCCCTGGTGTGACCCAGCCCTTTGCAGACACATCTGGGCCGTTGTCCCATCATCCATCCACAGGGACCATGTGTGTTTACGCACGCGTGTGTTTGCATGTGCAAATTTACACGCATGCATATGTGTGGGTGTGTGTTTGCACGTGGATGTGCTGCAGAGGTGTAGGAGCACGTGTAGGGTGAGGGATGGAGGGATGGATGGATGATGGATGCAGGGATGGATGGATGGATAGATGAAGGGATGGGTGGGTGGGTGGGTGGGTGGGTGGATGGATGGATGGATGGATGGGTGGATGTGTGGATGGAGGGATGGATGGAAGGAGGGATGAAGGGATGGAAGGAAGGAGGGAGGGATGGAGGGAAGGAGGGATGGAGGGATGGATGGATGGATGGATGGATGGGTGGGTGGATGGATGGATGGATGGATGGATGGATGGATGGATGGATGGAAGGATGGAAGGAAGGAGGGAGGGATGGAGGGAAGGAGGGAGGGACAGAGAGACAGATGTTCCTTAAAAAAAAAAAGTGAAGATTTGGGTTCAGGCTGGGAGTGGAGGTTGCCACTGTGGAGCTCCATATCATGGTCCTAGACCAGGGGGAATGGGAGTGTCTTGGTCATTGCTCATCCCAGACTGTCCCCTTGGACAAAAGGCAGAGGTCTGCCATCCCTGGAGGTGACACCTTCCTTCTCTTGGTGTCAGCTGGGATTTCATCCAAGTTGGGACAGACAGGAAGAGGGGAAGTACGTTTCACACGGGAAACACACCAGTAGATGAAGCTGGAGTAGCTTTTTGGAGCAATCTTTCCATTCCAGTGCCCAAGGGAAAATGGACCAACCAAGATGACACAGGCAGAAGATGCCACTCAAGGCTGGCACAAGGAGATGGCCAAGGGGACAATAAAAAGAGGGGTTGGGGAAGACCCCCACATCTCAGCAGCCCTGGATCAGTCGTGATGGACCCCAAATACCTCAAGGCCAAGGGGAGGATGGAGGACACATGTCCCTGGGACAGAAGAGGCCAGATGTGGCCAGGCCCTGGCTACCAGCTGCTCCTATTGTTTTTGGGAGGGTGGAGATGTCCCCATTGTTCTCCGGGGGGGGCAGAGGGGGATGGTGGTTGCTCTGACTCGGGGTGGCTTCTGGCACTTCTCCATTGCCTGGAGACCATGAGCAACCCCCGGTTGTCCCTCATGGGAGACAGTGGGGACAGCTTCATTGTCCCAAGGGGAATGGGTGGGGTGCTGAGACTTGAGCAAATTTGGGCCTAAAATGGCCAAAGAGGATGGTCTGTCCCAGATTTGGGCTTGGGGCAGGAAGAGAGAGAGAAGAGCTCTCTCCGGGGACCATTAACTCTGAAGCCACCAGCCCAGCGCTGAGGGTGGGAGAAACCCAGAAGGAGGGGACAGGGCAGGGGGGGGCTGCAGCAACAAGAGACCTCGGGGCTGAGGTTCATCCTCATCCTCATCCCCATCCAGGCGGAGAAGACAAAGAATGTGGGAGCTGGAAGAGTTTTGCAGGAGCAGAACAGGTTCCGTGGAGGCACAAGGTGCCCACAGTGGGAGCTCGGGGGCTCAACGGGTGGGATGCTCCGAGCCCCCCCACTGGCACCCTGGGGGGGGTCCCCTCGGCTCCGGAGCGACCCCTCAGCAACCCCCCGGGGACTTGCTGCTCTGCAGATCGCCCGACGAAATTTGGCTCCACGTGGGCAAATGGTAAAATGTGTCACGAAGAAGAGAAGAACAAGGAACGCCAAAAGCAGCCGCCGTTGGGAAGAGAGGAGCAGTTGCAATTATCCGAAATTGGAGTTTTGCCAGTAAAATTTTTCCTCTTGTTTCTCTTGGCTTCGCTTGATCTCAATTGACTTAAAAAAAAATAGAAAAAAAAAAATATTAAAATCACGGTCTTTTCTTTTCTTTTCTTTTCTTTTCTTTTCTTTTCTTTTCTTTTCTTTTCTTTTCTTTTCTTTTCTTTTCTTTT
>JAOTQQ010000017.1:619909-632778 GCA_026546715.1 Gallinago undulata | reverse complement strand
AGAGAAAGAAAGAGAGAAAGAGAGAAAGAGAGAAAGAGAGAAAGAGAGAAAGAAAGAGAGAAAGAAAGAAAGAAAGAGAGAAAGAGAGAAAGAAAGAGAGAAAGAAAGAAAGAAAGAGAGAAAGAGAGAGAGAAAGAGAGAAAGAGAGAAAGAGAGAAAGAGAGAAAGAAAGAAAAGAATACACGGGAGGGATTAGGTAAGAGCCCGGTTATGGGACAGGTTTTTAATTCATAATTTATCTCCTCTCGATACACGAGGTATTTTAAAGCCAGTACCTTATTAATGGAGATCTCCGGCTACATTCATTTACATATATATTCATTCCAGCCGAATAAGGCACCAAACACTCAACCTTCATCCCCGGTGAAGAGAAAGAGGCGAATATCATGTTTTTTCCTCTTTTTTTGATTTTTTTTTTATTCTGCAGGGGAATGAAGGAGCCGCGCTGCTCGCAGAGGGCATGGAGGAAGGCAACTTCTTTAAAAGACGATTTATTTTGTGCCCCGATCCCTCTCCCACCGGCACTAAGAGATGGAGGGGGGGGCAGTGCATATGGAAAGGCAGGTATATACATTAGCTCCATAGGTGGATGGAGAGGGGCATTTTCCACCTCCCGCTCCTCCGGCGGCAGCATTTATCTTCTAAAAGCTGCATAATACGTTTGGAAAATGTCACCCCGTGAAGCAGCTGAAGGATTTTGCTTCATTTTCTTCTGATTAATGCGGGGATGGAAGAGAGAGCCCAGCGCCGGCGCCCCCTCAACTGCGAATTATTGAAGTTTATCCCCATAAACTCTTGAGATTCGCCTTTGATCAATGGTTATCGGAGGGAAATACATCTAGGTGCTAGCTGTCCTGGAAAAAAAAATCCTTAAAAAAATTTAAAAAATAAAAAAGGGGACATACGGGAGCCAAAGTATTAAGGTGCGATCCTTGGAAATGATTTCCTGAGTATTTAAGGATTAAATACCGCGCATGCAAACGGGTGTGCGGTTTTAATAAGGCTGGGGGGTCGAGGGGGGGATTAGCCGCCCACCTTCTATCCTGAACTCTGCATTTAGGGGTTACTTTCCCAATAAATGGGTTACCCGACAGAAAACACATTTCCCCCCCGCCACAATTTCCGACTTCTTACACCGTTTTGCACATTTTAGTGGCGCTGCTAAAGTTATCAAGAGGGAACGTCTGGCGAATAAAGGAAATTTATCTTTTTTTTTTTTCTTAAAAAAAAAAAAAAGTTTGGGTGTGTTTTATATGTCTTCCTTTGTGTTTAAAGAAGTCTTTTTAGAGGTTTGGAAGGAGGGGAAAAAGAGAAGGAGGCTGTGGAATAGAAATAGGTGTTGCTTAACGAGCTCCTCTGGGGATCCTGACTCCTCTGGGCTCAATTTCGCGGCAAGTTGGGAAGTTTGACTTGAATTCCCCAAACTTCGCCTTTTTTCGCAGGCTTCACGGCAGCTCCCCGCATCTGAGATGGACCCGGGGGGGGTGGGGGTGGGAAAGAAAAGAAAGAAATGGCTGGAAACACGCCGACATCGCTCTTCTCCCGGCCTCGGCGGTGGAGAAGGTGGGGAAGGACCCGTGGCTGATGAGAAAATAAAAATTAAGTGGGAAGGCCCATTGGCAGAGCGTTATATCGTGTGGGTTTTTTTTTTATTTTTATTTTTATTTTTTTATTACGCCCAACTCTTCTTAACGCCTCTTCGGCATCGCTTCTATTTGAACCCGACACCCGCCGCACATTTTTATCCCAGACAGTCCCAGCCTC
This sequence comes from Gallinago undulata, assembly GCA_026546715.1. Taxonomy (NCBI): domain Eukaryota; kingdom Metazoa; phylum Chordata; class Aves; order Charadriiformes; family Scolopacidae; genus Gallinago; species Gallinago undulata. The sequence goes on along the minus strand of JAOTQQ010000017.1, from coordinate 631,014 downwards.
GCCTGCGGTTGGGAAGCATAGTTCAATCCGCTTTTATCTTGATTAAGTCCACATGATTTTGAACTTGCAGCTCAGGTCTAGAGAGATCTAAGTCATTCCCCCCCCCCCCCTTTTCCCTTCCCCCCCACTTTGAATTGTTCGCAGCTTATATAGTTTTTCTTTCGCAGCCTTGGCCTCCATCCAATTAAATTTATCTTTGCCATTTGGGGATAATAATATTTTCCAAGCTCTTCCCACTTGTAGCTATTGTCTCTCCCTTCAGATTTCCTCTACGCACACGCGGTGTCTAGTAATCTGTTTACTGGCCTGAGTTTCCTCTTTTTCTCTTGGATTTTTCTTTTTTTTTTTTACTTTTTTTTTTTTTTTAAGTCCATCTGAGGAAGTAATTGCGGTCCCGTCGTGGAAGGGAGGGAAAAATCAGGTTGAGAACATCTGAGAGGCCAAAGTGATTAGCCATCAGAAGTTTGGGACCCTGTTTAGGAACAAGCAAATCCCGTTTCTGCAGCTGCCGGGAGATGCAGCTGCTGAAGGAGCGGTTTTTTGGGAGCACAGGTTGGCCACGCAGGTTGGAAAAACTCATTTCCCTCCCCCCCCCCCCAAAAAAAAAGCAGGAGGCAAAGCAAACTGAAATAGGGAAGGATTGAGGGTGTAAATAACGCATCTTGAGGTACCTTGAGAGCGCAGTCGGTAGCAGTGGGTAAGGTGGTGAGCCAGGTTGGTATAAAATCTATTATTTTCTATTTTTTTTCTTCTTTTCTCCCCCCTCTTCCTTCCCCCCTTCCCCACACAACCCCCCGATTCAAGTTTCCCTACTGTACGGGCTCGGACAAAGGCTTCTTTATGGCAATATTTACAGAAAAGGGTTTGACCGAAGTTTATATTGCGTTGAGAAAACGCCAGCTTTGGGGGGAAAGGAGAAAAAAAAATAACATCTTCTCTCCCCAATGGGCGAAAAAAAAGAAGTTAAAAAAAAGGAATGATTTATTGAGAAGAGTTCAAGTACAGGATTAACCTAAATCAAAATATAACTTTAGATGTTTACACAGATCAGCTAAAGCCACCTTTCACAACTCCAAGGTTTTGATTTTTGGTACAACTGCTACGATGGTTTTTTTGGTCACGAAATGCCTCTAACATCCCCTTAAAATTCATGTTAGTAACGCAAAACACATCTTACAAGCCTTGAGCTTATTTGCCTGCTGAAAACGCTGTTAAATGTGTTAAGTGTTTGCGTTATATCAGGCAAATGAGTGCGGACTCCGGAGCAAAGTGGGGGGTGGCTTTGGGGGGGGTGGCTTGGAATTATTTCTTCCTCGCTTTTTGCTGTTTCTGCTGGACAGTTTGGGTGCAAAGAAGTCTCGGGTGAAGATGCCGGGATAAAACTGGGGATTTTTATCTATTTAATCGCAGAAGAGGCACAAGGAGCGATGAGCTCGATGCTGCCGCCTCCTCTTCCTCCCCTCTGCCTGAGAAATAACCAAATAAAGGGGAAAAAAAAAAAAATCTTCCAGACGAGGCATTTGCATCCTCTACACACAGTCATATCAAAATCAACAAAATCAGACCTTTCCTCCCCCCTTCTCAAGTTCCCCACCACATCCCCCCCCTCCTTCAAAGAGCACAAATACAGCTTGTCCGTAATTTCCCCCTCCCCGCGCTCTAAGCTTTTCCCATTTCTCTAGGAAATGAAGTGGGGGTTTCAAAAGTAAATGAAGAGGTAGAAATGCTCTGGAAGCTTTAAGGCTTCGAGTTATTTGCCTTTTTTTTTTTTTTTTTTTTTTTTTAAGGGCAACAAAATGGAATGCGAGCCCCCAGCCCTCATTCCGTTTTATGGTGGTCACTTTGGTGGTCAAATTCAAGTGCTGTGACTCCACAGCTGCCTCCTCTCTCCTTCCTCGCAGGAAACAGGCAAATCCCATCCTTTAAACTGGGTTTAAAAACCAAAACGACACCGGGGCTGGGTTTAGATGTAGTTACCTACGAAGAGCAATAAATTATTCACGCACCTAGAGGAGAGACGGCGGGGTTTTGTTGTCTGCTGGGGTGTCGGGGAGGGAGGGGGGGGCGGCTTCTTTTTTTTTTTTTTTTTTTTTTTTTTGGGAGGTGTATGTGCTTTGTTTGGGGTTTAAAAAGCTCTTTGGATTTGGAGGTTGGGGCTTTTTTTTTCAACACCACGCTCTAATTCCTTCCCTGGATGCAGAGCTCCTCGCCTACAGCCTCTATGGGATCTGGGTTGGGATAAATATACCCCAAAAATGGGGATTTTAGAGCCTTTCCCCTTTTAATCGGAGAGGGAAGATCCTCCACGCAGGTTGCAAACAGGAGGGAATTGGGGGGGGGGGAGAAATAATTACGCTCATAAACAATAGCTTAACATTATTAGTTTGTAGTTAGTATTAATATTGGTCCATAAAAAGCCAAGTTAAAAGATCGCTGACACTTTAATTAAAAGTTTTGCCCAAAATGACGTCCCAGTCATAAAATAGGGCAGATTACAAACCTGAAGAAATCCATCTCTGCAGCCAGAGCTCTTGCCCCTGTATGTACATAAATATATATATATTTATATGTGTTCATCAGCCAAAGGGTGCATTAGAAAGGAAAACACAGCTCATTTTGGGATTACGGAGATATTTATAAGTGTTTATATCTCCAGCTCCACACACACGCAGTGAGAGAGACTCACATGCCCCCATCCCTTATAAAAAGGGTTTTATGGGAACGGCTTTTCCAAGAGAAAATACAAAGCTCGTGGAGGCGGGGAGGGGGGAAACCAGGAATTAATGAGAATTAATGATGGGGGGGTGCGTTGTGGCGTTAGGAGGATGAAGAAGGCTCAAAGTGATGAAGAGCACACAACCTTGGCGTGTGAAGCCGCCATGTTTCCCTTCAAGATTTTCCTAATAAATCCATAAAAATCCGGGCACACCGCCTGAGAAACATTAGAGTTTGGAAAGCTCTGCTGAAAAAATACCCGTTGTATTTTATTTTATTTTATTTTATTTTTTTTTGCTCAGGCATCCTGAAATCCTTTGCTCTCTGCTCGGCTTCCAGGTACCGACTTGCGAGGCTGCTTTCTTCCATGAAAATAAACTTCCCCCCCCTTCTTTTATTTTTTTTTTTTCCTTCTAAAAATCTTGCGTTGCTGCAGAATTGCAGAATAATTATATTTTTAGCAGAGGCTGCAGCCTCCGTCCGCTGCCTTTTCCTCCCCATTTCTCTACGTCTCGCCCAGGAATGAAGCAACCCCCCCTGGTTAAAATACAAACAGCAGGTTAGGGGGTGGGGGGGAGGCAAAGAAAATTTTTAAAAAAATTAAATAGAGGAGAGCGAAGTGCAAAAGGAGGTGCCCAGGGATGCTCAGCACCAAGGGGGACACCCCCGAGCTGGGCTGGGACCCTCTGATGCTCCTTCTTGGGGAATTGGTTATTTTCGGGTGAGTTTAGGCGTTGGTTGTTGTTTTGTTGTGAGTTTTTGATTTATTTATTTTTCGGGGAGCAAAGCGAAAACAGGGCAGCCGAGGAATTTTTTTTCTTTTTCTGCTCCTAAAGGCTCAGTGCTGGAAATGCTAAGATTTGGGGTTTTTTTTTCTTTTTTCTTTTTTTCTCCCCCCCCCCTTCTCGCTTTTCAAATTTACTGCGACTCGGTTTGAGAAGATCCTCTCTAGAAAAGCTTTTTTCTCCCTCCTGGTGGTTTGGGGTTTGTTGGGAGAATTGAGCCCTTCACCAAACACACCCCACGGGGGAGTTCAGTGCGGGTTTCTGTGCGGATAATTCCATATTTTCATTTCTTCTTCCTTTTTTCCTGGCCGTTTTAAAAGGGATAATTTAAAGGGAAAAAAAAAAAATAAAAATTGCCTGAGTGGCATCCTGTAAAAAAGGATAAAAATTTGGGGATGCGCTGCAATATTTTGATAAATCGGTGGAAGCGGCCGCCCCTGTTGGGCAGGGAAATATTTTCCACCTCAGGCAGAGGATTTCTAATCCAGGTGAAAACCCGATTAGCGCCCAATTGTTGCAGGCGATTTTGTTCCTCCGAGACTATTTAAAGGCGGCGGGATAACCCCTCGGAACCCGGCAGCGCGGAAGTTACGCGTCCTTCAGGTGCACCTTTCCAGAGGGTTTGCAGACGAGATATTTTAAATTATTTTTTTTTCCTCCCATATCAGTTTTAATAATTCTTTGCAAAACTCGGAAAAGATCTGGCAGCACTTCGATATCCCTGGATTTTTTTTTCGCATGAAAATGCGGAAAGCCAGAGAAAGAGGAGGCTCCCGGGGCACGGGGTAGAAGACAAATGACTTTAATAAGAATATCTTTTTTAATTCAGCTGGAAGAATAAATGATGAGAGCATTGCTGCAAGTACATTCATTGATTGACAATAAACAATTGCATTAAATATTCAATATGCCACTCTTACGTAATAAATATTTAACCGAACATTAAAGGAGGTTTTGGAATATTTATTAGACACTGACTTAATTCATTTGTTCTATTCTCTGATATATCGCTAATTCGATATCAAAAGTCATTAAGCCGGGCCTGCTTTAACTTTAAAGTTGGAAACTTTACGCGATCCCCCCGCGCACTGTCGTTGCCTAAATGGTATATTCTCCATAAAGCATGCCAACTGGCTTGATGTATAGTTGATGTGCACACAGCGATCAACATAATTAGCGTATGTTAGAAGCTTGTTAATTAGCGCCAACCCCCCTCACTCCCGGATAGAGAGAGAGATAGAGATTTACTTAATAATTTCAGCTGGAGGAAGAGCTGGGCGCTCCCGCCTGCAGGAAGGTTGGGAGAAATCTTGGAAAACTTACTTCTGCATCTCCAGCGATTTTATTGAGCTACCTACAGCCTACTCCTTCCAAGGATAGAGATAGCCGTGATAATAAATTATAATAATCAGCGTAATTAAAATATTAAAAAAAAAAAAAAAAAGAAGAAAGGGTGGAAAAACACCGCTCGAGCTCACGAAGACACTCCCTCTCTCCCCCCCACCCACCCCCCCCCTACACCCCCGCCCTCAAACCTCCCCAGCCCAAATCGCCCCCACCCCATCTCCAAACCCTGCTGAAAAGCAGCGAGCGGAATCCAAATGGGAAGGAGAGGAGGGAGGAAGAAAGGAAAAAAAAAAAAGAAGAAAAAGAAAAAAAAAAAGAAGAAAAAAAAAAAGGCAAGGAAGGAGCGAGGGAAAAAAAAAAAAAAGGAGAGAGGGGAAAAAAAAAAAAAAAAGCAGGAACTTCACAAGCCACCCCTTGTACTTGTTCTGCTGCGAAGGCTGAGGAGGGGTGTGCCTTCGGGAAAATGCCTACAAATCTGCAATTGATTTTCATAATGTTTCTGCGGTGTTTGCAAACCAATCGTTTGAACCTCTGAGATCTTACCTAAGTGAACCACTCCTACGCATCTAAGTGCTCCAAACTGATATATGACAATATCTACTTTGGATCACGTGCCCGCCGGAGCGACTAAGACGGATAGCGCGTCATCTCGCCTTCCCAAATTTTTTCCCCTCCGCACGTCGGATCCCAAACATCTAGCTATAGGAGCGAGAAAAGGAGAAAGATGTTTAACTCGGTGAACCTGGGCAACTTCTGCTCCCAGTCGCGTAAGGAGAGGAGCGCTGAGTTTGGGGAGAGGGCAGGTTGCGCTTCCAATCTCTACCTCCCCAGCTGCACCTATTACGTCCCCGAATTTTCAACTGTGTCATCTTTCTTGCCACAGGCCCCCTCTCGCCAAATCTCCTACCCTTACTCCACCAACCTCTCGCAAGTGCAGCCCGTGCGAGAGGTCTCCTATGGTCTAGACCCCTCCGGTAAATGGCACCACCGGAGCAATTACGCCTCGTGTTATTCCGCAGAAGATCTGATGCATAGAGAGTGCATCCCGCCTTCCACCATGACCGAAATGCTAATGAAAAACGAGAGCGTGTACAGCCACCACCACCACCCCAGCTCCAACCACCCGGCGTCGACGGGATTCTACACCAGCATGAACAAAAACACGGTCCTGCCCCAAGGTTTCGACCGCTTCTTCGAAAACGCCTATTGCGGGGGGGAAAACCCCCCGAGCGAGACCTGCCTGCAGAAGGGCGAGGGCAAAGTGGAGGCAGAGTCCCAACCCCACGCACTGTCATCCCGCGGAGAGCCGGGGCTGGACCCGGAAGATGAGGAGGAAAACACCAACCCGGGCTCTTCAGCCTCATCCTCTTCTGTCACCAAGGAAGGGAGCAAAAGCAGCAACTCGAGTAGGTAGAAGCAGTAAACGGAAAGGTTAAGGGACTAGCCCGTGTGTTTTGTCGGTCAAATTTTATGTGGAGTTTTATAAGCATTCAAAGGATTTTATTATAACCTACAAAGCTCTTTCTTCCAACGAGAAGAATTTTTACGATGGGAAAAGCTCTTTGAGAACAAAAAAAAAAAAATAAAAAAATGGAGATGTTAGGCGCAGACACGGTATCTCAGAGTCTGTGAAATTTTAAAAGCACACCGTCGTGACAAATATTAACTTTGATCATGAACTTACACGGGCGTTTTAAAAGGATTTGGTCCCGGGTTGCGGAGGGTAAAAGGCAATTGGGCAGAACGCTGCTCCAGCCGCCTGGGCTTTGCTTTTTAGGCGGTAGGATGCATGCAAAATGTTTTGGGGGGGCTTTTTTATTATTATTTATTATTTATTATGATGATTATTTGAATTTTTAAAACTGTACGTCGAGCCGTTTCTCCTGGTGGGGGTGCAGAGCCAAGTCGGGGGGGGGAATATCTGCCGAATTTGCTGGCAAAGCTGAGCATTTTCTTCGACTTTGCTCTTTAAAGTGGCATTTATTCCCCTCCAAGCCTGGTGGAGCTTTTGTCAGGGAGGGCTTTTCCTTTCGTGGTTGTTTGCTTGGGTCTTCTGGGGTTAGTTTGTTGGGTTTGGGGTGGTTTTCTTTTTTTTGCTCGCATTCATATTTTTCTAGGCAGTCTTAGAGGAGCTTGCTTTTTTTTTTTTTAAAAAAATAGGCTGAATCCAGGCAACTTTGCAAGTTCGCGTTGAGCGAGGGGCTCTTTTGGGAACAGGGGAGGGTTGTTTTGTCTCCCTCTTCGCTTTCGTGATGCGAGTCCCCCTTTTGCTGCTCAGATGCGAAGTTCTCTTTTGACTTTGATTCCTTTTTGCGTGTGTGGCGAGGACTGGAGTTAATCAAAAACTTATGCGGAACATAATATCTAGTTCCTCTAATTCCAACCTTGCTCATGCTGTTTCTATACAGATAACAGATTTGCAGCTGAGCGTGGGGTTTGGTTGTTGGGGTTGGTTTGGTTTTTTTTTTTTCCAGCCTCTCTAAACCCTGCTCCAGCAGCCTCCTGCCTCCGCTCCCAGGCTGTTCTTTATTTTATTTTATATTTTAATTTTTTTTTTTTTTAAAAAAAAAAGAACCTATCTGCACCGAAAAGATGTCTGCATGTGCCTGGGTGCAGTGGGAAAATAATTCCACCACGGTCCTTAAGACTCTGTGCAACCTCACCTCTGCTACCCCTAACAATAGGAGAACTGCTGGAAGATATCTACCCCCTCCTACCCCCCCCCCCCCCCCAAATTAATAACTGGAGTTATTATGGGCTCCTATCTCTCTGGGAAGATGGGTCTGTGTCTTGTCTTTCCTTAGGATGTTTACCCTGCCTTCTGGTTCTTTTAAGGTGCTCCCAGAACGAGGAAGAAGAGATGCCCCTACTCGAAATTCCAGATCAGAGAGCTAGAGAGAGAATTTTTCTTCAATGTCTATATAAACAAAGAGAAAAGGCTCCAGCTCTCTAGGATGTTGAATCTCACCGACCGACAGGTTAAAATTTGGTTTCAGAACAGAAGAATGAAAGAAAAAAAATTAAGCAGAGACCGCCTGCAGTATTTCTCTGGAAACCCCTTGTTGTGAACATCTTTTGAAATCCCCTCTGCTGGCGAAGTGTCTGTGCGTGGAGGAGGAACAGTTGCGAGCAGGGGTTTGCCCTTCGAGCCGACAAAGCAACCTCAAAGTTTAAGCCCTTTCGTTACTTATTTCTCTGTGTCTGGGACGGTGCTGAGTAACAAAAGGAGCGAGATTTTCTTTCAGTTCCCGCTTCGAGGACTTGGATTCCACGAACATTTTATTTAATTTTTTTGTTTCTTCTTCTTTTTTTTTTTTTTTGTTGTTGGCTGAATAGGTTTGGATTCCTTTTTTTTTATTATTATTATTATTTTTATTGTTTATTATTATTATTATTATTATTTAGGCACCCTGTCCAGTTGAATAAATGGCAGTGCTGTGTGTTCCTACCCCGGTGATTTCAGTGCGCAGCTGCGTTAGCACAAGAGCGGCCAAAGTCTCCCTGTAGGATCAAATCACTTCATCGGGGGTGAGTGTGTGCGTGTGTGTGCGTGTGTGCGCGCGTGTGTGTGCGTGTGTGAGCACACGCACAGGCATGTGTGTCCTTGTAACGTCTGTGTGCACACCCGCACCCGCCCCGCTCATCTGTGTCCCAAGGAAGATCATTGTTTCCACCTCCTCCATCCTCCCTTTCTATCTAAAAAAATATATATATATGCATATATATAAGTGGGAGGTTGTGTGTATATATATGTATATCCATATATATATTCTCCGAGGTATCATTTTTTCCATTTGGAGTCGGGAAAGGGGGGGGGAAATCCAGAAGAAAATACATTTGCAATAACTGTCTCTGAAAGAAATGGTTTGTAAATAAGTTTCCTAGTGCTTTTTTTTTTTTTTTTTGCTTTTTTTTTTTTTTCCTGGAAATGGGAGACAAAGAACAACACAAAAAAAAAATCCTGAAAAAAAATAATTAAAAAAAAAACCACCCAACCCCTCTTTGTGTATGTAAAGTGAGTCCCCGGGATACTCTGTGAAATTCTGTGGCAAATAAAGACATTGCAAGCTGTTCTACATTATGATTTTATTTGACCATTTTATTAGAATTTCCCCTCTTAAAAGCCTCTTTGCGGTCATTGTGGTGTGGGGTTTTTCTTCTCCAGGAGTTCCAATACCTGAATGCATCTCCGAAATATCACCATCCATATCCATGGGGGCTGGCTGCGATCTGCTCTGGGAGGACTGGTCTGAACCTGGACCCTCCACCACCTTGGAGCCCAGGTTTGGGGTGGAATCCATTGGATTCGGCTGCGAACTGAAATTTATAGGATTTGTCTTGGCCCAGTCATCCCACCCTGAATTTGGCTCCAGATGCCCTTTCGCTGTTTTCCGGTTGTAGTTAATCTTTTTTTTTTTTTTTTTCTCCATTTTTTAAGAGAACAATGTATTAGTCTCTCTCTTCTTCTTCTTTTTTATTTTTTTAAAAAATATATAATTAAATAAACAAAACTGAATGAAACTGGGAATCACACCGAGAAAGGAGCTGCATTTCCCTGAGTCAAGGATACCTTCTACCTCCAAAGCACAAATGCAAAGTCAAGTCCTTCAAATTCCCTTAAGGAAAAACAAGTTCAACTCCCAGGCACGGGGCATAAAAGTGATTTTTTTTTTTTCCCCCTTCTTCTTCCCCCCCCCTTCCTCCCCCCTTCTTTGCACAATGACTTTTTTTTTTCCTCCCAGTGTCCGAGACCAACACACCGTTGTCGAGGACAAAGAAATCCCGAAGATGACGTTGGTGACGGTGGTGCATGTCAATTTTTTGTGTGTGTGTGTGTCTAAATACAACCATTTTGAAGGTTGTTTTTTTTTGGGGGGGGGGGGTGGGGGGTGTTCTTTTGGGCAGAAAAGGGTGTATTTGAGGGTTCCGATCTGGATGCTCTCCTGCTTTCTGATGTGGAGCGATGGGATTGTGCATATGGAGGAGGGTGGGGTGGGGGTAGGGGGGGGGACACACAAAGAAGGAAAAGGGGGGGGGGGGGATAAAACCCCCAGCAGCCAAGAAACAGCACATTATATTCTCATCCATTGAGCGTGTTCTTGTAAAATTCTCCTCCTCGCTTTTAAATACAACCCTGTTGAATGAGAACCCCTTTGATGGTGTCTTCTGATTTTATTTGACAACGGTAGGGGAAAAAAAATCATAAAGCCGCAAAAATGCTCTTTTCGTTTGCACCCACTCCCCCCCCCCTCCCCTCCCCTCAAACCCCCCTCTCCCCCCCGCTCAATTAAATGCAAACCCACTTGAAGCTTTCGTGATAGACCCGTCCTGCTTCCCCCCACGAAAGGATCTTGAAAGGATGTTCGGAGGCATGGTTCTCATTAAAAGAGTGGGAAAGGGAAGGGAGAGAAGAAAAAAAAAAAAAAAAAAAAAAAAAAAAAGAAGGGGGGGGGGGGGTGGGTGGAGGGCAAAACGCTCCTTTATTTTCTTATATTTATTTTTGCAAAGCCTGCGAGCTCAAAGGCCGCTTGTCCTCGGCCTAAAATCTGGCCAATCTTTAAATTCAATAAACCAGGCGTGAAGGAGGGGGATTTATTTTATTTTTTTTTTAAATATTTTTTAATTTTTTTTTTTTTTTGCGGGCTGCCCGAAGTAAAATAGAGAAGAGGGAGATGGGGAGATGGGAGCCATCTTCCTGGCAGATGGAGCTGAGCGCCGGGACCGGCCCGAGGAGGGGGCTTTATCTTCCACCGCAAAAAAAAAAAAAAAAAGAAAAAGAAAAAAGAAAGAAAAAAAAACCCACACGCAAAAAAAAAAAAAAAAAAAAAGAAAATAAAGGGGGAAAAAAAAAAAAAAGAGAAAAAGCACCTTTCTTTAATGAGTGTTTGCCAAAGCTTCCCAAGGTTAGGAAAACTAAAGAGAGGTGCAATAAGGTGAATTTCGGGAGGTCAGAAGCGGCAGTTAATGCTCCGTAACAGCGGCGGCTGCCCGGACAAAAGCGGCTCGTCTAGACATTGTAATAAAGACTGCGGCACTAAACAGCTTAATTTTTCTTAATTACCCCGTCTGGCTAAAGGAAAAGACTTCCGCAGTAAATAGTAAACAAATAAGGGACTCTCGCCCAGGGAATTTTTTTTTTAAATTTTTTTTTTCCACCCCTCCCTCTCTCTCTTCTCTCTCCCCCTCCCTCCCCTTTCTTTCCCCCCCCAACCTCAACCCCAACACCACCGGCTCCCCCCCCACCCCCCCCCCCCCTAT
>JAOTQQ010000017.1:415347-431938 GCA_026546715.1 Gallinago undulata | reverse complement strand
TCAGCCCCCCCTCCCAGCAGAGGGGCTCCAGCCCTCCCAGCATCTCCGGGGCCTCCTCTGGCCCCATCCAACAGCTCTGTGCCTCTCTGAGGCTCCAGACGGAGCTCTCCCAGGGCAGCACCACTGTGCGGCCCCAACTCTGCCACCCCGGCTTATGACAGGGCCCATCCCAGGGACTGGTCGTAGCTGTGAGGACCGAAGGCTGGCTCTGTCCCCTCTGTCATCTTCAGTGTATTGGCCCTGGGTAGTGATGGCCGCCAGCCCAGCACGGGATGCAAAGTCCCATCTTTGTACAGGACATGCCCTTCTGGCTTGGCCCAGAACAACCATCCCTATTTTTAATGAAGGGTCATTTGTTTTCGATCTAGGTGACATTTTCAGCTAGGTCGGGGGCTTTTTTTCCATGGAGCTCTAATTTTTCTGGTTAACAAATTTTTCTAAACTAGTTAAGCTCACTGCAAAAAGAAAATATTGCAGTATTTAAATTAGAAACATTACAATTTATTAGTTTAAACACTATTTTTCATTTTTCCTGTTTAATAGAACCAGCACTTTACGTTTTTTCGGACGACTTGGTAGTAACACTCCTCAGAAGAGGGTTTTTTCATTGTGCTTACAGCAACTCTGCTGCATTTCAGCTTTCTCATATTTTTTTTTTCACAGTCTTTAGCATCGTTACAAAATCTAGTTCATGCAGGTTCGTATTGACTGTGTTGACATAACCATGAACTGAGGGAAAGTGAACTGTAAAAACTTCTGAACTTTGGAATTTCATTGTTTATCCGGACTTTTTGTTAGATCAGTTCCTTGTTTCTTTAAATGCACTTTTACAAACATTATTTTAGAGATGCATTATATCACAAATAATCAATTTAATTTTTATCTTACGGTCTGGAGAATTTTGGAGGTTAATATGAATTTTACAGCCTGCCCTTTGCTCATCACAGGCCAAATTAAATTCCTACTTAGTATCAGCATCAACAGACTTGAACAGGAATCAGGTCAGAATGACTGTGGCCCTATTTCTAAATTTAGTATTTAGTGGACATTAAGTTGACAACTAGTTAATGGATTTCCCAAATCTGGGTACAAGCACAGTTTCTATAAGCACTGTGGATATTGCAGAATTTTCAGTGTATTTTCCTACAGGTGCATAAGCCAACAGTAAAACAACGGGTTAAACAATGCCATCAAGAAGCGTATTTACTTCAACATAATTGTAAAAAAATACATGAATTCTGTCTTAGGAACCTGAAGTCCTGGAGAGCAGTTTTGGGCACGCATAACCTGCACAGACTTAGCAGACACACAGTGAAAAGAAAGATCATAAGCATCACGGTGCACCCGGGATTCAAGAGGGAAACATTTGAAAATGACATCGCGGTGTTTGCGCTGGGTTACGCGGTTCGGTACAGCGGCCACATCCAGCCCATCTGCCTGCCCCCCGCCGAGCTCCCCCCAGGGCTGGAGAACGGCACCGAGTGCTTCATCAGTGGCTGGGGACGCACCTCAGAGCAAGGTACCCCCTCCCGTGCAGGTCAGGAGGTGTCTCACACACCACCGGTTAAATCCTTCCACAATTCAATCTCTGCTTTCACAAGTTCTTCCACTGACAGCAGGTTAAACATACACAGAGGTAACCAAAGGCATACATTTTCTAGCTTTTATTCCAAGTATAACACCAAAAAAAAGGAAAATAAACCAGCCTGACTTTCAGATTCATGGTACAGCTACTCTCTGCTAGAAATGGCTTTTTTGTAGAAAAACGACGATTCTGATGCTGTGCGTCGTGAACCCAGGGGTCCCTGTGTATTTCACAAATGGCTCTCCCCTTAACCCCAATGAGCACAACCTCTTGGTCAGGCGGCAGCTTGTGTCCTCCTCCTGCTGTGGAGATTTCGAGGAGGACTGGGGATGGTACAAGCTGGTTTGCTGTCACGGCTGACGTTCCCAGCAACCGGTACGATTCCTGTTGGTGTTTCTTCACAATAAGAACTGCGGAAGACTACACCAAATCCAAGCCTGCAAATCCTTAACACACTGAAGTTTCAATCTGGTAGAAGGTGGCACAATCTGTGTATTACATACGTGTCTAGACATGTGCATAAACACGCTTCAGCTAAATGGGGAAAAAAAAAAAACAAACCATGGTAAGAATTGCTACACATAACAGTGTAAATATTTTACCTTTCTATATGCTGCCTTCCATTACAGGTGATACTTCAGCTGTGTTAAAAGAAGCTCAAGTGGAAATCATTCCTTACAGCACCTGCAATGGCTCGGAGTCCTATGGGGGGCTGGTGAACAGGAACATGATCTGCGCTGGCTCTCGCTTCGGAGAAGTCGACGCTTGCCAGGTACGAACGGCCCTGGGGGAAAGCCCCAACCAGTGGCTCGGGGGCACCGTCAGGGCCAGCAGCTGTGGCACAGTTAATTACAATTACAGTTAATTACAATGGCACAAACGCTAAGCAGAAAACACGTCCTACTGCAAAAGCGTCAGCATAAATAGAAAGAGAGGCGAGAGGGTGATTCCAAAGAAAAAACACACATGAAGGATTCAGTGATGCTCGGATGAAGACAAGAGTAAGATAACAAGGGGAAAGGGTAAACAACTCAAACACATTTATACAACACTTGCCACAAAGATGTCAATAAATTATGTATTACACAAACACAGCTGTGGATGCACACGGGTGTGATGGTTCACACGCAGCGTGTAAAATGCACAAGCATCTTACCTGTTTTTGTGCTGCTGAAAGAGCAGCAGCTGTGGAAAGTGATATGGTTCAGTGATACGGAGAGATTTTTATTTAAACACTGAACAATCAGCATGTCTTCCCCAGAAACTACAATTCTCAGGTCAAAAGCACCAGTATGCAAAAGCTGGGGCACCAGTTGTGATATGGGAGACATTTGTAATTGAAACCCATCACGTATTGGTAGGTCCTTTGTCTCACGCTCCCTGCTCCCCTCGGCATTCCCCCCACAGCAGGTACCGTGGCAAAGACTCAGGGCTCTGCCGTCCTTACCGTGTTCTCGGTACTTACACACCGCATGGACAGTGTGTTCTCATACTCACTGAGGAGTGAGAAAGTTTAGGGAGAAGAGCCTTGGAATGAAAAGGTGCAGAGAGAAAGCTAGAACTTTAGTTAAAGACCCCGAAGCTCACTCAGGTGGGTGAGGGACTTGAGCCACCGTCACCCGGCATCACCCCACTGTGTCTTTGTGCACCACGAGCTGTGGGTTCCATCAGCATTACTGTCCAGTTCACTGCACGGAGTGAAAAAAGTTAAGAAAAAAAAGTGGACACATTACTGACTTCTGCACTGTCTCCTGGGTGGGAACATAAGTTATTAGTTCTTTATACTGTTTATTTCCAGGGAGACAGCGGCGGACCTTTGGCGTGTTATCATGCTGGGACCAACAGATACTATCTCATGGGGATTTCTAGCTTCGGCCTTGGCTGTGGACGACCAGCGTATCCCGGGATCTATGTCCGCTTAACGCAATACAGAGCGTGGATAACATCCGAGCTGCTGAGCAGCACGGCCAGGAACCCCGTCAGCATTGCACTGTCCGTCTGTCTGACTCTGGTAGGGATGGTACTCGTGTAGACTTGCTGAAGGGACAAAACATCACGTCATCGCCGAGGCTCAGTTTGCCTGTTCAACTGTGGAAAGAGCGAACTCCTGTTTCAGAACAAATCCAAGAGCCAAAGGACATACACTTACTTTTTAGAATTCATGTTTGCAATTGTGCTATCTTTTTTGTTTCCTGCCTTTGCTATCCCCACTAACAGCGGAGTAAATGATTACAACCCTGACCCCAATAAAGAAATTGTATATAGAAACGTTACCAACTGAAAATACTTTTTTCCTACCCTGCTTCTGGGCATCAGAACCTTCGCTACTGCTCAGTGACAGTGCCGCCATTCTGCAGATGGCAGAGATGCTCCCTCTGCCGGGTGAATCAGCAGAGCACAGCCCGGGTTGGGTTAACGGCGGCCCGGCTCACTGAGAACTAAAGAAGAAAAAAAACCTGTGGAAAGACAAAAGGTGTTTGCCTCTAAGTATTTTTAGTGATGTCTTAAATTCTCTGCACAAGTAACTTAGTGCCCTGCCTGCTGCAAGGACACACCAGGTAAAAGACCTCTGGGTGCTATTTTATAGACTAAATGTTTATTCTTGGCCACTGTAAAAGAGCCGCTACCACACAATCTGTGCACGTTTGGTCAGCACTGCTGCACTACTATGTTAATTAAAAATAAATAAGAAACAGCAGATTTACATTTTGGCGACTTTATTTACCAAGGTCAAAATTTGCAACCATCTAATTGATTCGACAAATATTTACAATTCATATAAAGCGTGTATTTTTGTTTGGAAATAACCAGCAGAACAGTATTAGGTACTATGTCTCTTACTCTCAGGATATAGATTTTATTCTCTTATAATCAAGACTTTGAAGTAAATCCAAAACAAGTACTTCATGATAAGTGATTACTTAAAGAGCAAACTCATCTTACTGTTTAATATTTCCATGACAAAAAATGAGCTGCTCTGTCCAAAACACTATTTTAAGAGGATAAAAATTGACTACCCTTTATGTCCGGCAGCACTACATTTGTTTCACTTGCTGAATACACAAATAATTGGCCACTTTTTTTTTTTTTACAGTCTTAACACTTGATAGCTTTTTTTTATTATTATTATTCCATATTACAAAAGAAGGTGAAGGAGGAACAGCACACAGTGAGGATCAAAAACACCGTACAGAGGAGTCACCAAACGCGTTTCAGAGCTGGGGGGGAACCCTCCTGCAGAGGTGCCACAGAGCGAACCCCCCCGGGTTGGTGCCTCCCGAGATTCCCCCGAGTCCCCCTGGAGCAGTTCCCCAGCACTGCAATGGCTTTCTCAACCTCGCTTAGTCTTTTTGATGTGCAAAAAAAAAAGCACTCTTTTTTTGACATGATCGCGAACACAAACATATGCTCCAGTTTGGCCTAAAGGAAATGTATCATGGATCATGTCCATAACCGTTACAGAATTAGAAACTTTAGGAAAAAAAAAGGTATTTTTATAGCCTACTACCAATGTGATTGTGGAATGCAGTCTTTCTCATACCGTTTGCAAAGAGCTCTGCTTGCTAAGAAGACCATTAATTCAAAAATGAGTAAAAATAAGAAATACTGGCTGACCATATGAAAAGCGTTACACATCCAGGGAGTGAGCGCAGCCGAGTCTCACTGGGATCTGAAGAAGCACAACACACAACAGGGAGCTCTAACACCGTCTCAACAGCACAGCCCATAGTGCAATTCCCGCTGACGGAACTGGAAGCAGGATTCAATCCTAACTATGGAAAATAGTGTATTTATTATTCATGCAAGAAGCACTGCAGACACATTTCTCTATTTCACAGAATCACGGAACCACAGAGCGGTGGCGGCTGGTGGGGACCCGGGGGGGTCACTGTGCCCAAGCCCCCGCACCAGGGGCTGCTCAGGACCCGCGTCCTGGCGGCTTGTGAGAGCTCTGTGGATGGAGACCCCACACCCAAACGAGCCCTGATCGTGTCAAACAGCTCATTTTCACCTGAAACAAATTAATCACACAAACTAGGATCTCTGGTGCAATCAGAGCTAACATGCAGCTGATAGCAACTGTGGGAATAAAACACCCTGATCTTTTTTTTTTTTTTTTTTCTTCTTTTTTTCCCAATACTCTTTAGGATCCATTTTTTTTTGCAAGTTTCCTACAGACATACAAAATTAATTCAAATATCTCCTTCACCAAAGAGGATCTCATTTGACTTTGTACTATCCATAAAAATATATGCTTGAAAATCTGATTCACAAAATATTTCATTTGTTTACTAAAATGAAATATATAAACTGTCAAAATACGTATATAAACTCAATTTCGGAATTTGAAAAGATCACAATTTAGCTACAAAATATACCAACCATCTACCTGTTTTCAATAGAATATTTTCTTACAAAGACACCACTACTTTGCAAAATATTGCCTACCTTACAAAATTAGTCTGGAAATTTTGCACTACCTTCAGCGTAGAAACCATATATTAGAACCTCATTAACCCTTTGGTATATATCTTCCATTTTTTATTTTAATGTTCTTCTTCTATTTGGTTTAAATGTTCCAAAGCACAGTAGAATCTCCAGACAGAATAAGCAATGCGTGTTTAATTGCAGAGATAATCAGCACACAATTTATTTTTTCACTGAGAGATGCTCACGGTGCCCAGACGCTGCGGAATCCCCAGCTCCTCGTCCTGCCCGGGCTCCGAGGGAACCCCGGGGCTTCAACTCTCTTAAGAAACACCAACCCCTGAGCTCCCCGCACCTCGGACACTCACCGCTTGCTGCGGACCCTTTCCAAACCCCATAAACACAGCAAACATTGGAGGAAAAAAAAAAAAAACCACCACAACCTAAATTTTTAAACTGTCAGCTGAGAAAGAGTAAACATAATTTATACCTCTAGCAAAGTATTAGCTTTTTTTTTTTTTTCCATCATCTGGACCTGTAAATAACAACCTACAGGTTAAAATAAAAATATTTACATACAAATAACTGAAAGAAAAAGTAAAGATTGAAAAAGAGTAAGAAATCAAAACTTATACTGGTTATAAATGTTACTTATAATAATGTCAACTATGGCAAGGATTCCATTTCATCCACATTTTACTTATGAGCAAACACTGCCTCCGTTGCAAGAGGAACTGGTGGAAATTTGCAAATAAATTCTAATCACCTGCCTTGAGAAACGGGACTGTCCTTTACTGTAGGTGCAATCTTGACTTTAGAAAGTTTCCAGTTGTGCCAGCAGGAATTTTGGTGAGGTTTTCTTGTTTCCTTTTTGTACTTTGTCACCAACATATTGTAAATAAAATCTATATAGTCTTTAAGTTGTGAAATCTAGGTAGAAAAGTTTCATTTTTGACCTTTCATCTAGTTTAAAAAATTCAGTATAAAAAAAAAAATTCTCCTCTGAAATTTAAACAGTCCACAAAAGTTTTACCTTCTTTTCTTACACACTTTTATGACAGTAAAGATCTTTCAAAGTTTTTAGCTCTTCAATTAGAGTTTTGTTCTGATTTTCCAGGACTGCAACTCGATTTTCCAGGCATTTAACATACTCTTTCTTCTTTCTCCGGCATTCTCGAGCAGCCTCTCTGGAAGAGACAAGCAGAAGTGACTGCTGATTTGAGATGTGTCCGTCTTAGGAATGGTATGATCCTGACCAAGACAAGGAGAGAAACTGAAAAGCCCCCAGGGACAGGTAGGGAGCAGGGAATTTAGCGGTCTCTGGTAACACATGGGGGTCAATCTGCAGCAAATACCCCCATTTATTTTCTCTGAATTGTGCGAGACAGGACATGTAGCGTGTTTTGGTCAGATTTTTCAGTGTTGTTAGTGACTGGATGTAGCACCCCCCGATGACCATCAGCACGGTGAGCTCGCAACACTCACAATTTGTGCTCTGAAGATCCCCCTTCAGCACCCGCAGCCCCCGTGCACCCACGTACCTGTTCTTCATCAACCTTATTTCTCGTTTCAACTGCGGATCGTCCGTCTTACTTGTCTGCGATGTCAGCGTGACGGGAGACGTCATCACCACAGTCTGGGGAAGGGAGGTGGTGGTTGGCGTGGTGCGGATCTGGTAGGTCTGCATATCCCCTGACGCAGCTGGGGTGACAACAGCGCAAGACACCAAAAGGCGGTTGCGTTAGAAAGTGAGGCCAGCGCTGGTGAGGGACATTTCTAACCATTTCCAGAAGGTACTCACTCTGCACCACCACCTGGTTGCTGGGTACCAGTATCTGCTGCCCATCTGACGTCTGCGCGTACTGCAGTATTGTTGTCCCAGGCTGGGTGCCACCCGCGTTCGCCATCGTTAGTGTCTGCAGTCCCTGCACGCCGTCTGCGCCCGGGCTGGCCAGCTGTAATCCGTTTGCAGCAATGGCAACTTAAAGAAAAGAGGAACATGCATGTGTTTGGAGCTGCACGTGGTGGGGAAAGTAAGTGTACGGCTGCACAACTGTTTCCAGGGCTGAAAAATACTGCCAGTTTTGAAAGGCTGTTTTCTTCCATCAGAGAGATTCCGTGATAAATCCACCTGACAGATCGGGGAGATTGAGCTCAGAGATCTAGGAAAGAAGTTCTTTGGTGTGAGGGTGGTGAGAGCCTGGCCCAGGTTGCCCAGAGGCTGCCCCATCCCTGGAAGGGTTCAAGGCCAGGCTGGAGGCGGCTTGGAGCAACCTGGTGTGGTGGGAGGTGTCCCTGCCTAGGGCAGGGGGTGGCACTGGGTGGTGTTTAAGGTCCCTTCCCACCCAAACCATTCCATGACTCTGTGATGTGACTCTATGATCAGCTCTTGCTGCTGGGCTCTGACCAGAGGTGGTGGTGGAGGTGGGGAGCTGCTGGCAATGGGGGAGCTGCAGGGTGTCCCCTGTGAGCTAAGGGCTGGGACCAGCCTAGCTCCACCAGCTCCACTGGTGGATACTCTTGGAAACACTTAAGAAAGGCCAAAAATCCAGAGAGACCAAGGAGTGAGGGGGTATCGAGATCACCCAGTACAGAGTCGGATGGGGAGGAGCCGCCCCGGGCACCAGAGAGGGTTTGGGTTTTGGTCCAAAGCCCAGGGAACACCAGGGGAGGTGGTAACAGAACACCTTTTTCTTTTTTTTGCTACCTCCCTGGTATCACAGAACACCTTGCTGTTGCCCTATGATATATATATATATATATATAATGGTATCTTCTCTGATCTTACATTTTGGACTAAATCTAACACTGGAAAACTGCCCTGTTACTTCGTAACAACATCCTGTGAATGCCTTGTCTTAATATGCAAAGTTAAGATAATGAAGCATTCAGTTTATCTGGTGTCTTTAGATACCAGCCTATTTCTATGTACTAACTTTATTTACCATTAAATAAATAACCAAACCTTTTGAATTTCATTTTAGTCAAATATATAACAAAGAGAAGTCTGTATTTTGAAGGAAGTTGAATAAAAATGTATCCAGTTAAGCATGTATTTTGTATAACGTACTGTACTGTCCAGTGCTCGTCTGGTAGATGGGCGTGGGAACGGACATCGACGTAACAGTGGAGACACCGGGACTCTCCTCATCTCCTTTTCTATCGTGTGTATCTTCAGAAGAAAGATCTTTCAAAATTTTTCTATAAAAAAAAGAGTTTGTTTATCAGCTCTAATAGTAGGAAAAAATGATGAAGAGCTGCAGTTGTAAACTACTATTTAGTTAGTTAGTCCAGGTTTTTATTTAAATATTTGAATAATTTTATGAGCTAAGAGCAAGTCAAGTCAGATACTGGCTTATAAAGTATGTGTATGTGCAAATCAGCACAAATTCCAGATTTTCAATCATTATCCTCTAAAAGCCTTGGCCGTTCGGACTGCTAAGCCTGCAGTGAAAACCTGCACCACTTACAGGAGATTTCAGTAATCTCCAGAATAATGGTGTGCCGAAAACTAGCACTGCAGCTGCATCATTTCATCTCGGTAAAAGCTGCATCAGAGTTTCCACCATAAACATTTTCCGGGGACAGATAACTGGCCTATTAAGAGATTTTTCTGATTTACAACCTGATCCTCTAACTCACTCATGAATAGGCTTTAAAACCAGTTTGCTCTGTCTGGTGTCAGAACAAACAAAAAAAGGAGTAGATTACTATAGAAAAGTTTAAAAATTAGGTCTTTTGCTCTTTCAGTACAGAGTAAGACATTACATTTTTTTTTCTGTGTTTAATTTGGCTCTTGCGCAGCTTCTCAAACAACCCGTGTCCCGTGTAACGATGCCCTACCACAGCACACGTCTCTAGATAAAAGAGGAACCAATGGAAGCACGAATTTTGTGCATCTTACCCCCGGCCAAACGATGGCAGTTCTGTGAAAAGAAAAGCAGAACTGACAACTCCTGATCCCAAACCCTCCCGACTGAACCCGCCCCGGCTCTGCTCACGGCTTGCACTTTCCTACTATGGCTAATTTAATTCAGAATTGCTCTTTTCCACCACCATTTTTGACTGTGTGCAAAATGATAAAAACCCTCCTACTTTATTTGTTCTGGTACATAATTCAAGATGAGATAAAGACCTAAGAAGAGTGGATAAAACATTCATAACTTGAAAGGCAGAAGCGGGAGCAGTCACCACAGCCAAGAGTATCCAGCAGCTTCATAAACTGTCTTTTAAAATTTTCAGAACATTATTGTAAAAAATTGAGTCAAGTTTCTAACAAATTTCTTTTTTGAAAGTTAGGATGTGGCATTTGACTACACTCATTTCAGTAAAATGATATATCTAAGTAAAATTACAGCTGATAAACAGCCTTCCCTCTGCCACATCACTCTGGAGCTGATTTCCAGGGAAGTCCCAGTTCCCTTGTCGCAGATGATGGCGACCGTGGCACCCTCACACTGTGCTGCATGGACGTGTCCACCACATGGCTCAAGAGAAAGAAAGCAACTTAGAGGGTGACAGAATATATGAAGCTATTGAAAGAAGGTGCTATTTTGGTTTAAAGTAAAACCATAGACTACATAACACATGGTACTTACCGATAAGATGGACGACGAGCTAAGATGCCTCGAGCTTTCTGCGAGGAGCCTATGCTGTCTGAGGAATCCTGAGAATCTTCACTCTCAGACAAAGAAGATACCTAAAAAACACATTCTGTGTGGTTACCCGGTACGCTTCAGAAGCCATATCCAGAAGAAACAACACATTTTAATTGTATAGAAGCTAAAGCTGCATTAAAACTACACAAATACAAAAAACAAAAGCTCAAGAGATTCTCCCAAACTATCAAATTAAAAGATGAAAACCACCCACCATGTAGCTGTTCCAGCGGGATTAAACCCCCAGATTAATCAATCCAGAATTTTTAAAACAGCAATGTGAAGAAATACAATATTATTTTGACAAAACTCATGCCAGCCTAACGTTCTCATTAGCTGATGTGGTCTGAAAAGGTGAGCAACTCCCCCACAGTACTGCCTAAGGAGGTGGTGGGGCAGGAAACAGGAACACCACATATGTACAGAGACAAACAGATAAAATTCTTGAGATCTTTTATGTAGCCAGCAGAGCAGTGTATTTTGTGGGTCAGAATATAGCAAACAGCAGCATATCAGGGAGTAAATATGCAAAGTATTATCTAGAATTTTCTCTTTATTCCACTGTGTCCTCATCCAGTTGGCAAATTTCACTTTTTTCTCTGGTGCTCCTTATTAAATACAAGCTAACAAAACATTTATCTGGGTGCCAGCAACAAAACGTCGAGAAGAATGCAGGCAGCTCTGGAAAAAGCATTTCTCACTTCACTGCTGCTGTGGAGACAAACAGAGCAACCTACTATCAATAGTAAGAAAAGCTCCCCCCCCAGCTTTGAGCAAGAAGGGCACAATGTTCATAAATTACAGAAAAAAAGGAGAGAATAGAGTCAGTGGGGACCCTGCAACTAGAACACGATGACAGGAAGGGGATTAGCGGAGAGTCAAGTAAAGACAACCGGCCAAGCCAGGTGCTTAACCATTTTCAGCAAAAAGAAATGTGGTTTCTTTTCCATGATTTGATGAACAATAGCTGAAAATGCACTATAGGTTTACTTCTCATGGTTTATCAATTTAACATCATACAAATAGATAAGCAGAGTAGAAGGGATCAGTGACAAATCCACGCAGTTTAGCACAGTTCTTCCCTGCGTGGTTGTTCCCAGCGTAACCCCCAGGCAGCGACAGACTCCACTGAACTCCCCAAGGCCCCTCTGAAGTGGCCAGAACGAAAAAATCACATGGCAAACAAGAGACACAAGCAGAATCCTCAGGCCCCAGGGAAAGGGAGGTACGGCACGCACCAGGGAGCCAGCAGCCAGCTCTACCTTTTCCAAATACACATCTTTCCCAACTGGGTTATTCTACACTCTCCCTGTTTGGGTATTGAAACACCCTGGTTGCACATCTGAGAGGAGCACCAGCTAAAAGATTCGTGGGTTTGTTTAGTTTTTTATAAAGGAAAGCAACGCCCAATAGTTTTATTTCAACGCCAAGCAAGTAACTTCAAGCCTAAATCATCATTAAGAATGATACATCCCCAAAACAGTGTCACTGGGCTGGTTCACTATCTCTGCGGGTCCGGCTGGCAGCACCGCAGCGGAGCTGGCTGAGTCAGACAAGAAGTCTTCAGAAAATCTTTTCACATTGGTAGCTGAGGGCATTTGGCTGTTCAGCAGCAGAGACTCTGTAGTTACCTGCACCGTCTGCACCTGGGGCGAGTGGATGACGGAGGAGGACTGAGCTGTCTGGATGACGCCCTGGACCTGGACTTGCTCTCCAGGAAGCTGGACAACTGTCAGGGGAGCGGGACCTCGGAGAGACATCTACAACAGAGCAAAGGATTGTTAACAAAAGCCTTTGCTCCCCAGGAATTGCACAAACATGTAGGAAAACTAGTGGAGAACGGGCATTAGCAGAAGCTTCTTTGAAGTCTAAGGAGGTCACAGAGGTATCCTTGCAAGATAAACAGTTTGGAAATGCGTATCTGTGCATGAAAAAGGCTGAAATAGTTACTTATTTGCCTTAATTCAGGGGAAATTCAAGTATGTAGCGTTATGGGCAAAAGATTAAATGCTGCAACTGAAATATGTGGAGTTCTACCTGAACCATACCAAAGCAGAATTCCTCAAATCACACCTCAGAGACGAAGCGAGCACGACTGCTTTTGTGAAAGTCCATTAACACGCACAGATAAAGCCCTGCATTTGTGGCAGCTTCTTTTTTAACTTTTTATTCCATTTCAAGACTGTATTTGGCTTAGATAAGCAGAAATAAAAGTGCCTAATAAGTAGCCTCAATTCTCACTAAAGTTAATACAAGTTTAGGGTGCTAAAATCTAAATCCAGATGAAATGATCAACAAGACCGAGGCTTTGGACAGATGAGACTGACAGTGCAGAAAGTAGCACAAATAATGGACATATTCAGTGTTCTTGTGTATTTATGTTTTTTAAGCAACTGCTATGAGGCCATGATTCAAAGATTTCATAGAGAAGAAATCCCAA
Organism: Gallinago undulata; assembly: GCA_026546715.1. NCBI lineage: Eukaryota > Metazoa > Chordata > Aves > Charadriiformes > Scolopacidae > Gallinago > Gallinago undulata. Next base: position 418,827 of record JAOTQQ010000017.1, on the reverse strand, counting down.
GAGTTCGGTGTAGCAGAAGCTGAACAATCTGCTTCAAGAGCCGAAGGCACAAGGGCTGTGGCCCGAGACAAGGCAAAGGGAACGATGCAGATGCATGATTAAATAACCAGTTTCCTCAGCAAATTTCTTCACTACTTTTATTAATCTGGAATACACGAAAAGATGAAGGGATCACTAGAACTCATACAGCTACTTTTCATTTAATACTCCTTTTGTATCGTACATCATGACAACCTCACACCAAGACAGATCAGAACACCAGCCTGTGGACACGCAGCAGGATCCCCGCTGATGCTCTGTCCTGTCCTTGCCTCATGCTCTCATCTATGTTTTGCATCAAAATCCCGTTGCCTCCGTGGGGCTAAGAGTGGCCCGGCTGCAGAACGAGGCTGTTCCCACGGCGGCTGCGTGGCCGCAGGAGCAGAGCTCACCCAGAGACGCTCCTTCCGAAGCAGAAAGTTGAATTCAGGATAAAGCTTTTAAGGTGATGTTCCCTTGGAGTTCCAACTCCGTGTGATTTATTACATGAAATGGTTTCCATGGTGCTGAGCACCCGGGATTGCCATTACTACAAAAGGAGCTGTAAAGGTTTATTCTGAAACAAGAAATGAGTCTTAGGCCCTTAATTCATTACTCAGCGGCTCCTGTATGTCAGGTCGATGACAGTTTCGAAGGACGTACGATCTAACAAAAATGCTGGGCTGCACTTTTGCCTCGTCCAAGCAGGAAAAATTAATTTTGGTCTTTTGAATACAAGCCACTTGATTAATTTTGTGTCCTCCATCAACAACAAAGCGCATTTTTCTCAACCCTCTTTTGTTTTTTCTTCTCTGCTTGTTTCTAAAACTCAAGAATTAATCTAGTTCGTAGCACACAAAAACTACCTCCAATGTTTGCTGAGATTTGGCCCAGGCTTTACCTGTTGAGCAATATGAGAGAGCTGAGCTGCCTGTAGTGTTGTACCTTGTACAGCCGACGGCTGCGAGGGTGTCACTGAACTGGTACTGCTGCTCTTGTGCACTTCTTCCATAATAACTGCAAGAAAAGGAACCAGTTAAATGCCGTTAATGACAAATCCGAGCAGCGGGAAGGTGCCCAGCTTCCACCGACGCTTTATAGAATCTCTGTGCATAATGCTCTTAGCCTCCTTGGGACGTTTTTAATTAGTTATTTGCCCTTCAATGTCTACTACGGAATAGACAGCATTTTCTGTCACTACCCCACTCTGAGCACTGTTACACCTTCTGATGGGGACACGAGGGGACAGAGACAGTGGCAGGTCGAGCCTGGAGCAGCAGGAGCCCTGTTTTCAGGACATTTCACCCCAATAGTCAACGCTGGCTCAGACCCATCCGGTGCTGAAGTTCACTGCCAAATCTATTTACTGAATTTCCTGTTTTTTAGTGAAAATAAACAAAGTCAAGTCATGAGATACAGGAAGAAAACCAAGATAAAGCATTTACACCAAAGAGTATCTTGCTCTAAGTAAATTTCAAAAAATACTTTACCCAAGCTACCAGCCAGACCTATTTTAAAACATCTGAAGGTGTATAAACACAAACCAGGGATTTGTACAGAGTCTGAATTTTAAACCCTGCAAAAGTCACCCTGTCTCCATAGAATGCAGCCAGTAACACTTCTCTCATTTCTAAGATTTTATATTTAAGTGTTGAACGTGTCTTGCCAGCATCCTCCCTCCGATATCAGGGATTCAGCCATGTAGAAATGGATGCTTTTGGTGGCGTGAGTGGGTGGACCAGCCGAGAGCATTAAGAGATGATCAGGGAGTGTTAAACATTTTGTTACAGAAGGTTTGAAACTGTTGAAAGGACAGTTGCTATGAGACTGGAAATTACATTTCTTTCTGTGGAAATGTGAGTCATTGATTTTTCCCTACTGAGACAAAACCACAGCTCTCGCAGCCTGACGTATACTTAGAGGGTAAAAAGTCAACGTACACGAGACCAGAGTCCTGTTCTTGCAATCCTTACTCATCTGGGGAGTCCTGCTGCAGAACTCCTCAAAAAAAGTGACTAAAACAGGACTTCATGGAGAGAAAACTGATGAAACATCTATGGTTTGGTGAAACTCGAAACTGTGTCCTTTACAGCACAGAACAGACGCTCTCCAACACATGCTGTAGCTTCCCAGAGTACTTACTGCTGTAAATATAAAATGATTCGTTCCTTTTTCATAAAGGAAAATTTACATTTTGTACCCCTACATGTTAAGTGTCACCAGCAAACAGGGCACTGTCAAACTGAAATACAGTCAACAGCAAAAATTAAAATAAATTTCCAGTCCTACAGAAATACCCAATTCATTTCTGAAGTGCTAAACCACATTCTGTCTCCCCTTCTCTCTTTTACTGTTTTTCTCCGCCTTATTCTCCCATCAAAGACTCACAACGGCACCAAAATAGACTGCAAGAAACACTGAAACTGATAAGACATAAAACCACCCAAAATAAACAAACCGGGGAGAAAGCACAAAGGGTTTTGCTGATCTTTCTCTCACAGGTGTGAAGTCCTACTTACAGGAATAAAAGATAAAGTATTTCCTACTATAAATATGATTTTCCAAGTACACTTCATCTCTGTAATATTTAACTAAATATTCAGCTGTCTATAAATCTTAGTAAAATAATTTTGATTAAAAAAAAAGATTTAGCAAGTGATTTTAACAAGGTAAAAATTACTATTGCATCTGACATTGTGCACAGGCTGAAGGAGGTGCAGCAGCTCCTCGGCCTCATGTGGCTGTCACACAAGAGGACTCACATGCCCCTGTTTTGTTAAAACAACTTCTTTAGCTGGAAAAACACAAATTTTCCACTGGAATGGCTTTCTGTGAGCACCTGAAGCAGCGATTACCATCTACCAGCTTCTAGAAAGACAGTTCCAATGAAAACCTCAACCTGCAAGTTCTCAGGCTTTGACGAGGGGTACCAAAGGCAGAAAATACAGTGGGGTTGCAGGTTTTTAAAGCACGGTTACAGCTACTGCCACCATGGAATTCGGGTTTAGCTGAAACCAGCTGCCCAGTTTTGGGGCAAATGAAGTTTTCCGTGCCCCAGAGTTCTGACAGGAGTGAATTCCCAACAGCAACACCTCATGTTCTATTAGCCAGAAAATAATTCTTGTTCCAACCAGAAGGAAAACCAGGGGTTTATAGTCCCATGGGTAAGGGTGACACTTTTCAGAATAAACCCAATGTCTCCACTCAGCTCCATTTCAAATGGAATTTAATTTAAATGAAAGGATTCTGCAATAGCAGCGTTATGAAGTTTGTTCTGAAGGACTTTTAAACTCCCAGACTCAGCTCCCTCCAGCCAAAGAAACTCATAAAATCACAGGGGCTTGGAAGGGACCTCTGGAGCTCATCTAGTCCACCCCCCCCCGCCAAAGCAGGTCCACCCAGAGCAGGACCTTAAAGGTCACCTTAAAGGTGAGTTTGAGTCTCAAAAAAATCCTCCTTCTA
>JAOTQQ010000017.1:404048-415247 GCA_026546715.1 Gallinago undulata | reverse complement strand
TCCCACAACTTTCAGTAATTCTGATGGAAAGTATCCTGAACTGCTGCAGGGCTGCTCTCCTGGCAGACACAGGTGCCTCTGCAGCAAACATCTCCCCAAGGTTTGACCCTCAATCACTCTTTACTTCAGTGTCCCATGAGCATCATCCCGCTCTCTTCTCTTGCCCATCTCGGCTTTGCCTTGTTACAATGCACATTATCCAAGACAGCGACTGTCCCTAGTTAAATGCTCATAAAATGGCCAAAATCGTGGATTCTCAGCCTTGGGTGAAGCTTCAAAGCACAATCAGGAGGCAAAGAGTGAGATAATGGAATATAAAGGCTAAATGCTAAGGCAAAGAGAAGCATGAGAGCACGAGGGGAAGAAACCCAAGTTCTGTTTTGCCCTTTTAAATCCAGGAAAGGCCTAAACTGGATTTCAGTACTCAAATACTGTGAGAAGCTGTAATTTTTTTTACAGACTTTATAAAGTCAAAAATCAAAGAATGCTGGACACAGCATTTTATCCTCAAATACTAAGTGATAAGAGTCAAATATTCTTGACATATACAAATTATGGAAAGTGATTTAAAACATTTGTGAAATCACAGTTAAGTAATGGGTAAAATTTTTATTCTTTAATGCCTTAACCTGTCTTCACCAGCTACAGCAGTCAAAACAGTTAAAATTTGCTTAATTTTGCAAGTAAAACACTCGGGGAAAGTTTTTTTCTTTTCATCCAGAAGCCAGAGAGAACTCCATTTATTTTTTTTCCCCAGGGACGGGCGAAAGGCAGAGGCGAAGGCAGCTCATCCCCGAGAGCAGCGAGCCTTGACACACGGCGCCGGGCGCCGGCTCCCCCCGGAGCGCCCCCCGGGACCCCCTCCGCCCCCCGGCCCGGCCCGGCCAAGCTCCCTGAGCATCCGCTGCCGCAGCTTCGGGAACCAAAGCTCAAATCCTGCGTGCGGTCATAAAGCGATCGTGGTATTTGCGAGAGGAAAAGCTCTGCGAGACCATTTCGAGCTCTCGTCCGGCCGCCCCCAGCCACCCCCGTGACACTCGCCGCCTCAGTGCTGGAAGTCGGGGGCCACAAGAGCGCTCCGAGGTCAAAATTGACGGGGAGAAGGAAATCAGGCGCCGCCATGGCAGGGCAATGGCTGTTTCCCCCCCGCCCCGGGCCATGTCACGGGTCTCCCTGGTTCGGGCCCAGCGAACGGGGCTGAAGCCGCGACCCGAGAGCTCCGCGCAGGGCCCAGGCGGCCCCTCTCCCCTCCGTCCCGCTCCAGGCGACTCCTCCACGGGCACAAGACTGAGGGGAACCGGCCTCCGGTGGGGAGCGAGGCGCGGGCCCGGCAGCAGCCTCAGCCCCGGCCGCCGGGAGGGAGCGCGGCGTCTCGGGCCCGGCGGGGCGGGAACTCCGCGGGGCCGAGGGCAGCGGCGGCGCAGGCCTGTGACGGGGCCCGGCCCTTCCCCGCCGCCTGGAGGAGCGCGGGCCCGGGAGGGCGGCGGGGAGCGGTGCGGCCTGTCCGGGCCTGGCCCGGGGGCGGCGGAGCCCGGCGGGGGCGGGGGGGAAAGGGGCGGGCGGGCCGAGGGGGAGGGGGCGGCCTCCCCCGTCCGCTCTTACCTCAGAGGCCCGTCGGGCCCCGCCGGTGGCTGCGCCTTGGGGGAGCCGCCGCCGCCGCGCCCGTCTTCGCCTCAGGAAACCGGCGCCGGCGGCATCGTAAACACGGAGGGCCCGCGCGGGAGGCTCGAGGTGGGCGGGCTGCGACCATAGAGTCCCGGCGGAGGCCTCGCCTAGAAATCCCCACCATAGAGTTTCCGCAGCGGAGCTCCCGCTCTGGCGCCGCCTCCGCCCGGCGGTTTCCAGCCGCGGAGACCATCGAGAGGCGGCGATAGAGCGGCGCTGCCGGGCGCGGGGCGGGAGGGCGCCCCCCCGCGGCCCTCCCGGTGCGCAGGTTCCGGGGCCGCAGCGTTTCCCCCCGTCCGGCCGCAGCGCGGGCCCCGCTCGGCCCCGCTTACTGTTCGCTTCAGAAGAGCCGCCTCCGGGGCTTCGGGCATCGCCCGGTGGTGGCTTCAGACCAAAGAAAGGTCAGAGGCGCGGCGGGCCCGCCCGGGCCGGCGGTTCTTCCCTGGACTCGGTTAACGCAGGTGGAGCCGGAGCCCAGCCCGGGGTGGCCCCCAGCCCCCTGCAGGACCGCGGGTCGGTGATGGGGCGTTTCCAGCCCTCACCGGCACAAACCGAGCCCTTCCCACCGTTTTCAGCATCTCCTGCCCCGTGAACACAAACTGGAAAAGATCATGGTTACAATTAAAGCTTAATGCTTTTTTTTTTTTTTTTTTTTTTTTCCCCCCCATGCTGCTACATAGAACTTTACTTCCCCGACCTCACCACCCTCGACCCGGTCGGGTCAAACTCCCCAGTTCACAGGTATTTGCATTAAATCCAACAGGCGGTTCCTGCCCTGACACCGGCCTCGGTGCCCCCGCTGCCTCGGCTGCTGCCCAAACCCTGCACCAGCTCCCGGTCTCACCAGGAGATTCCCAGGAGGTTTCCGCTGCAGAGTCCCGATCCCGGAGAAGGTGCCTGGGCTGGAGCTGGGAGAAGCACAACAAGAACCTTCAGACAGGGGAAAAGGGGATCACTCAATTCAAGAGGTGTTTATGGAGAGATCGGGTAGCTGTTTCAATTTACTTAATTAATAAAACAATTCAAAGTTAGTTTTTGGTTGTGGGTTGTTTTTTTTTTGTTTTTTTTTGTTTTTTTTTTTAAGATGTTTTCCAGTATTTCAAAATTATTTGCTTAATATTGGGATTTCAAAAGAAAAAATAGTAGAATTGCTACTCCTCAGCAGTAGGAAATGTGAAACACCCAGCCAGTAACAGGCACACACAGCTGGGCGCTGGGTTCTAATAGGAATTACACATACATGTAACACAGATATAAATACAGATACTAAACTGTATCTATGAATGTTTGACATAAACCTTCATAAAACCTCTGTGGTCACTTGAGGTCGGCGGAGATGAGTATCCAGGGTTAGATCTCGAGGGCCGCTGTGGTTTCTGCATCATCAGCTCACACTGAGCCCCCGGGGCTTCAGCCCCCCAGGGTCAAACCCCCAGTGTCACGCCAGGACCAGCAACGGTTTGAGCATCAGTCAATCTCTTCCTGAATTCCAGGTCAAAATAAAAATAGTAATAGTAAAAGAAAAAAAAGTATCCTTGGGACAGACAGCAGATGAAGAACTGAGCAAGCAATCAGGCACCGATATTTATTAACACAAGACAAAGGAAACACAATCAATGCGTTAATGGAACACTGTCCAGCCAGATGTTACATTTAAAAATGTATAGCTAATCTAATTTTAAATAAATAAAAACTTTATACATAATTACATAATGCTGTAGTCTGAATTTGATAATGGTAAATAAGTTGACGGAAACTAAAGAAAAAATGCATTTAGGGTTAAAATTTATCTTGTTTCTATGGCCTTATTTTCAGGACCGTTAGTACAACACATCTTAATTACACTTATTTAAATCAGAAACGCAGTGCAAATTTTAATGAAACAGGACTCAAAATTTCCTGGACCCCTGGATTTTGCTTAGGGAGCATTCATAAACAGCAAGACATAGAAAATATTTTACTTCAAAGTGTTGAGAATTCCTAGTTTTTAAGCTTCACTTCAGCTGTTCCTTGGAATCTGATGGACAACAGCAGGGAATGATTTGCCTTCTGCCAGCGGGGAGCTGGAAACCCAACCGGGCCATGGGGGCGGTGGGGGCTCGGCCCTGGGTCTAGGAACAGCATCCGAGACCCAACCTGAGCATGAAACATGCCCGGCCAGGCTCTGTCTGGGCTCGTTCTCAGAAAAACGAGGCAACAGTGAAGGGGAACCCTCCCATCTCTGATGGCTCCCCCCCCTACCATCACCTCTGCTCTGCAGGAACAGACACCCCACCCCGGAGAGGCCATGGGGAAACCCCTCCACACACAGCAGGTCCCCGCACAGGGACGCGTGAGGGCTAATTAGATTATGAGATTTTATCCTCGTCTACAGATGAAGCAGCAGCAGAAGTGAAAGGGCCCCGCGGCAGGTCCTCAGGCAGAAACGGGGGGTTCGGAGTCACAGCTCCCTCTGCCCTGCTCCCCACCCGGGACGTGGCTTTTCGCTGCCGGACACAGACAGAAGCCCCCGACGCCGGCGGAACCGGGTACCGACGGGCCACGGAGAAGGGAACACGTTCTATGGGCAGGACTGTGAACTTCCACGTGAACGTAATGTGCCAGAATAAAGACGAAAAATTAGACAGTAAACTTGCAAGATAAAACCCCAAAGCCCAAGAAGCTATCAATACCTATCCAAATAAAAAACAAGGAGAAAAAAAAAAATCAAGATAATCCAATATGTCATTCAAAAATGCCATTTCAGAAAGTCCATCTGCCACACGCTGAGAATTTTTTATCAAATTAATACACACCTTTCTTATTTCTGAAAAATTGCAAGTAAAACTAAAAGACAATCCTAGAACTGTACTTAAAATCCACTTCAATGGACAAATGAAAGCATTTGTTGAAACAGTTTATCTAAAGCTTTGATTTGAGTAAGAAAAAGGTGAAGACCATCAGAATTTTCTTCTGAAAGGGGCAATGCTGAAGCGAGGCCATGCTGCACGCTGCGCTGCCGGGCAGGAAAACAGGAAAAGCACAGGGCTGCGTACTGAGAGGAGGGAGAACACCTTCTGTGCCCCTCACACCTTAAATACATCACAGACCAACTCCATCAGCCACAGCTACATCTGCCACTTGCCTCACTGTGGCCAATTTGTTAAAAACTAAATCTATTAAAGATGTCACAGGTTTTTGGGATGCAGAGGGCGAGAGCCTCAGGAGCAGCGCGGTGGAGTGGCACCGCCATGGCAGGCACAGGGCGCGCTGGAAACCCAAACATTTGCCAAGAACTCTTCTGTCTGCACTTGCCGTAACATCTTCTAGTTTCTAAATCTATTCCCCCCTCCCAAATATTTTTCAAAAACGGAAAAAAACCCCTGGAACTGGGATTGGGATTGGAACTGGAATTGGATGGTAGTTAAGGTATCTAAATTTTTTTAAGTCCTGTTTTTGGTGAAGAGCTAACAGAATGCATCAGGGGTTTTTCAAAACAAAACAGGGGTTTGCTTAGAGATGCCCTCTGATAACTGCCACAGGATGTGCAGAGCTCATTCTATAAACTCTTTAAAAAATGCCTCAGAACTCTGCATGAGGTCATCTGGACCATTTTAACTCCAAGTTCATTTCATACTGTATAGACCACATTTGACTCAAAAAAACCCCACTCCAACCTGTTGCAGTATCGGGTAGCACCTCATTGCTTCCAAAAACTGTATTTTCTCAACACCCAGAGGGATTTATTGTTCTTAAAAGTTTGATTATTAAGTATTAGACAAAAGGAAGGTAATTTTGAGTCAAAGCTGAAGCAGGGTCTCTCCCTCAGCCGCTGTGCAATCGCTGCCCAACAGTAAGAGTTAAACCCGCTGCCTGCAGGCTTGTCTTTCTGTAATTACTGATGAGAATGCCAACATGGTATTTTGAAGGCTGGGATATTAATTTTCACAAAGTTAATTAGCAATGTGATTACCAGAACTGCTTTATCTCATTTTTGTCCCAACTCCTGTAAACAAAAAGTTGCATTCAACTTAAATCCCAGAATTAATTCTTTCTAGTGAACGCTTTGAGGAACAGTGGGTTGTTGCTGCCCAGTTTCCATGAAAGCCTGTTTACAATAGTTCTTGCTCTACCAAGGGGGAACTCTACGGAATAACGCTTGGATTGCACAAACACGGACTTGAATCGTGTGTCAATCCAAAGGAATTCTTTTCCCTTTAAACACAAAGTGTCCCAGAGGGTGGAGGCAGAGGCTGCAGGGCATCACACCATTTACAGATTTTGGGTTTGCACTGCCATTTTTACCAAATTCCATGCTCCTCTTTAAATTCAGCCTCTTTTAGAAGGATGTGCCTTAAAATCACAGGTTTCTAACGTGCTATGATACACTTCTGGCCAGCAATAAAAGACTACATACTGAAATAAGAAAACTTGTGAAAAACGTGTGTATCTCACATTAGCTCTCCAACCAAACGCAACTACGCCAAGGACCACAAAAGTTAATTGTCCTTAAAAACGTCTACCTTCAGCTGTCATCATTATCCCAAGTTAATTTTCTAAGTGAACTATGTATAGTAATATTTACATATTTAAAATATAGGCAAAATTCTTTTTAAATTCAAGAAATATCTATATGAATAAGTAACTCTTAGATTCTGTAAGTTATTGATTTGGTCATGGCACAATTTTAAATAAGTCGTGTGATCCCAAGTAATGAATAGCTACAGTACAGATGCCAAGTAGATGATATAGCAGGGAACTGCGGAATTCTGATGACCCTTTTCTTAATAGTTTATTAGCTTAACTAAATAAACCCTCCCCTTATAGAATCCTAAAACAGTATTAGATAAAAATACAAATATGTACAACGGATGAAAAAAGTAACACTACTGTAAAGGCCTTAGGGATTTTGTAGCTCACACACTTGTCAACTTTGCATTTTCTATAAAGCTAATATTTCAGTAAACTGTTACGAGTGTTTTCCATTGTCTACCACATTTCCTTTTGTCCGACGGTAGTTAACGGGATCTTAACACCACAGGATGAGATGAAGGGAATGTGGCAGCAATCTCAAACTTTATATCAAGTATTAGTAATATTCACCAGCTTTGTTTCTACAGCCACCCTTTGTCACTTAGTGGTCCCGCAAAGTTTCTGAACATCACTTCTCCCGTACGTGTTACATGTTATAGGCTACGTATATGGGGTCTAACTGGTCGGCTAGAAAACTGTCGCGGAGATGCATTCGCTGTTTCTCTCCTCTGGAATTGATAGGAATAACTCCAGGATCCACCACCACCACCACACCCACGATCAGGTAATGTTCTTCCAGGACCACATTTGTAACCAGAGGAACCAAATCCAGGGCTTCCTGCTCGCAGCCACACAGCTCCACCACCACCACCAGCAAGTTGGTCCACGTGAACACAGCACTGAAAGTTAAAAAAAAAAAGTGGCAATCAGAAACCCCAGTTATTTTCACAAAGATCCAAAGTTTACAGTTCTTTGTCCTTAAGAGTTTACCACCTGCTTTGGGCTGCGTTTCCAAGCGACCTAACTCCGAGGGGACCTAATCCCAGCACGTCAAGATCAGCTCAAACACATCCTGATACCACCCAGTGTGACACACACGCTAAATGCTGCTTTCACTGACTCAAACGTAGATGGTTCTTCACACCACAGAGCAGGAAATCATCATTTCTATTTTGAATTAAGGCTCATGAGAAAACATTGAGTCAGTCAACCCAGGATTATTCTGATCTACAGGTGGGAAATGAGGTGCACGACTTGCTGATGGTAACACGAGAAAAGGATCTGAATCTGCTTCACGTATTTTTTTTTTTTTTTTCTGTAAATCCTGCATCTTTGCATGAACATTGCTACATTTCAGCTAGGTTAGGATTAATTCCGTTTTGGCAGCTGTTTTACCATTCAGCAATGCTTCTGTGTGTTCGAGATACAGAAGTCTCGATGTCAATGGGGTGGTACCGCAGCCCCCTCAGTTCCAGCGTTTCATCCAGTGCTCCAACAACGTACAGTGCATCGTGGCGCTCTAGAGAGGAGAGAAGGGAAATTAAGCCTATGCATACCATGGGAGCAGAAACCGGCAGACAATAAATGGAACTTAGATAAAACAAAGCATCTCTGGTATCCAGACGTGTGAAAGCAAGCTCTTCGTCTTTATTTAGAGAATAAAGGTGAGTTTCTGCCGTACCTCCGCTGGCTGCCGTGAGCTCAGTCCGACGAACAAAACCAAGGTACCCAGTCCGAGCCCAAAGCGTCTGAGCAGCATCGCCAAAGCTCAGGCGAGTGTTGAAATGATCAGCTTGAAGGGTTTCGTTGTCGTAGATGGTGTAGTAGCCACTGGCCGTGTGCGGACTGTTCACCCAGATCTGCACAGGAAGCAGAAAAACAGTCAGATCCACACACTACGGAACCAGAGCACATGCTGAGTACTGAAACGAACAGGTAATAAACTGTAACAAGAAGGTTCTCCTTTTATCTGAGATCTTCCAATCCAGAACTGCTCTGCATTTAATTCAAACCTCCAAATATCCTGTAGGATCTTAAAAATGCATCTTGCAGATCCTCTCTCCTAATACCTGTAAGCTGAAGATTACCTCAGTAAATAAACTGGATTTTTATAACATGTGAAGTCAAAAAATTGATAGTAATCTATCACCACAGATCAAATATACTGCTGTGTTATCAAGATAAGGAAAGCAAAATGTAAATTAGATTATTTGGAAGCCAGTTATGCAAGATTTAGAGTGGAATAAGCCTTCCCTTCTAGTAGGCTTTCTTCTTCGTTAAATTTGGCAGTAAAATAACCCAGCCAAAATCTGAACGCTCCAGCAATAATTCAGCTTAAAAAGGCCTCAAGTATCACCACTCACAAACTGTCACCCCGCAGCTTACATAAGCCCACAGAGAGAATTTAGCGCAAGGAGATGACAACAGAAGTGACCCACTTAGCGAAATCTGTGCTTACCTCCCCAAGGTGAGAGTCTCCAAGAGGCCCTTTTGTCTCAGGATTCACAATGACCACTTTGACTCCAGGTAAAATCTAAAAGATCACAAGGAGGACTATGTAACCCACGTATGGATTATCTTCACGCACAACCGAAATACAAAGGCTCCGCGGAGGCATCATTTCACCCACGGAAACTACAAACACAGCAAACACGCGAGGGCATGGGCGCTGAAGCACGCCAACGGTGGGAAGGCATTTCACCACTCAAGAGCCACACTGGGAAGGGATTCCAGACCCGTAAACGTTGCTACACTCTGATCTTGAAAAATCCAATGTTAAAAGCTACTGGGAAACTTCTTTTTCTTAATCCATTTAAAGAAGGGAACAAGAGCTATAGTAAATGTCAAATGCTGATTTCAAGGATGAAACAGCAGACACTTTTGATGGGGTTCATTTACTGTAAACAGAACCAATTCTCCCGGTTTGCACCAGAGCATGTTCCAAAATCAACAGATACTTCATTATAAATCAAACTGACTTCCCAGAGGAATAGCTTAACCAGCTATCCCCTCTTCTGCCATGCCACAAGACTACGGGTCCTCGCTACACATCTAGGTCACGAGGGGCATGAAAATCAACGTGCAGTGATCAGATGCCTTTAGGCAATAAGGAGAAATTACCTTCCCGGATTCTGAGAGCAGCAGGCTTTGTGGAGCCCCCCTTTCCACCAGACGTACTCTGAAGGTAAAGAAAACGTTGTCAGGAAAAAAACCAGAGCTGCAATCTGCTGAGAGGTGTGATAGCTCAGTATCGTTACAACATTTTATAGAGTTAGTAAATAAATTGAAATAAACCGACTGTACCTGTCATGTCTCAAGGATTTCAGATCGACATACACCGTGGTGGGATCAGGCCCAGATGTTCCCTGAAGAGTTAACATTTTTAAAAAAAAGTTAATGTCTCTACAGCAGTCAGGGTAACTTCTGCCTGAGCTCATAAACCTTTTCTGGGGTTTCTTACTGGCAGCAAAATTCATATTCACACTTCCCCACCTTTGCAGTTGCACTAAGGGAAACACTGCAGTAACCAGGGTGTTTTCTCTCCACACCAACACCAGTGTAGGAGGTGTCTCTGGGGAGGGGGGGCTGCTATGGAAACAGCCCAGGCTCACTTAGCTATCGGCCCTGGGGCAACTAGTCACTGTTTACATGGAAATAAACAGTTCTCTGATGCCGTGTTCCACTTGCTTTAAGCATCTGCAATATAATCTAGCAGTTGAAAACAAGAGAAGCTGCTTAAATCTCGTGCCAGCTGTTCTCTGCAAAGCAGATGTTGGGCTACACAATGCAGAAGCCTGTGCACAGCAGGAATTTTGCCAATTCAGAATGCAACTGAACCTGGAAACGTGATACCTGGGACAGCACATGCACCAGAAAGCCCCGGGTTACCTGTAAACAGATTGCAACGTTGACTCTGGAGCCAAAGGTGGTGCTTACAGCACGAGAGGACAGGCCAATGTCTTTGAAGAGTTTGGAGAAGGAATGAGTGAGAGAAACTCGCGGCCGTTCCTCTGCAACTACTACACAAGTCCGGACGCAGGACAGATTGATTCCTCGTGCCTGGAAAAAGCACAAATGAGCGCGAAGGGCTGTAGGTGTTCATTACCTCTGCCGCCCTGCACCGAGATCTGTCCCCACACAAGTAGTGACATTTGCCTTTTATCCCTGGAAATTACTCCAGAAACGCAGGGCAAACCCTCTTCTTATGTTCAAGTTACTTCCTCTTTCAGCTTCTATTTGTAATTATAAAACCTGTCTGGCCACAGCCTAGAAACACCGCTAGAAGGAAATACACACTAGCGGTGCTTCTTCCTCTGGTACAGAATGTAGCATCCTGTGCTTCTCAGCTCTGATCACATCTGCTATTCACTGCTTATATAGATGGAAACTAAACCAAGCGAGACCAAAGTCATTTACTGGAATGACACTGAGTCTTTAACAAAACCAGGACCAGAATCCATTATCATTTCTAGGCATGATCATGAATGCACTGACCAGCACTAGCCAGCTGCTGGAATCTCTGTATTACACTGTTTAACTGGTGACACTCCAAAGCAGACACCACCAGACCATGACTGATCCTTAACCTCACAGTACGCTACGTCAGTAAACCTCATGCAAAAAGCTACTTCAAGTGTTTTATGTAGCTATTTTTTTCCCCCCCTTCCTCTCATCTCCAAGGAGAAACCTCCTCTATGTAGCAAATCGCCCAACACGTGTGATTTGCATCATGTGCTGGTCACAGCCCTCGCTGCAGACTCTTACGCGAGTGACTCCCCTGCAGAGCATCCTGCTGCCAGCACCTCACCCCAGGCTCTGCCCAGCACCCTCCTCCCAGGGAATCACAGAATTGGGAGAGTTGGGAAGTGCCTCTAGAGATCATCCAGTTCAACACCCCTGCCAACGCAGGGCTGCCCAGAGCACATCACTCAGGACGGCATCCAGATGGGGCTTGAAGATCTCCAGAGAAGGGGACTCCACACCCTCCCTGGGCAGCCTCTGCCAGGGCTCTGGCACCCTCAC